>PVHT020000886.1:11041944-11062571 GCA_004024745.2 Catagonus wagneri | reverse complement strand
TTTTGGGGAGTTCCCTTCATGGCTCAGTGGTTAACGAATCCGACTAAGAACCATGAGGTTGCGGGTTCGACCCCTGGCCTTGCTCAGTGTGTTAAGGATCCGGCGTTGCCGTGAGCTGTGGTGTAGACTGCAGACACGGCTCAGATCCCTCGTTGCTGTGGCTGTGGCGAAGGCCGGCGGCTACAGCTCCTGTTAGACCCCTAGCCTGGGAACCTCCATATGCCGCGGGTGCAGCTCTACATAAAGGCAAAAAGACAAAAAAAAAAACTTTTAAGTATTCAGAACATGTTATAGAATAGACATAAAGTCGATTTACTTAGCTCAAATACCCACTATCTAGAAATACGTCTCCCTTTTGCAGGCATTACCCCAAATGGTAAAACAACAATAAAAACTAAGAATTGTACAAAAAAATGCTGAACATTACACAAATTACTTGATAGAAATGGCCAAAACATTTCTCTTTTCAAATAAAGTCCCTGTTGTTGGAGTTCCCATCGTGGCTCAGCAGTAACAGATCTGACTAGTATCCATAAGGATGCGAGTTCAACCTCTGCCCTCACTCAGTGGGTTAAGGATCCGGTGTTGCCGTGAGCTGTGGTGTGGGTCACAGACATGGCTGGGATCCCATGTTGCTGTGGCTGTGGTGTAGGCCAGCAGCTGCAGCTCTGATTCAACCCCTAGCCTGGGAACCTTCACATGCTGCAGATGCGGTCCTAAAAAGCAAAATAAATAAATAAATAAATAAAGTCACCGTTGTTCATTTCTTGGCCTCCCCCCACCCCGCCTATATAAAGGATCCCCAGGAATTCCCTGGTGGCTCAGCAGGCTAAAGATCTGGCACTGTCACTGCTGTGGCTCAAGATCCCTGGCCAGGGAACTTCCGTATGCCCATGGGCAAGGACTAATAATAATAATAATAATAATAATAATAATGCCCCCCAGCAGCTTCCTCCCTCACTCAGTTCTTACAAACTTCAACAACAGGGCCACCCATTCACCTTTCTACACTGCACTCCCACTGCCCGCTCCCTCACCCTCGCTCACTCCCAGCCACAACTTTGGTCTGCGGGAGACTGCAGGGTGGTGGCAGAGAAGCCGCTCTGAAGAGCAACTTACCCAGCTGGTGAAGAGAAAGAACACTTCTCCACTGGGCTAGATACGGGGTACCTCGCATGGTCCGGCATGGTCCAAGTTAGAGGTGCCAACTGGCTGCTATTATTATTATTGCTGTTGTGGTTGGCACCCGCTTAGTATAGGCCAAGACCTAAGATGAGCGCTGTACAGGCCCATCTCATTGACTGCTCCTCAACACTCTTACCCCATTTTACAGATGAGACAAAGCAAGACTTAGGATCTCCACCAAGAGCACCCACCGAGTGATAACGGAACTGGGGGCAGACACCATAACATATTGCCTCTCCTGATATTGTCACTTTGGGATCATCTGTAATCAATTGCAACTTTTTCCACGAGTGTGTTCTTTTTAACTACAAAAACCCCCGGCCAACCCACAACTGAATCTTATCCCCACTAGTTCTTAGTTGACTGTTCCTGCAAGGCCACATGCAAAAAAGCCCCGGGCTGTGACTTCCCAGGCAAAGGGTAGGAAGCACCTTACCAGCTTCTGTTTTTCCCTAATAGTTCCACAGGCAAGTCGTCTTCCTCTCAACGCTAGCAAGCTACCTGACATCCCACGAGGGGCTGCGGGTTGAGTGCGCGAAGTAGGAAGTTCCCAGCATGGAAGTCAAGAGGCCCCACCACTAACTCCCCTCTCTGGACCACAGGTTCCTCAGGGGCAAAAGGAAGCCTCCCCTCCGGCTTTAAATGCGTAAACTTATGAAGCCTGGTAGTCAGCCCACTGGTGCCCAGAGGTGTAGACACAGCACCCCCTACCGGCAGCCTCTGGGCAGTGAGGCCATGGTCACCAGCTCAGCCTGCTGGTCCAGCTGCGGTGTAGGCCGGCGGCTAGAGCTCTGATTTGACCCCAGCCTGGGAACTTCCAGATGCTGATTTGACCCTAACCTGGGAACTTCCAGATGCTGCGGGTGCGGCCCTACGAAGACAAAAAAAAAAAAAAAAAAAAAAACAGAAGGAAACTCACAGATTTCAAAATCAAACTAAGGGACCAAAGGGGAAAGCGTGGGGAAGAGGGATAAATTAGGATGGGATGAACACATACATGCCACTCTCTATAAAAACAGTTAACTAACAAGGACCTGCTGCAGAGCACAGCAAAATCTACTCAATATTCTACAATAACACGTATAGGCAGAAAGAACGGATACACGTACGACTGATTCACTTTGCTGCAAACCTGAAACTCATACAACATTGTAAGTCAACTATACTCCAACAAAACTAAAAAAAAAGCAAAAAAGTGCTTTCCAAAATTTATTTTATTTTTTATTTTTTATTTTTTTTGCTCTTTAGGGTCTATGGAAGTTCCCAGGCTAGGGGTCGAATTGAAGCTGCAGCTGCCAGCCTACACCACAGCCACAGCCACAGCAACACAGGATCCGAGTCGGGTCTGAGACCTATACCACAGCTCACAGCGACGCTGGATACTTAAACTCCCTGAGTGAGGCCAGGGATCGAACCCGCATCTTCATGGATACTAGTTGGGTTCTTAACCCACTGGGCCACAACAGGAACTCCAAAAAGTGCCTTTTTTTTTTTTTTTTTAAAGCATGAGATACTCTTTTCAAGGCAGGCATACATCTATTCTCTGAAAGTGAAAAATAAATTTCCTCGATAGATTTTGGGTGCCTGTTGAAAATCCAAGGCAGGTAAAGGGTCTGTGCTCCCCCAAAGGGTGCGTACGAGCTTCACCAATGTGCCGCCTGGGCCTGCTCACCTGTGCAGGCTGAAAACAAGCCCCGGGCGCTTCATTTCTCAGCAACTCGACCTGCCCTTCCAAGGTCTCCAGCCTCGGTTCCCTTCCTCCAGGGAGCATCTGATGGGGGACACGGGCCCCTTCAACTTAGGCCCTACACAAACACACCCAAGCATTCACACATTAAAATATAATAATAATTAAAACCGCTTCTAAAGGCTTTAGAAATGTTTTTAAAAAATGACAGAGCCTGAGCCTTGAATCTGCAGCCCACAGCAGAGCAGAGCCATGAAGCTAATCATCCCTCAGTCCCCCTGGCCGCCCCCACTCTCCTGGTCCTGCAGCCCCACCTGAAGATGGAGCTGTTTTGCCTGCACCCTCCTTTGTTGATGCACGTGGTCCCTGTGAGCACAAAGTCAGAGGAGAGATGATGGGAGTGCGCTGTGTGCGTCCGGGGTAGGGGGCAGGTGGAAAGAGAGGCCAGCAGTGCCGGGTTTGGGCATTAAGGAGTCAGTACCAGGAGAGTAACCCACAGTGACCACCAAGCCAGGACCCAACAAGAAGTCCATCCCGCGCTGAGGTCCAGTTTCACAATGGGCTCCCCAGTTCGCCCAGAAATATTGACCGGCTCACGCCTTCGGGAAGAACCAGTCTGGCCTGTTTTCTAAACCCAGGGCTCCCTGTCCCCAATCTGTGGTCCCTTCTCCCCCACCCCACCCCTGGGAACACTCTGGACCTTTTCTCTTCCTTTCCACCTTCTGGATCTTTCCTCTTCCTTTCTACTGTTGCAAAGGTAAGCCAAATAAAAACAGACAAACAACAAGGTCCTACTGTATGGCGCAGGGAACTAGAGTCAGTATCTTGTACTAAATCATGATGGAAAAGGATATGAAAAAGCAGGAAGTTCCCTCGTGGCACAGCGGGTTAAGGATCCGGCACGGGCCACAGCTGCACACCCAAAGCATTCGCACATTAAAAAAAAAAAAACATTTAAAACCATTTCTAGGAGTTCTCTTGTGGCATAATGGGTTAAGGATCTGGCATTGTCCCTTGCAGTGGCTTGGGTCACTGCTGTGGCACAGGTTCGATCCCTGGCCCAAGACTTTCTGAACGCTGTGGGAGTGGCCAAATAAAAAACTAAAAAAAAAAAAACAAAGCACCCTACTCCATTAAAAAAAAAAGAATATAGATATTCTTATATAACTCAATCACTTTTCTGTATACCTGAAATGAACACAACATTCTAAATCAATTAATCTTTTATTTAAAATTAAATAAATCACATAAGCCAAATAAGACCAACATAGATTCATTTCCATTCTTCCCCTAATCCTTTACACCAAATCTGCTCAGAAAATGTCTAGAACCAGAGCTAGCAGAGGCAGAATTCTCCATGCTGGGTAATCTGGGGAGACTCAAAAGTTGGAAATGCCAAAGGTTGCGGTCTTTTCCCAGCTCTTGAATCCAGACTGGTCTTATGATTTTGCCTCGCCAAGAGAAGGCAGGATAGTGACGCCCTGTGATTCCCAGCTCCCGGACCTCAAGAGGCCTTAGAGTTTCTGCTTCGGTCTCCTGAAGCGCTGCCTGGATGGCCAGGAAAGGAAGCCGGTTTAGCCTCCCAGAGACTGAGAAGCCCCGAGAAAGAGAGCGGAGGCGCCCAGCCAGCACTCAGTGGCCGAGTGCCACAGCGGCCGCTCCCGCGGAGCGAGGCTGCAGGAGCCAGACCGGCTGAGCCGAGCGGAGAAGCAGCCCCGCCAAACCCCGGAACCCCAGATCTTTCACTGTGGTTCTCAGCCACTCGGTTTCGGGGAGGGGAGGGGTTAGACAGCCAGAGAAACTGAAATGTAGGCTTTTCCTTTTTTCTCTATTATTTCTGTGATACGATGCTAGAATGGGATTCTTTCTGCCTCTTTTTGGACCGAGGCACCAACACGATGGGTATCAGATGCCCACATGGATGTGAAACAGATCCCCTTACACCAAATTCACAAAGGAAATCATTCAGACCCGGCTCCACCGTGCTGGAATGACTCAGTCATGTCAAGGCTATAAAAAGGGAGGCGGGGAGAGAGACATGAAGAGCTTTTTCCGAAAGGACTGCTAATGAGCTGTGAGCGCCCCGCTCAATGCCCCCAAGGAAGATAGGACGGTAGCTCCTTCATCTCAAGCCCAGTGGTGTGGGTTTACATGGACCACTTGGAGATACAGCTGGGGAGCGGCACACGTGACGGGTCCTAGGTGCGTGCCTTCTCCACCCAGAGAAGGCTGTGGCAGCAGGATGCTCTTGTGGGGTCTCCTGGGCAAAGTAGGTCAAATGCAGTCACTCAGAAGAGAGGGCTGGGGTAGGGTCAGCTTGGGTCCTGTCTCAGATGACCGCCTACAAAGGCAGAAGGACCTCAGCGGCAAGAAACTGGAATGGTAGGGTCTTAGGAGGAAATTCCAAGGGACCGCCCAGAATAAAGATGAACCCTCCTGTGCCCAGAGAACTGCGGGAGAGAGATAGCCAGTAATGGGGATTTCTGAAGGCCTCACCACAGTGCCCCCAGAGGAAAAGAGCTCATGTCAAACCTGGCCTGGCTCAGAGAGTGGGAAACCAACCTTCCCGAATCCCCCGTCCCTAACGCCCCACCTGGCACCCCACCCCTGAGGGGATCAGAAACTAGCTAGCAAACTGAGAATTGCAAGGAGGGAAAAAGCATTAGGTAGGGACCCCAGAGGCCACTGTCCACCCACTAACCCTGCCCATGGCCAACTCGCAGCCTGATGCAGGCTTGAGGTGAGGAAGGCAAAGGGTCGACGTTAAGTCAAGTTCAAAGGTCTGATTCTCACCTTGGGATGGATGTGCTAACTTCTGAACTGAGACAGAGTGCAATTCAGACTGAATGATGAACGACACGAGGACTATTTCCTAAGGAGCTGAAAAGTCACAGGCCTGCTGAGTTTTCACATCAGTCTTCCCCTATTCAAAAACAGTTTAAAGGCCAGCAGGGGGGAAACAGTAATATTTTGATGACATCACTAATTGCATTTGTTGGACATGCCAGTTATATGTATTCTCTCTCTCTCTCTTTTTTTTTTTGCTTTTTAGGGCAGCACCAGCATATGTAAGTTCCTGGGCTAGAGGGCTGAATCGGAGCTACAGCTGCCGGCCTACACCACAGCCACAGCAACATGGGATCCCAGCCGCATCTGCGACCTACGCCACAGCTCATGGCAACGCCGGATCCCCAACCCACTGAGCGAGGCCAGGGATGGAGCTCGAATCCTCGTGGTCACTAGTCAGGTTCACTTTCTCTCCACCACAGTGAGAACTCCAAGTTATATTTATTCCACTCCCCATTTCTCCAGAATATACTTTTCAAGACAAAAGGAGTCCTTTGTGCAGTTTTCTTTTCCCCCAGGCAGTTACCCATCTTTCTCCGCTCAGATTACCCTTCTACAGACAAGCTAGGTGGGCTTATAACTTATCGCACAGTGACATTCATCCAGACCCAGAAAGTCTCTAGCTGCTCATGATTTGGGTCCGAGCAGCTACTGAGGCTATAAACTTGGAGTTAGGTTTCCCGGGGCACTGAAGGCCTTGACAAGCTTTATCCCCATGACCATGGGAAGAGGTCGGGACAGGTGTCTTCTGGCTTCAGGCCAGTCTCACTTATCTGGAATGCAGCACTTCATTCTGGCTACCTGCCTAAAAGCTTCCAAAGACCGAAATCTGTATGTGGGTGAGTTTTTAGATTTCATGCCAGGAAGCTGAAATCCAATAGAGAAGAGGGGCTGGCAGAACTTCTGTCTGAACTTACCAGCAAGTAACTTGTTTTTTAATAAATAAAAGATGCAGTCAATGATTTAGCATAACCAAACACGCTTGAAGAATTTAGGTATCACTTGCTAGTTCTGCAGAATTGAATGCATAACCACAGAGATGCATAACACATGCAGACCTGGCCCTGCTGGATACATCATCTGGCTGGAAAGGTGATTTCGTTTCAATCAATTATTTGCAGGTTAGGTGTTGCATTTATTCATGTCGCATAATAAAGCTGAGGTGGGAAAGGCCTCAATTTCTTTCCTGTGGAAAGTTACATGTGTCAGTGAGGACATATATTAGACGAGGAACAAGGGCGCAGAGGTCTATTTCTGACTGCAGAACGAACGATGCTCGGTGCCGTGGAAGCTTAAATCACGCTCCCGCAGTCCCTCCCCAGTGCTGGGAACCACCAGCCCAGGAAGAAATCTTGCAGGCTGTCCTACAACAGACATCGCCGGGCAGACCTTAAAGATTCTGCCAAGGTCCCAGGGCACAGCCCCCGGCCTCCCCGGCACGGAGGTGACTCCATTCCTCAAAAACCCATTTCCGGGGGCAGATTCACATCATCCAGCCTCACAGCCTAAACCACAAGAGACACGTTACTACTTCCTGGGGGTACTCAAAGCCCACAAAACCAGAGACTTTTTCCCCTGCAGGAAGACCCCTAGGAGGGGCCAAATCCTAAGCCCCCGGGCTGCTGGGTGAGCGTGGGCATCTGAACGAGAGATGGGAATGGAATATTCCAGGCGAAGGCAGCCTGACGTGCCCATTCCCAGCAGAGACGGTTCAGCCAATGGTTTTCAGTACCCATTAGAGCTGTGAAATCATTCTGCAAGTCACATCCAGACACCATTAAAAATAATAATAATAGGATAAGGAGTGGAAGAGAACGGAATATCAAAGAGCACTGCATGTAACTGAGGGAGGGAAGAGGCGGCAAAGAGTGGTGGTTAAGAGGGCAGATGCTCCATGCAGGCTGCACAGGATCAACCCTGGGCTTGGCCCAGCACGGGCACACGGCTGGGCCAGTTACTGAGTCTGCCTCAGTTTCTTTGTTCGCTAAGTGGGAATGATAACAGTACATTCTCCCTAAGGTTGCTGTGAAAACTGGGTGACCTAATACTTACAAAGGACAGAGAACCGCGCCTAGCTCCCAGTGAGTGCTGTATGCGCCTTCGTGACTAGTAAGAATTGCTTTGTGAAACTACTGCCCACCCCAGAGATACCAGAAGTGAGTTCCTATGACAACTGGAGTCAGATGTGCTCAGCGGTACGGGAGAGAAATCAGGGGACTGAGTGGTTGGTTTCCACTGTACTTGAATTAGAGCGCTGTGGAAGTGGTTCCAGATCGCGGGAAAATGAGGACCAGAGAAAATTATCCAAAAGGACATCGTCCTTGATAAGCAGGCTGGAGCGCTCATAAGCTGAGAAGGGCTTTTCAGTGGATGAAGATGAAAGTGGTTTTGTGGAGATGAAATACTGCAAATCTCTCTTTCCTGGAGAGAATCCTCATTCTCTGAGGTACACTCTCCCTTTTTCCTTTCCTTTTTGACTTTCATCCGAGACCATGAGGACATATTCTGATGCACTAGATGGGAGCATCAGGTTTAAGTTTAAACTTGAACTTGAATTTCCTCTCTTGAGATCAGCCAGGTTCTCATCTCAGTTTTGCAGACTATCAGCTGGATCAATCGATGATTCCACCCCCATAACATAGCTCCTTCTTTCACATAGTTTTCCATGTCCCACAAAATTCTGGACACATAGAAGGTGACTGATATGGCAGAGGTGAGAGACTAAAACAGTTTTCATATCTTTGGAGAAGCTATGATAGAGTAAATGGGGGAGATTTAATAATATAATTTAATAATTAAATGTAAGATCTAATAATAATGCAGAAATAAGCCTAAGTATGACACTGACCATGGCTTGAGTACTTATTATGCGCCAGACCCAGTGCTAAGCACTTCAGGACCGTTAACCACATTTTTCACAATGATTCTGACATAGATAACATTAATTACAGTGACAAGTGAGGAAAGTGGCACTTAGAAGGTAAGGGACCGCCTGAGTCTCACTGCTGGAATGTGACAGCCAGTATTCAAATTCCTTGACTGCATGCCTTTCACTTAGCACACTATACGGGTTTGAAACCAGATCCACTGGGGTACCACTCACAAGCTGTTTAAGGTCTCCAAGGCTCACTTCATTTCCTCATGCATAAAAGGAGGGGGGGGATGTGACAACAGTCACCTCCTCATTGGATTTTGTGAAATTGAAATGAGATGTTTATTCACATGTCTAACAGCAGGACTAGCACAGAGCAAATGTTCAAAAAGAGGCCAACTCTCACGATTGTTATGCCAGACCTTGCCGGGCTGCCTCAATTGCAAACATTACCCAGGGATGAAGGGACCAGGCCAGCCAGGCATGTGCCATTTGGCCAACTGCCTTTGACCCCCTCTCTGTAAGGGCGTTTCCCAATGAGGAAAAAAGCATGGAGAAGCAGGGTGAAACAAGGAAACCAGCACTACTGAAAGGCTTTCTTTCACTCAAGCCTCTGGAACTGGGAAGAAAGGAAGAACAGATGTCTGAGACCACAGCTGAGTCGGTCTCCGAAAGGACGAATTCAATAAATTGTAGAAGGCAGGAAGATTGCTGCTGGGGGAAAAAATGAATTACTTGGGGATTTGAGTGGAGGCTTTGGCTCAGTTGGCTGCGTAAAGAAGAAACCCCACAGGAGAGCAAAGGGTTTAAGGATGGGAGGAATGTAATCAGCTTCTTGAGCCCCTTTTAACCTAAAAGAGAAGGACTTAACTCCCAGAGTCTTAGAGAGGAACCAGAATTTAGACAGAGTCAAAGTAGTGGAAGGGAGGAGATGACCAGGGCCCATCCACGTCCAGAAACCAGAAAGAGTCATTTACCAGGCTCAGGTCTCAAGGCTAATTTAACTCAGAGAGCACAGGGCATAGCAAAGAAGCGGGGGTCAGGGAGACACAAATGTGAACAGTTATTTCTACACACACCCACCCTGGGGGGATCAGCTAGATGAAGACATCAGTTTTAGCTCTGGGTACTTTCGATGGTCAGCCCAAAGATGCTAGGACTTAAATTTTAATTTTAAATACACCATAGGCAGGGAGTTCCCGTCGTGGCTCAGCGGTTAATAAACCCGACTAGTATCCATGAGGATGAGGGTTCGATCCCTGGCCTTGCTCAGTGGGTTAGGGATCCCGCGTTGTGGTTGTGGCGTAGGCTGGCAGCGGCAGCTCCAATTTGACCCCTAGCCTGGGAATTCCCATAGGCCACAAGTGCGACCCTAAAAAGACCAAAAAAAAAAAAAAAATCTATAGGCAATGACATTGATTTTTAACACCTATGTGGCTGAGAATGAACACATCTGCTGCAATCCCTGAGGACCATAAGCAAAAAAGCTGCAAAGCATCTTTGTCATTCCGGCAAAGTGGAATTTTTTAATATGTTATTAAGTGGGCAGGTGATGGGACAGAGTGTGCAGTAGAGACCCTGCTGTAAGCGGGGCCCAAACAACTCTGAGATCCAAGAAACAATACAAGTGAATTTACAGGGGTTAGTAGTGAAAGAAGACAACAAAATGGGAAGAAACAAAGAGAATTCACTGTGCTCAGTTTATCATCAGATACTGCAGAACTGGGCTGAGAGTGGGCAGCCGGTCACGGGCTCGGAGAACAACCTGTTTCAGTGGAAAAGGCCAGAGGGAGGAGACAGCAGTAGCTCCTGTTGTTCCCACTGCCATTGATAAGTACTATTCATGACAGTGGGTGTCACTGAAGGACATTGTTCTCAAGAAGCTGACAGTCTTACTGAAGGGAACAAAGTGTGAACATAATCAGAAAAATAAGGCGTTCCCATCGTGGCTCAGCAGAAATGAATCTGACTAGTAACCGTGAGGATGCAGGTTCGATCCCTGGCCTCGATCAGTGGGTTAAGGATCCGGCATTGCTATAAGCTGTGGTGTAGGTCGCAGACGTGGCGTTGCTGTGGCTGTGGCTGTGGCCGGCGGCTACAGCTCCGATTTGACCCCTAGCCTGGGAACCTCCATATGCCACGGGTGTGGCCCTAAAAAGCAAAAAAAAAAAAAAAAAAAATCAGAAAAATGAATAATGAAACAAACTGGGTCAAATGGGTGATGTTTCCTTTTTGGAAACTGCTTGGTATCTTCAAGTTACAAAACCGCCCATCTTGCTGGGCAGAGGCCACACCGTGGTACCAGACTCAGAGAAAGAGCCCCCAGTGCAACACGACACGGTTTCACTCCAAGTCCTCCAGCCACACCACCGACTCGCGTTTAAAGGAGACCTATGATATTAAGACAGGAAAAATCACTGCCCTAGAAGTCATTCCAAAAACCACTTTATGTGCTGCTTAAAACTGTCCATTTTAGGAGTTCCTATTGGGGCTCAGCAGGTTAAGGACCCAACATCGTCTCCGTGAGGATGTGGTTCGTTCCCTGGCCTCAGTCAGTGGGTTAAGGATCCAGTGTTGCTGTGGCTGTGGCGTAGGCCAGCAGCTGCAACTCCTGTTCAACCCCTAGCCTGGAACATCCAGATGCTGCAGGTGCTGCCATACAAAGAAAAAACAAAAAAATCCATAGGCGATGACATTGATTTTTAACACCTATGTGGCTGAGAATTAACATATCTGCTACAATCCCTGAGGACCATAAGCAAAAAAGTTGCAAAGCATCTTTATCATTCCAGCAAAATGGAATTTTTTAATATGTTAGCCGCATGCTGATTTGGGAGTTACTCATCTGAAATGACTTTAGGCTGTATACCCCCAAGTATATTTTACATATTAACATATATAAGTATATTTTATATATGTTTAGGAAGGCAATATAAGTACAGTGACTAGGAGTAAGGACTCTGGAATAAACTTCCTAGTTTCAAATCCCAGGCCTACACTTTTCAGCGGCATAACATGGCAAATTACTTAATACCTGTAAACCTTGGTTTCCTTATTGGTAAGTGGGAATGATAGTAAGATCTGCCTCATATAATCGTGGTGAGGATTACATGAAATAGTGCATAAAGTACACAGCTCAATGGAAGGCACACAGTCAGCCCACAACAATGTTTGCTTTCATTACTATTAGCAACCAAGGTGGCTGAGAGCCAGGGCTGGTGTGAGACCCCACTGGAAGCGGCCAGGGTGCTGCACAGCCATGGTCTCCCTGCCAGTAACTCTGAGACTCACCTCCCCACTCTCAGTGTTCAAAGGCATGTGAGCGGCCAGACTGGGGACAGGAGAGAGCTGCCTACCAGCCCAAGGGAGCAACTCACAAAGACACATCACACCCAAAGCATCAGCCTAAGAAGGACTGGTTCAGGGGAGTTCCCGTTGTGGCTCTAGCAATAATGAACCTGACTAGTATCCATGAGGTTGCGGGTTCAATCCATGGCCTCCATCAGTGGGTTAAAGATCCGGCGTTGCCATTAGCTGAGGTGTAAGTCGCAGACGCAGCTTGCATCTGGCTGTGGCAGCTGGCAGCTGTGGCATAGCCTGGCAGCTGCAGCTCCGATTTGACCCCTAGCATGAGAGCTTCCATATGCCTCTCGTTTGGTCCTAATAAACCAAAAAAGAAAAAAGAAAAAAAAAAGGGGGGGGAATCACTGGTTCATGAGTACCCACTGTGGCACAACAGGATCGGGGGCATCTCTGCAGCTCTGAGACGCAGGTTCGAGCCCCCGCCCAGCACAGTGGGTTAAAGGATCTGGTGTTGATTCAGCTGTGGTGTAGGTGGCAACTGCGGCTCGGATCTGACCCCTGACCTGGGAACTCTGTATGCTGCAGGGCGGCCAAAAAAGGAAAAAAAAGCATTGGGTTGGTTCGCATATGCACAAGGTGAAGAAATGCGAAGTTAAAAGCAAATGAGGACACTTCAAAAAGATTGGGACTGTGATGGGGACAACGGACGAGAGTGTTCTTCCAGGCCCACAAAATTCCCTCCAGAAAAATGCTCTTAAAGGTCCAGTGGAGTTGTGAGGAGCCTTTTTGAGTCTTGGAGAATACAGCTTCATTTCCACCGGCCACTGGAGAACTGGGAGCAAAAAGACTTGCGGGCTTAAAAGGCAGTAATTACGTCTGCTTTAAAGGAAGGTGCTGAGGGGGAGAAGAGGGGCTCCGATCAAAAAGCCCGAGGGCTGAGCAGGGAGGGAGGGTTCAGAAGCCCATTTTACATGCAGTGTTAACTTCACGTTTAGGGCTCAAGTGAAAATCGTTTGCCAAGGGCTCTGTGGTGCAAAGTGCCTTCAAGTTCTGCAGCAAGTAAAGAATGGGTCTCCTCCAGGGGCCTGGCCTGGAGAGAAATAGTCTAGGTGGTGTCCCCGCTCTGCTGGGAACCCGTCTTTCTCCCTCCCACCCGGTGCATTCACCCCCATCTCTGCCCCCACCCCCAAACTTCCCAAGGACTGGGGCCTCGTCTGCTGTGGGTTTCCGCTTAGCAAAGAGCTCTGTGAGTGCAGCTTTTTGAAAAAGCGCAAGCCCACTATCAATATTTGTGCAATAAATGACGGAGTTCGCTTTGTGGTACAGCAGTTAATGAACCCAAATAGGATCCATAAGGATGCGAGTTCGATCCCTGGCCTCGCTCAGTGAGTTAAGTATCTGGTGTTGCCATGGGCTGTGGTGTAGGTCACAGATGTGGCTCAGATCCCACGTTGCTATGGCTGTGGCATAGGCCCGCAGCTGTAGCTCCACTGGACCCCTAGCCTGGGAACCTCCATGTGCTGCGACTGCGGCCCTAAAAAAAAAGAAAAAAGAAATCGTGCAATAAATGAATGAGCAGATGAACACCATGTGTGGGAGAGCAGGAACTGGGGGACTCGGTGCTCGGGCTGACATGTCGTGGGCCCATTATTCATACGCCTTTAAACGTTTTCTCTACATTTCACTAAGCCTTTGGGTCTCATAAGACTGAGAAAAGCCAGACCCTACGAACACCAGTCTGAGAGGCAGCTTCCCCAGATATGCAACTGCCTAGTTACAAACATCTGTCTCAGCACTCATGGAATAACCAGGTCCATCTTTCAAATCTTTTACTCCCTAAAAGGAAATCAACTAGATTAGCCCCAAAAGTATCTTTCCAAGCTAATTAACAGCACAAAATGTTTTAAGCTATCTCACTCGCAAATAATAAGTTTATAGACTTTCTGTTTATAATGAGGCTAAAGGAAAATCATAATACAGTATGTGAAAGCATCTGTGTATATACTTGTGTCACAAATATATACGTGTACATCCACAAAACACCCATATGTGCATCTTCCATCTCCTGGGGAGATTTAGTTACACCCAGGAAAACCTTGCCTGCTGGCCACTCAGTTTCAACCAGGCAGTGCAATTCACCTGCTTTTAATGCCTGTAGAGTGCCTACCACAGGGCTGGAAAATGCATAGACCACACGGTCCCAAGCCCTTGCTGTACGCCTACATTAAACACCGCTGATCCACAATGGCACTCGCTCTTTGAGCCCAGGCACCACCTCTGAATTGTTTTCAGGGCAGTACGCCCCTAACCGCTATGAATCTGCTGAAGCTGGAATACAGCATGAATATCTCTGCCTTCCTGGCCCAGGAGTATACACTCTAAAGTATTTCTAATTCCCTCGTCTGATCCACAGTAAAAAAGGCCTTTTGCATCAAGTGCATGCACAAGGTTTCACTAAACAATACTAGCCCATATTTGTGTGATATATTCTGACACTCTATTCCCCTCTAGTTCATTGTTTGCAATGCTTTTTGCAACCCGTTGATTTTCTAACCTGCAGAATATGAAACATGGGCTGTGATACGCAATGTGAAAGATCTTGCTATAAAGGATTACCTTTGCAAACTCCAAATTCTAGGGTCATGGCAAACAACGGAAGGAGCCTCGTGAGCTTTCTCAGTTGGACAGGGCACTGGGCTAATGGGACAACATTCAGGGGCTCGGTCCCCACTGAGATCTGGGAGCTCTGACAATCTGAGCCATGACTGAATGGCTAACTCTTGGCAGCCTCCTCAACAAAGCATATCCTTGGCCATGAGCAAGATGCAACATGAGCCAAATCCCTTATCCTTGCAAAAAGAACGCAAAAATATTCATCCTGAGTCAGAAAATCACTCATAGCACGTGACAGACAAACTCAATATTACCTGCAAAGACTCTGTCTCTGTCTGTCTCCCTTTTTTTTTTTTTAGGGCCACATCTGCAGCATATGGAAGTTCCCGAACTAGGGGTCAAATCTGAGCTACAGCTGCCAGCCTACACCACAGCCACGCAGGATCTGAGCCACATCTGTGACCTACACCACAGCTCATGGCAACACCAGATCCTTAACCCACCCAATGGGGCCAGGGATCAAAGACGAGTCCTCGTGGATGCTAGTCGGGTTCATTACCGCTGAGCCCCAATGGGGACGCCATGGAATCTCACTGATTGCTTGGTTCCCACAAGACTCATCCAAACTAATTTCAGTTTGCTGAAATCTCCCGTTCTCCTGCTCCCATGTTCCCTCTGTCCGCCTACCTCCCACTTCTCCTTCTTCTCTGTAAGCCTCCCCGACTGCCCAGCCCTCCCACCCCCAGTCAGGCTGTGGTAGACACACCTCCTTTACAATCCAACCTGCTGTCTCATATTTAATAACCTCACCACCTCTTCATATGTCAAAGACAGTCTTTCAGTTTCATGCTCAGTGCCCAGCACAGGCCGGTTTCAGAAGTGCCTGGAAAATGTTTCTTGAATGACCTAGCGATTGAAGGAAGTGCCTGGAGGCCAGGGGCAAATGCATTTGAATCAGAGAAAGAAACAAGAATTAGGGGGAAGGAAGGAGGAGGAGAAGACATGAGAATAATACTTGATGGCTTAGCATCAGTTTCAGAACTCCTACCTCGCCTGATCCTCACCACAGGTGAGGCAGAACTGGTACTCCCATTAGACAGGTGTGTAATCCTTCTTATGGCAGGGAGGGCATTAAAATAAAACCAGAGAGAGAGAAGTCGCTTTTCCCTAGACTGGACAATATCTTTATTACAAAAACCTCTCCCCTTACCCACCAGTTGGAAGAATCTCTGAAGAAAATAGGACAGTGACAAAATCCTGGATTGTGAATTTTAGCAAGAAATACTGCTTGGTGAGAGACCCCCTTCGAAAGCAAAACAAGTCCCCATAAGTGTGTGGGTAGGCGAATCACGACCACAAGGCCTGAAGTGTTTAACCTTCATTAAATATAAGTTTAAACCAGGAGAATTCGTTCAGGTACAGAAATTTGCAGTGCTATGAAGATTAGGAAAAGCAGAAGGCAAAACCAGGCCACACCCTCTAAGGCTGGCCTTGACTTTCAGATGTGTGCATAATTGTGCTGAGCGCCAAGGTGCTCTCCGTGGCTCACAGCAAGGTTGGGGGGGGGTGCCTTTTAAAAGCGGCCAGCTGAAATGTTCCGACCAAGAAAGGCATAATTTTACGACTACTCCCGCGTTCACATGACTTGAAGCTCTGTAAAACCCAAAGCTGCCACTATAATTCAAGAATAATTGGAGCCAAGGGCAGCTTAGCCCAGGGAAAACATAAGAGCTGAGGCAGTGGTCTTCTGGCTTGTGAACTGCTCCGGGAGCGAGCGCTTCCCTTTAAATGCCAGTGAATAAAATCTGCCCCCTCCTCTAGTCACTGCCCTTTGATCCTAAGATTCATTTAACACAGAATAACCATCCTATGAGTACATACACTTACTCCTTCCCCCTGCATTCATTCATTCTCTCCCTCCCTTTCTCTCTCTCTCTCTCTCTCTCTCTCTCACACACACACAGCTACATCTGTTTTCCTTTTCCTCCCCGATTAAACGTACTTCAATGTTAAAAACAGGTACCAGTCGGACCCTACACACCGAATACTGAATCACAATTTTCCAAAGACATCACTTTGCCCCAGTGATGAAAGAGAGCTCCCCCTACAACCATCAATATGTCTTTTACTTATTGCCCACCCCCTACACCCCCTCAAAATATAAAGAACCCTGTAACATCGGAGCTGCCAAGACCCTGAAGCCCCTCCCTGCCTCTGCTGATGGCACAGAGATCTGAGTCTGAGGACCAGCCTGGGACCCTGTGGCCCCACCAGAACCTGCAGAAGCAAAGTCCGAATTACAATCCACGTAATTCACACGCACGCTCCAATCTGAGAGACACCGATTCTGGACAGCTGCCCAGAATAACCTGGGGTGCTTTAAATAAGCTACCAACCCAGGCCTGCGTCACGCAAGAGCTAATTAATCAGAGGTCTCTGGGTGCTGGGCTGGTTAGAGGAACCCAGCGATTCGGTCTGCAGCCAGAGCTGAGTAGCACTGCTCCCGTCCAGCCCTCCCATTTCACAGATGAAGAAATGGAATTGCAGGAAGGCCAAGTGACCGGCCAAGGTCACAAAGTAACAGGTGGGCAGGCTGACCCCGTAAAGCGATGTGCCCTAGGGCTCGTCAAGAGGGTGGACCCCAACAGCGGCCTGCCTGTTCCCGACGCTCTCAGGAATCTGGCTCCTCACGGGCCAGGTGACATGTGAGAAGGCAGTGTTCACAGAGGGCCCTCCAAATCACTTTTTCTTTCTTCCTTTTTTTTTTTGGCTGCCCCGAAGCATATGGCGCTCCCACAGCTCTAGAAAACTATGCAATCATAACACTTCAGTTTGACCCACCAAATGTGTCTCAAGTGCATTCCTACTCACCTGTCCCCTCCCGACTGTCTTCTCTCCCCCCAAAACCCCTGTTTATTGGGAAAGCAGCCAACACACATCACCCAGATGGAAATCTGAGAAAATCCAACTCGGAAGGGTTAGAAGACAAGTCGGGGTAGGTGCCGTCTCCTTGAAGCCCTGGAAAATGCTTACATCCGAGGCTGACCCCGGGCCCACCAGCTTCCACCAAAAATGCCACTTTGCTACCAGGTGTGGAAAGAAGACAAGAGCAGGTTTGGAGATTCGCTGGGGGCATTGCAGAGACAGTTTGTGAAAAGTCCAAATGCCAAAGCATCCTTCTCTTTAGGGTCCCCTGGCAGAAACTGCAGTCCTTCTGTGTCAGGCACAGAGTAGCCTGGAAAGTGAGAGCTGAGAAGGGGGTCGGGGGGTGGTGCGGGACCGGGCAGTGGGTAAGGATCTATTCAAAGACTCGGAGTTTCAGAGGCCTGCGGCTTTTATGTGGAGGAAACTTATCTCTGAGTTTTGCAGGAGTTAAAGGGCAAGACGGAATAAAGGTGAAAGGACCTTGGGGGCAGACCCGACTAGAAGCGGAGAGAGAAGAGAGAGAAGGAAGAACAAGCGTGCAGGAGGGGACAGGTGTGAGCTTCTCAACAAGCAATGAGGAGTTCCCGCTGTGGCGCAACGGGACCAGCAGCATCTTGGGAGCGCCGGACGTGGGCTGGATCCCCGGCCTGGAGCAGGGAGTTAAGGATCCTGCGTTGCTGCAGCTGCGGCTTGTGTTGCAACTTCAGCTCAGATCTGATCCCTGGCCAGATGCCACAGGCCAGATGCCAAAAAAAAAAAAAGCAATAAATGAAAAGGCTCTGCTTTTCACCTCCTGAATTTTTGTATCCCCAAAAAATGAGGGCTGACTCTTCCATGACAGCGCAAAGGCGGGGACTAGGAAGGAGCAAGGAGAGACAGAGGTCCTGCAGCAACATCTCAGGGCTCTGGGTCAGGGGCTGCGGTAGGAGAGCTGTGCTGCGTGGTCCCAGGGGAGAGGGACACCTCCCAGCTCCATCCCAGGACCCACTTTCGCAGAAAATGGGACCGACCGAAGCCTCTCTCTCCGCTTCCCAGCAGCCAGCACGCCTCACCCACAACTGGAGGAAACCTGCTGAGGGCTTCTATTCACAACTTCCGAGCAGGCAGTCTTCACTTTTTGGAGTGGCGTCAGCGAGGGAGATAATTTCAACTCCTCTTCTCTTTTCAGGTTCCCTCTTACAAGGGGAGGTGGCATCAACCCAGCTTCAAGGAGCAACTGAGAAGTGGGGTTAGTGGGAAGCGGGGACCCATACCCAGGCACCAATCCGCAGAGCCTGGAGGAAGCTTTTATTTTTAACACTGGGAGCTGTGAGGCTGACCTATATTTCACTTGTAATATTGACAGAAATGACAAGCCTCGAAGGCCAGGACACAGAACCCAGCAGATGCCCTTTGAAGACTCTGCAGAGGGGCCCTGGTGGTGAGACGCCAGACCCCACCGTGGCCAGAGACTGGGGCTGAAACAGAAGAGGCGTGGGCATCTGGGTAAGGGCTGCACTCATGTAGATTGGAGGGAAAGGGCCCGATCTTAGCTTTACCTTCAGAGTTTGGAAATTAGTCCACAGCCAGACCGAACCATGCCGCTGGCAAGGAAAATAGGAGGGCAGTGAGCGTTCCCGTTGTGGCTCAGTGGGACCCAACATAGTCTCCATGAGGATGTGGGCTCAGTCAGTGGGTTAAGGAGCCAGCGTTGCCATGGCTGTGGTGTAGGCCAGCAGCTGCAGCTCCAATTTGAACCCTAGCCTGGGAACTTATAAATGTCACAAGCACGGCCTGTAAAAAAGAAAGAAGGAAAAATATGAGGGCGGAGATTAAAAACTCAGGAGAGAAGGAGTTCCTGTCGTGGCGCAATGGAAACGAATCTGACTGGGAACCATGAGGTTGCGGGTTCGATCCCTGGCCTCGCTCAGTGGGTCAAGGATCTGGCGTTGCCATGAGCTGTGGTGTAGGTCGCAGACACAGCTCGGATCCGGCATTGCTGTGGCTGTGGTGTAGGCCGGCAGCTGCAGCTCCCATTCAATCCCCTAGCCTGGAAACCTCCATATGCCACAAGTGCGGCCCTAAAAAAGCAAAAACTAAAAATAAAGCAAAGTAAAATAAAAACCCAGGAAAGGAGAAAATTAGCAGGAGATGTACAGAGAATCAGAAGAGGTGAAAGAGATGAGAAGGGTGGTCAGAATGAGGAAAGGGGTGGCAGAATTTCCAGACTTCAGCAGGAGAACCCAACCAACACAGCAGAATCCCTTGGCCAAACCGGCAAAAAAAGGAGGCATATTAAACAACGCAATCACACAGGACGGCTTGACGCAGTCAGATTTTTTTTTTTTTTAATGTGTCCTCTCCATTATTCTTTTACTCCGTATTTCATTTCTCCTACTTATTTCTCAGAACCTAACCCTCTAAATCACATTTACCTGGCCAGCCTTATGATGACAAGTCTTCCAATGTGTCATACGACGTTAAATCTAATTTTATGCTGCAGACAGTGAGGGCTGGCACGGCTATGTTATTTTTTTGTCAAGCCTTCACATTTTAATCTGCCATCCAGTCACTGAACTGGAAACAGAAGGGAATCACTTTAGATTATGAGGGATTTTTCGACCGTGCACCACCAATTTTTTTCTTATCTGTCATCTCAGGGAAAAGCCGTGTAATGATGTAGGGCAGGTGCAGGAGCCGGAGCTCCGTGACAAAGGAGGAAAGGGCCCGAGCCGGATGACTCCCCTGGGTGTTCCCCGAGCGCCTCCCCCGAAACGCGCGCAATACGGGGCCCAATGTCTTTCTCTGCTCCCTTCCATTACCCACGGTCAAGGGCACCACCACGCACTTGGCCACTTGGCGTTGGCAGTGAGGCAGTGGGGAGGGGGAGGGGGCTTCCCCTGCCCCGCTGAGCGCACTCCGGAGAGGAAGAGGCGCCGCATAGTTGCAAGGAGAGAAGGCGGCTGAGCCAGACTACCTGCTTGACTCTCACGTGTCACCTGCTGGCCACCAGCGTGCCCTCAGGCCAAGTCCCTCTGCCTCCCTGGGCCTCCTCTGGAAAACCTCGGAAGGTTGTTGCGGGAGTTGATGAGTTAAAACAGGTCGTGCTCTTAGAACCGGAGCTCAGAGCCCTCAGTCGGCAGGACATGTCAATTTCAAAGTCCTCTCGGTCCCCTGTACTTTCCTGCCATAGCCCCCCGCCCCCGCCACCCCCAA
>PVHT020000886.1:11013502-11040944 GCA_004024745.2 Catagonus wagneri | reverse complement strand
CCATCCTCCGCAGCACCACCGCACCCATGGACCTAAAACAGCAGGCCAAACCCTTTAGCGGCGCCTTGACCTCTGCAGGCGGATTTTCTAAACTTCGTGGCTCGCGGTCGGCGCCTTCCCCGGCCTGCCGCTCCCCTCGCTCCCTCGCTCCCTCGCTCCGACGCATTTCAGCCACTCCCGTCCCACATCCTCTCCCTTCACACCCCGCCGCCCGCCCGCCAGTTACACGGAGCTGCTGTTCACCCTCTGTCTAGCCGACTCAAGCCTCCGTGCCTTTGTTTGCGCCATTCTCTATGGAAAAGTTCCCCCCGATTTAGTCATCATTTCCTTCAGACCGCCTTCCAGAACCCCGACCCTGGGCCAGCTCCTCCTCCTGGGTTCCCAGCGCCCCGTGGATTCCTTCCGCTCCACGCCCACCCAGCCGCACAAACTCTCCTGGAGAGTGGGACTCGGCCGGAGCACCTTTACACCCTCGGCCCAAGTGATTAAGCCCCAGTAGAGTGCTGTGTGATGCTGCGGTGAGAGGGCGTGGGCTCTGCAGCACAAGGGCTGGGGCTGTGTCGACTCCAGCATTTACTGGCCGAACGACATTGACCGTGTCACTTACCCCGGTAAAGCCCCATCTGTAAAATGGGCATGACTGCAGTACCCCCGTCCCAGAGGTCCGGTGACAAGCGAACACGGTCAGTACACGGTCTTTAACTTGGTGCCCAGCACATCCCAAGGACATGTATAAACTTCGGTAGAGGAAAGTTCTGACCAATGAAAAACGGCACTAGGATGCAAGTTTAAAAAAAAAAAGTACAGCCACTAGTTTCAAGCACTTTTATAGGCAGAACTCACTGACGGCTATGCCAAGGTTATCTTAATGCGACGTTCGCTGGGCTGCTCCTGAGACTTCAAAAAAGTAAATGTGAGGAAACCCCCCCCCGCCCCCCGTTGAATCAGCAGGTGGTGTGATTGTGCCCCATTCCCAAGAGACTGGTTTGGTGAGAGCAGCCCTGGGAGGAGCCAGTGGAGACATTCTGGAGGATTCTGGAGAGAATCCACAACAATCCGCTCACCCCCCTGCAGGAGAAGCCAAGGAGTGGAGGGCGAAGGCGGCCAGCAGAACCCTGGGCCCTCCTGCCCATCTCTGCTGGAGGAGATCAACTCCCCAGAGCTGAACTCTGCCAGACTCCTTCTAACCACAGATTATTGATCCACGCGGCGCCCAGAGGGCCTTCTTAACTCATCCCGGTTTCCATGACTTCCTTGCGCTTCCATCCCAGCAGAATCAGTGGCTGGTGAAGGTAATCCCCCGCCCTTCGAGCCGGAAGTCTCAGTGGAAACCCTCTCTGCTCATTCACACGCTCTATGACCTGGTAAATCCTGCCAAATGCCGCCACAGACACGTATCAGGTTTTTTTTTTCTTTTTTAACTGACCGCTTCGCATATGTTCCCAGGTTAGGGGTTGAATCAGAGCTGCTGCTGAGGCCTGCGCCACAGCCACAGCCACAGCAGCACCAGATGCAAGCTACACCTGCAACCTATGACGCAGTTTGTGGCAACGCCAGATCCTGAACCCACTGAGCCCACTGAGCGAGGCCAGGGATCAAACTCACAACCTCAGGGGTTCTTAGCTGGCTAAGCCATGATGAGAACAACTCTTCTTATGTTTTTGACTGACACAGGGTTTCGTGGGCATCCTATCTTTTAAAAGTATAAGCTGCTTTTCTACTGACCTGAGCTCAAACCTTCTCTCCCTCACCTGCTCTGCTGGATCAAATCAGTTCGCCTTATCCTTCTCAGTCCATCCATCAGTCCAGTCCATCCATCAATTCAGCGTCCCTCTCTTTTCACTTTCTCTACCTGTATCCTGTCAATCAGTTTTCCATTGTCTTTCTGGCTCTTTCCTCCCTCCCTCAGTCCTGTACACATCAACCAGATTAAGCACCCTATCCCATTATTTTGTGTTTGTGTGTGTTTGTTTTCCTCTAAAACCTGTGAGAACCCTTTACTACCTATAGGAGAAAGTCTAACCTCCCCGCTAGGCCCTTCAGAATCCTGACAACCAGGGAACTCCACTTTCTCTTGCCAATTTTATTTTGCACCCTCTGTGCCCTGAGCCCGTCTTCTCAAATAAGTCTGCTCCTTTCCCCTGAACGACCGTCCACACTGACTCTCATCTTAGTGCTTCTTTTTCTGCCCTTCCGTCTGCTTATTTGTTTTCAAGATTCTCTCTGTAACCCAAGTGCTGCCTTTTATCCACACCAGTTCAGGCCCCACCCTTTCCATGAACTTCGCCCTGATCGCCCCAGCCCTGGAAGGAAGGCTGCTCTTTTGAATTCTCGAGGCGCTTCCCGTCTGCACCTCCAATGTGGACCACAGGCCACCCTTTCTTTTTATGAAAATGTTCATCATCCCACTGTGGCCAGGGCCTGTGCCTGGTTCCGGCCCTTTCACTTCAACAGCTAACAGGGTTCTCCAAGCAATGCGCATACATGAGTGTGTGGGGGGAGACGAAGCACCTGGAAGTTTGGAGGATCGGGAATATTAGCCTTTATTTCCTGCTGCTCTATCGCAGGGGGATGTAAGCAACTGACATTCATGGTGATGGGCACGCATTTCACCAGCGTGATGAATGCTCTGGGCAGAATTCAAGGCGAGGCACTCTATAAATATTTTACCAGTTGAACGAATTACAGGTTGGCAAGTGTCCTCTGGTTAACAAAGCCCAGAGGCAGGCAGGAAGGCGCCACAGCCATTCTGCCCAAGAACTGCAGCCACCATTCCCGTAAAAGTCATAGAGCAGGCGACTTCTGTCATCTCCCCTGGGGACGTGCGGCCTGATTCTTCTCGGGAGAACTTTCGCAAGGCCCTAACAGCTAACCCCAATTTTGTCTTCTCCCTTCTAAGTTTCATCCAGTTTATTTCGTCTCGGGTCCGCTCCCTCCCACTGACACCCAGATTCTGTCCACACAGGGGGGAGAACACTTTATAGAAACTGACAGAGTCAGCTGAGATGTTGCCATGGAAACACAGTGGTGATTTCAGGAAATCCATCTGTCTTTAAATTGCTCTATAGACCTGCTCGAACTTCTTCCACAGATCATGAAGCTTGCACTCCCACAGGACCTTCCTGCAGCCTCGTTCCCTTTCCTCTTTTCCAAATTCCAAGCCTCGCCTAGAAATCTTGCACCCCAGGGGCCAAATTGATGAACCAGCTCCAGCCTCCTAACATTAACCCAGCGAAGCCAGAAACAGCACCTCCACATTAGCTGGCCCGATGTTGCCATGGCAACGGGAGGCGGCTTGGTGTGGGTGAGGACAGCTGGTGGGCTTAGGGACGGGTCAGCATTCTCAACGGGTTCTTCTCCCAGATGTCAGAAGACCCAACAATGTTCATTGGAAGTTTTCCTTTCATTAATTCAAAGGGAAAAAAAATATATGTATATGTAGGAATACTTCAAGTGACCAAAAAAACAAAACATATATCTGAGATGCAGAAGGAGCTGTCAGAAGGTTCGACATAAACGGTAGAGGTGGGCTCGATTCCCTCCCTCAGGACTCTCCTGAGAGGTGAGCCACAGGCCCACAGCCCCGGGCCCCCCCTCTCCTGGGTGAGTCTTTGCCTCGCGGTCATCACAGGGCGGGCAGGGCACTGTCCGCTCCCAGACAGTTGTGCACCGTGGAAGCCTGGAGACGCTGCTCTTGGAAGGACAGTTGTGATAAATAACATCCCTGCCTGTTAAGGGCTGAACTGCGTCTTCCCTACCCCCACCTTGCTTTGTGGAGGCCCTAACCGCTTTACTCCAGAGTATGACCGTGTCTGGAGATTAGGGCCTTTAAGGGGTGGTTGAGTCAAAACGAGGCCATTACATGCGTCCTAATCCAACCTGACTCATGACCTTGAGAGCCACGAGGGGTACATGCGCACAAAGGGATGACCGTGAGAAGAGGCAGCAAGAGGATGGCCATCTGCAGTCCAGGAGAGAGGTCTTGGGAGAAACCAACCCTGCCGGCACCTTGATCTTCTGGTGTCCGGCCTCCAGAACCCTGGGAAAGCACATTTCTGTGTTTAAGTCATCCAGTCAGCGGATTTTTGTTACAGCAACCCTGGCAAACTAACATCTGTCCTCCTTTTCTCAGCTGTCCCCACCAGCGACAACGTAATATGAAGAAGAACAAATAAAATTCTTCGTCTTCAGAGGCGCTGTTATGTCCTGTTGATATCTACTGTACATAAGTTTTTCAGCCTTTATTGATTAATGTGTGCATGCTGTATCTTTCCATCCTCTTACTTTTAATCTATTTATATCTTTGTATTTAAAGACAGCTGCTCTTGCCAGCACGCAGATGGGCCTCACTCTTTAACCAACTGAACCGTTTTTCCTTTTAATTGGGCTGTTTATAACCGTACTGTCCAATAGATCATTAGCCACGTGTGGCTATTTGAACTTAAAGTTATTAAAAGTATAAGGAACATTAAAATTCAGTTCACGAGCCACATTTCAAGTGCAGTCACAACCACGGTGACTAGGTATTAGAGAAGACAAAGAACATTTCCATCACCACAGAAAGTTCTATTGGACAGGCTGCTTTAGAGCACATAGATTTGCTGCTTTATGGCTGATTCAATCTACCATTTTGCTACTCATTTTCTATTCATCCAACTGTTCTTTGTACATGTTTTCATCTTTTTCTATTTTCTTTGAATTACTCGAGCATTTTTCATGATCCTGTTTTACCTCCTTTGCTCATTTACTTGATAACTTTTACATTCTTTCATAGTTGTTTTAGGGTTAATAGCACATATACATCTTTTAACTTATCATCTCCCTTCAAGTAATATTCCACTTTGCATATCATATAAGAATCTTAGAAGAGGCTATTCTATTTCCCCCTTCCTGGACTCTGTGCAATTATTTTAATACATTTTACTTCTACATATGTTTTAAACTTCCAAATACGTTGCAATTATTTTTTCCTTAAATTGTCATTAGCTTTTAAAGATTGTTTTTTTTTCTTTTTTGGCCACTCCGTAGTATACGGAGGTCCCTGGGCCAGGGATCAGAGTCAAGCCACTGTCGTGACCCAAGCTGCAACACCAGAGCAATCCACTGTGCCAGGCCAGGAGTTGAACCTATGACCCAGCACTGCAGAGACGCTGCCAATCCTGTGGCGTCACAGGAGGAATGCCTAAAGATTTTTTAAAACTAGAAAAATTCTTTATTTATCAACATATTCATTTTCTGATGTTATTTATTCCTTTGTGTTGATCAATATTTCAAACTGGTAGATTTTCCATCTCCCTGAAGTTCCCTTTTTTTTGGGGGGGGCCATGTATGTGGCAGGCAGAAGTTCCTGGGCCAGGTATCAAACCAGAGTGACAACACCGAATCCTTAACCACTTGGCCACCAGGGAACTCCCTGAAGTTCTTTTAACGTTTCTTAGTGCAGGTCTACTAGCAACGAATTCTCTTAGTTTCTGTATGTCTGAAAAAGTTTTCATTTTATCCTCATTTTTTTTTTTTTTTTGTCTTTTTGCCTTTATGTAGAGCCGCACCCGCGGCATATGGAGGTTCCCAGGCTAGGGGTCTAATAGGAGCTGTAGCTGCCGGCCTTCGCCACAGCCACAGCCACAGCAACGCGGGATCCGAGCTGCATCTGCAACCTACACCACAGCTCACGGCAATGCCGGATCCTTAACCCACTGAGCAGGGCCAGGGATCGAACCCGCAACCTCATGGTTCCTAGTCGGATTCGTTAACCACTGAGCCATGAAGGGAACTCCTATTCTCATTTTTGAAAGATACTTTTGCTGGACACAAAGCTCTCAGCTGACAGGGTTATTTTTGTTTGTTTGTTTGTTTGTTTTTCAGTGCTTTGCAGATGTTGCTCCACTGTTTTCTGTCTTACATTGTTCCCAGAAAGAAGTATGGCACTCACGCTTCTTTGTTTTCTTCTGTAGGTAATAAGGGCTATTTTTCCTCTGGATGCTTTTAAGATTTTCTCATTATCACCAGTTTAAACAATTTCATTGTGAGGTTTACGGTAGCTTTTTTCCATATTTCTTGTCCTTAGGCTTTGTTGAGCTTCCTGAACCAGTAATTTTTTTCATTCTGATCAAATATGAAAAACTTTGGCCAGTATTTCTTCAAATATATTTTCTTTCCCAACTGCACTTTAGGGACTCTTATTTACACTCATATTAGGCCACTTGAAGTTGTCTGACAGCTCACTGTGCTGTTATTTACTTTTCTTTCATTTTTTTTTCTCTGTGTCTTTACTTTGGGTAATTTCTATTGCTGTGTCTTCACACTCACTAATCTTTTCTTCTGCAGCATCTAGTGTACCATAGAGTCCCACCTAGTGTGTTTTATTTTTACCTCATGTATTGTATTTTCCATCTCTGAAAGTCTGATTTGGATCTTTTGAAATGTCACCTATGTCTCTACTTTTCATGCTCTCTTTCCCCTGCTTTCTTGAACTTACAGGGATATAGTTTTCATGTTCTTGTCTACTCATTCTATCAGAAGTGTCATTTGGGGGTCTGTTTCTTTCTATTGATTTTTCTCACTATAGGTTGTATTTTCCTTCTTCCTACATGCCTTGAAATTTTTGATTGGACGTCAGACATTATGAATATTAACCTTGTTGGGTGCAAGATATTTCTGTGTTGCTATAAATGTTCTTGAGCCTTATTCTAGGATGCAGTTATGTTTTGTGAAAATACTTTAGTCCCTTTGAAGTTTCCTTTTCGTATGGGCTGTTTTATTTTTAATTATTATTAAGTACACATAACATAAAACTTACTATCTTAATAGCAGTTCAGTGGTGTTAAGTACTTTCACACTGCTGTGCAACCAATCTCCAAGACTCTTTCCATCTGGTGTAACTGGAACTCTATACCTCTAGCTTTCCCTTTTTGGGGGGGAGGAGGGGGAGCGCACCCACAGCATATGGAAGTTCCTGGGCCAGGGATCAAACCCGTGACACAAGCTGGCACCCAAGCTGCTGCAGTGACAATGCTGGATCCTTAGTCCTTTGCACCATGAAGGCAATCCTCAAGCTTTCCTTTCTAAGCTTTATGAGGTGGGACTAGGGCAACCTCTAGTCTAGGGCTAGCTGTACCCCACTAAGCCCCCTAAGTACTGTACCCAAGGCTGAATCATGTGCTTTTCCTCTGTGGCTGGTGGGAACATAAATTCTGCCCAGCACTGTGTGAGCCCTGGGATTGTTCCTGCTGGTCCTTTGGTGTGGTTCTTTCTCTGACTCCAGTATTTCCTGCACATGCAGGCACTATGAGTACTTGACCAAAACACTTGGGAGGACTCCTTGTCCATCTCCAGACTTCTCTCACCCTCTCTGTGGCTCTCTTCTCTGGGAACCCTAGCCACATCAGCCTCCATGAACTCCTAGCTCCATATCCTCAACTCAAGGAGATGACTAGGCTTCACCACTCCTAACTCTGCAGCCTGAAAACTCTCTCTCCCTGTTCTTGCAGAAGTAGCCTTGATGCATTCTCTTTTCCCCTTCATTCTTTGACAGGTACTAAAACCTAGAGATACCTGGAAGGGAGTATCATTCTGAAAACTCACATCACAAGGTAACGATGTAATTTACCAGAAAGAATGTTAGCAGTGATGATCAAGCTGTCAAGTCCACAGGCTGTGTGGCTACAGGGAAACCCCTGGTTCCATCAGGTTGCTCACAGCCTGCTGCATAAACATTGTCTGTACGTTCACTTGTTGAAGGGAAAAATATTTTTAGGACTATCACGATTCAGATGCCAACCATACAAGAAAAAAAAAAAAAAAAGCCCTGGGTTTTAAAGATTAGACCTTTCTTATTTATTTGGCTAACAGAGATTAAGGGAAAATTGCCCCCATATAAAAATAACTGAAAGAGTTCACTTGTGGCACAGCAGGTTAAGGATCTGTCATTGTTACTGCTGTAGCTAAGGTCACTGCTGTGGTGTGAGTTTGATCCTGGCTCTGGAACTTTCACACGCCACAGGTGCACACAAAAAATTTTAAATAAAATAATAATAACTTTTAATGATAATGTTTTATACTATATACCACATACTCTTCTTCTAAGTAATTTTTATGAATTACAGTATAACGCAGCAATAAACTAAAGAGTATAATTGTCATTCTCATTTACAGATAAGAAAATGAAGACTTACTAAGGGACGTGTGCTGGTTAATGCAGAGCTGAACCTAAGCCTGTTCAACACCAAAGCCCATTATATAGTAGTTCCCGCCGTGGCGCAGTAGGATCGGTGGCTTCTCTAGGGTGCTGGGATGCAGGTGGGGTAAGGCACAGTGGGTTAAGGATCCAGCAGGTCACTGCTGGGGCTAAGATCTGATCCCTGACTTGCGAACTCCATAAGCCATGAGGTGGCCAAGAAAGAAGAAGAAAAAAAAAAGCCCATTGAATATAGGAGGGGTCTGGCAAGTCAGAAGCACTACTGCCTGGCTAAGGAAAAATGACACTGGTCTAAAATAACCATTAGAATAACAATTCAAATAACAGTCTCTACTAGGTAAAAAGAGAAAAGCCTGAGCAGGAATGAAGAAGAGTAAAGTAATGAAGAGTAAGACAGAAGCTTTTCCACAGTCAGCTGGTGAAAGGCGAAGGTAAGACTTCTAAGGATGGCGGTTTGGGCATTACAGATCAGACCAGTAGTTATGTGAATGATCTGCGGTGGGATGTGTTGTTATTAAACCACTGTGCTCATCTGGGGGAGTAAGATTCATGTCCTGTGTCACGAAGCAGGTCCTGGGAGTCTTGGTCAGCGTCAGAGGGAAGGTCCACGTGGGAGAGGAATGAATGACAGGAGGGGGCCTGGGAGAAACGAACTCATCCTTTGATAAGATGAATCCCTTTTATAAAATATTTTGCTACTTGCTTCCCCGGGGACATGATTTTTTTCCTTGAGAAGAAGAGGCGAAGCAAGACGGCTGAGAGGAGGCTCCGTGGTGTGGAGGTGAACTGGACGGAGCGGGGAGGCTCCAGTCCTCACCCAGCTCTGATACCGACCTGCTGGGTAATAATGAGCCATCTTTAAGCCTCACTAGGTCTATTTCTTCCCCTTCTTCTTCTTCTCCCTCTCCTTCTTCTTTCTTCTTCTTCGTCTTCCTCTTCCTCCCCCTCCCCTCACCGAGGCCAGGGATTGAACCCGCATCCTCATGGACACTAGTCGGATTCACTTCTGCTTCACCACAGCGGGAATTCCTCCATCTCCTTCTTCCTCTTCTTCTTGGCTGCATCAGGGGCATATGAATGTTCCCAGGCCAGGGATCAAACCCACAGCACAGCAGCAACCTGAGCCATGGCCACAACAACTCCAGATCCCCTTAACCTGCTGAGCTACCGGGGAACTCCTAGGCCTATTTCTTTAGAGTAGTAAGGCCTTTTCTTCACAGAAGATCTTATGCAGATGCTCAGGACATGAAACAAAGGAGAAAGCAGGGCTCTCTGAAGGGGCTGGAGACCGGTGTCTCGCTCTCCATGCTTACTATAGATCCTGGTTGGTTCGAGAGCCCCACGGGCCCCCATCACACGCACTAGACTGATTCTCTGTGAAAGGCCTTGCAAGTCTAGAGTTAAGATCTCTGGGCTCCAGTGCCGAGTGCTGCCCTGAGACTGGCCCCCAGTCTGCCTGACTGTAAAGCAGGGCTGGAGGAAAGATCCTTCCAGCTCTAGCACTGTCTCTTAATAGGATTCCGATGGTTAATAAATTAGTAAATGACCATTGCACTGAAACAGACTATTAAGGGAAAAGGGAATTAGCCAGAGGCAGTGTTGTCCAGGGCCCATAAATGTTTCATCACTTCGCAGAGGATCAGATTCTTTTTCACACTGAAATAAAATCAATAGAATTTGGAAGGTCTGCGAGCCTTAACCTGAGTTTCAGTATCGCTCTGGGTAAAACGTGACAAGTGCACCAGTTCAACCCCTTTAGGTGCATGTTTTTGGTAAAGCAAATCTGGTGATAGGAAGTCCCTTGAAAATCCTGCAAAAAAGTGATGAAAAATGCCCAGAAGTAATTGACTCCGGTTATATAATGGAACTTTCTTGTTCTTAGGAAATGTGCATGGAAATCATTCATGGTAAAGGGGCCCAGCGTCTCCAGCTTACTCTTGAATGGTTTTTAAAAATACGGATGTATACGTATGTATAGGGGGGAGATGAGGAAGGAAGGTAAAATGTAAACATTATTAATCTGTAATCTGGATAAACAGTACACGGAGTTCCTTGTGCTACTTTCAAAACCTTTCTAGAAATTTGAAATTACATCAGAATAGTTACAAAAAGGGAGTTCCCTCGTGGCTCAGCAGGTTAAGGATCTAGCACTGTTATTGGTGTTCTGGTGTTTTCCATTCCTGATGGATGGGTCCTGGCCAGCAGTCCCCATGCCAGCTTCAGGGCAGACAATAGAGGCTTTCTGATCCGCTCCCTCCTCCCGCGCTCTGCAGGGGCCTGTGTTTCCCTCCTGGGTCATCAGTGCTGGAACTGGCTTTCAGGTCCCTAAAGAATACATACGATCCTCTTTTCATGGCAACAAGGGTGTCATTGTCTAGGCTGCACCAGCCGTTCGCCCACTCCTTCTCACTCAGCCTCTCTCTTGGGCGGCACCTCCCAGCCCATCCTGCGTTTCTTTCTCTCCTGGCTGCAAGGACAGGCTCCAAGCAGCTCGCATTCATCATTTCCCTACTCCAAAACGGCCTGGGCACTCGTCCTTCTGCAAGTGGAAGACAGGATGGGGCTGGGTTGGTTTGGGTTGAGCGCCAAACAAACCGAATACCTTGACCTTGTTTTCTCAGAGGCTTGGAAGCTGCAGCACCGCAAGTATTACCAAGAATAAAAATATCCACGAGTGTGTGTGAGACAGTATATTATCCAGCCATGCAAACAAGGACATCCTGCTGTTTGCAACAACCTGGACGGACACAGAGGGCATTGTGCCAAGTGAAGTGAGACGGGAAAGACACTGAATGAGCTCATGTTTACATGAAGGCTAAAACAGTCAAACTCAGAGAAACAGAGTAGAGTGCTGGTTGCCGGGGGTGGCAGTGGTGTAGATGTCAAGATGTTGGTCAAAGGGCACAAGCTTCCAGGGACTTTTTTTCGTTTGTTTTTTGCTTTGGTCATTTTAGGGCCGCACCTGTGGCATATGGAGGTTCCCAGGCTAGGGGTCAAACTGGAGCTACAGCTGCCAGTCTGCACCACAGCCACGCCAGATCCGAACCGCACCTGCAATCTACACCACAGCTCATGGCAATACTGGTTCGTTAACCCCCTGAGTGAGGCCAGGGTTCGAACCCGCAACCTCATGGTTCCTAGTCGGATTTGTTTTCCCTGCGCCACGACAGGAACTCCAAGAGAGCAGATTTTAAATGTTCTCACTACAAAAAAAGAAATGGTAACTATGTGACAGGATGGAAGTGTTAGCTAATACCGTGGTGGTGATCATTTCGTAAGATATAAATGGATGAAATCAACACCTTATACCCCTTAAACTTAAACAAGGTTATGCATCAATGACACCTCAATAAAGCTAGGGGGCGGAAAATTATGTGTCCAGAGCTTCTTAGCCTTGGTGCTAATTAACATTTTGGACTTGATAATTCCTTGATGTGGGAGCTATCCCCTAATTGTAGGATGTTTAGTAGTACCCTGGCTTCTAGCTGTAGACACTAGTAGCAGCCTCCTCTCCAGCTGTGAAATCCCGAAATGTCTCCAGACATTGCCAAATGCCCCTTGCAAGGAAGTGTCACCCCTGGTTGAGAAACACTGGCCTAAAGCCTTAAAAATGCACATAAACACATAGAGGGAGCTCCCATGGGGCAGAGGGGGTTAAGGCAAGAGTTTGATCCCTAGCCAGGGAACTTCAACATGCCATGGGTGAGGCCAAAAAAAAAAAAGAAAAAGCACATAGAACTGTATCCTATGGAGAGGGGGGAGAAATAAATTCAGAGTACAGGATGAACGGATACAAAACTACTATACATAAAATAATCAGCAACCAGGATTTACTGTATAGCGCAGGGAACTATTTTCAACACATTGTAATAACCTATAACGGAACCAAATCTGAAAAAGAATAGATATGGGTACACGTATAACTGAATCACTTTGCTGTACATCTGAAGCTAACACGATATTGTAAATCAACTATCATTCGATAAGAAAAATAATTTAACAAAGAAATGCATCCCATGGATAGCATCTAGTAATGTCCTCTGATGAAACAATTAAGGATATGCATGAAGATGAAGCTACCAGGATGGAAGGCTGCTGATAAGAGCAACAACAGCAAGAAAAGGACCACCTAGATTTCCAAAAACAGGGGTTTAAGTCCATGCAAACTTTGCAATACTCCACTGCCATTAAAAAAAGAAAAAAAATCCAAGATCTACATCTATGAGTGTGTCAACAAGTGGAAAAAAAGCTGGAAACAAAACAGGACTGCAGTATAATTACAGAGTGAAACTACACTTATGCACAGAGAAAAATGTCTAGGAGGACAGATATAGCCCCAAATGGTAAAAATAGTCCTCTCTAAAATAGGGAGATATAAGTTTCTTTTTTTCCTTTGCATGCTTATATTTTCTAGGCTGTCTACAATGAACAAGAATGACTTAATTTATAATATATAAAATAAAATTCTTTAGAGGGCGCGGAGCCCTGGGTCCCAGCCCTCCACCCCTGCATTCTTTGCTTCTCCCAGTTGGTAAAGGACTGTGTTGCCTGAGGAAAGCTGTTTACCAGACCCAAAGTCATCCGTCCTTTTCTGCGTCTCTCCAGCCCTGCTCACCTCTCCATCCACCCTGTCCTCCCAGGACACCGATTAAAACCGAGGCTGTCAGGAGTTCCCACTGTGGCTCAGTGGTAATGAACCCGACTAGTATCCATGAGGATCCGGGTTCAATCCCTGGCTCTGCTCAGTAGGTTAAGGATCCAGCGTTGCCATGAGCTGTGGTGTAGGTCACAGACGCAGCTCATAATCTGAGCTGTGTGGCTGCGGTGTAGGCCGGCAGGTGCAGCTCCGACTGAACCCCTAGCCCAGAAACTTTCATATGCCAAGGGTGCAGCTCTAAAAAGAAAAAAAAAAAAAAGATCGACAATTGAGGTGGCTATCAGAAGAGAGAAATCTCCACTCAACCAGCGGCAAAGCTTAAGAGGCGCCCAAACAACCCGTGGCTGGGCCTGGCCGCCCTGGGCTCTCCACGGCCGGCTCTCTGCAACAGCAGATATTTCCTCTGGCACATTCCAAATTCTCAAGGCCGAGGAGTGGGGGCCCTCGGCCCCCCGCTTCCCCCCACAGCAGAGATGCCCCCCGCCCTGGCCCTTGCCTCTGCCTCCGGCCAGCAGTGCTAGTGACCCAAGTGCTGGGAAAAGGGGGCAGGCGCTGGTCGGGGGAGTCTGCCACCCCCCCCCCAATTCACTGGGTCACAGCTGTCTCTTTCCTCCCTCAGGCATCTCCTTCAGTCTGGAAGCTTCTGGAAGGGATGGACTCTGGGCAGGCAAATGAGTCCGTCCTGCATTCTGCCTCCTCAGGACAAGTCCACGGTCCTTTATCAAAGCCTGAGGGTCAGATGTGCTTCAAGATTCAGAGCATTTCAGCTTCGAGAAAGGTAACCGAGTGCCTATGCATTATGGTAACACCCAGAGTGGATCTGTCATCAACTACATCAGTGTGAATATTCACACTAAAACGGATAAACAGCTTAGGTCAGATTTTGCCACCGAAGGCATTCATTCACATTAGCTATGAAATCATTTTGTTTGTAAAGTTTCGTTGTCGTTCAGAGCTGCAGTTAAGACCTGGAGGCCACACAGGATTACTTTTTGTGGATTCTGAGTTAGCATGCCGCCTCCTCCAGCTGCCCTGCTCCTCGGGTCCACCTCTGTGCTGGCGTCACCGCACGGAGTTACAACGGGCCTCGCCCCGTCTCCCTTTTGGGACGGCGAGCATCTTACAGGCAGGAACGACAGCTTGCTCACCTGCGTATTCCCAGCAGCTGGCCCACATGTCCAGAAATGTGTGAAAAACAGAATTTAATTCGACGTCTGAATCTCTCTGTCTCTGAGCAAGTGGAAAAGTGCATCTCAGAAGTGCTCCCTTGCTGTTCCAGGAACCGTGTCAAAACACCGACCCATATATACGCTGCATAAAGAAGATGTAGTGCATTTATACAAGTAATACTACTCAGCCCTAAAAAAGGATAAAATGATGCCATTTGCAGCAACATGGATGGACCTAGAGATCATCAGACTAAGTGAAGTTAGACAGTCAAACACAAACATCGTATGGTATCACTGATAGGTGAAATCTAAGAAAGGATACAAGTGAACTTACTGCAGAACGGAAACAGACTCTCAGACTTTGAAAACAAACTTACGGTTACCAAAGGGGACAGGCTGCAGGGAGGGATGGCCTGGGGGTGTGGGATCGGCATATGCACACTGAGGTGTACGGAATGACTGGCCAATGGGGACCTGCTGTACAGCACAGGGAACTCTACCCACTATTCCGTGATAATCTATATGGGAAAAGAATCTGAAAAAGAATGGGTGTGTGTACATGTGTGAGTGAACCACTCTGCTGTACAGCAGAAATGATCACAACCTTGTAAACCACCTATACTTCAACAGAACTTAAAACACACACCCACACACGCCAGTCTGCCTATTCAGCAGCATCACAATGGTGCCGGAAGAAACTCTTTTGCTTTTTTTTTTCCTGGCCGGCCCAGGTATCGAATCTGCACCACAACAGCGACCCCAGTCACTGCGGTCACAACGCTGGACCCTTAACCTGCTGCACCACAAGAGAACCCCCCTTTTGCTCTTTAAAACATTTTTTTTCATCAACCCGATCAATGTCCACTAGGGATGGCCCTGACCAGGGAGAGACCTGGGAGATTTGCACTTCTGCTAATCTGAGTCCAGAATCGTCCCTCCAAACCTTTGGTCGGAAGAAGCACCTGGCAGCCCGGGGGGTGGGCGACAAGGGAGGCCGGCCTGTCCTGCTACTCCCAGCCGCTCCCACACATCTGGGGGTCCCGGCACCGGGCCATCGGGAGCTCGGCTGTCAGGGCTTCACATTTCTCCCTTCCCATGAAGGCTCCAGGCCTGGCTGGTTTGGAAGGCTCTCTGCCGCCTCTGTGCACTGATCTCTGAATGAGAGAAACCCAGCCCCGCTCCCCTGAGGAAGGCTAAACAGGCACCAGCCAGGGCTGGCGAACCACTCGCGAGAAAAGTAAAAAGCACTTGGAGTTCCTGTTGTGGCGCAGTGGAAATGAATCCAACTAGGAACCATGAGGTTGCGGGTTCGATCCCTGGCCTCGCTCAGTGGGTTAAGGATCCGGCGTTGCTGTGAGCTATGGTGTAGGTTGCAAACGTGGCTCGGATCCAGCATTGCTGTGGCTGTGGTGTAGGCTGGCAGTTACAGCTCTGATTAGATCCCTAGCCTGGGAACCTCCATATGCCGCAGGTGGGGCCCTAAAAAAAAGGTAAAAAGGACTTGGAGAGAGCATCTCCTTTCCAAGAGAACAGAGAGGAAGATTAACAGCAGGAGGAACCAAAACATCCCCTTGGATTACTGTCCCATGTGCCGATGGTCACTGTGTCATGTGGCCACGTGGACAGGATGCAGGTGATGGAGCCCTCTGCCGCCCCTCGGATGCAGTGACCATCTAGAGCCCGTGTCTTCCCGATGCCTGTCATCTGTTGGTGGTTTTTTTACAAAGGGCCCTTTGGAGTTCCCATCATGGCTCAGTGGAAATGAATCCAACTAGTATCCATGAGGATGTGGGTTTGATCCCTGGCCTCGCTCAGCAGGTCAGGGATCCAGCGTTGCTGTGGCCGCGATGTAGGCAGGTAGCTGCAGCTGCAGCTGCAGCTCCGATTTTCAGGTGGCAGAGGGGTGCCTGGGTCTGCCCCCAAAGCGCGTCCTGCCCAGGCAGAGCTGCAATGTGTCCCCCCCTGCCTCATCTTAGAAGTGTCCACTCCCCAGTCAAGGAGGATGACTGGAAAGCCACTGGCCCTTGTGGATGAAAGGGGCTCTGCCGCCCTCCCTATTTAGAATAGACGTGTTTACTGAAGCCAGACCTACCCACACAGCAGCTCTCCAGCACCAGTGGGCGCGTCTGGTCCTGGGATTATAAAGATGATGCCACTTTCACTCCTACTGGGGCTGGTCCTGGGGGTGGGAGAGATGCTTGAGGCTCCACAGATGGCTGCCGCGCCCCTGGCCCCTCATCACAGTCCTAAGAAAGGCTTCAGGCTGCTTCTGAGCAGGTGCAAGTTTCTGCCGAGGGCCATTTGAGGCTTTCGACTGAGGTTTTTTTTTTTTTTTTCACCTCTTCTGAACAGCTTCTCCCACAGGCATGATCCAAGCACCTCTCCCTGTCCCACCCCCAGAAATCAAGCTCACGCCACCCCACGAAGCAGTCCAGATCCGTGTCATTGTCTGCTCTCCCATGAAACCCGCCCCCTCTCAGCATCAGCCCTGTAAGATGTATGCTGACAGGGCGGCCCCCATAGTTACCCCCACCCCCAAAATGCTGCCTCTCATCCACCCGAAGGAATCGGGCTAGTGGAATTTCAGGCAATGCAACAGGCTGACGCCAGTTCTGAGATGACGGGGGTTGGGTGGATGTGATGTTAAACTGCCAGGGACACAGCATGACTCCCAGGCCACCTGCCCCTGGGTCACAGCACCCCCAACCCACAGGATCTAAGAGTTAAGAGCTGCGGCACCTCTTAAAATGCAGAGGCCTGGGACACTCCCTGAGGTTCTCATCCTGCATGGCCCCGGCAGCCTAGGAGTTCGATGAGCAACTCAAATAACCCCAATACAGAGCCCACAGACCACCCTGAGAACTACTGCCTCGCGCCCTACCTATGCCTGCTTCTCAGTTTCTACCCCTTCCGGCTGCTGCAAACTGCCTCTCAAAGCTGCTTTCCCCCCAAAGAGCTGGGGGGCAGTTGGGAGGGAAAGGTGGCCCCCAGGGTTTTCTGTGTGCACAGTGTCACCAGAATTACCCCAACTAATGCTCCAGACTTAAGCATTTACAGATGCAACTGTCTTGAATTTGCTTTAACTTAATCTGAAAGGGGAAAAAAGCTATAAAGGACACTGCTAGGCTACTTGATGACATTTGGCTCTCCACTGTGGATTAGATAATATGAAGGTTAAATTCCTGCTTTGGGGGGAGTTCCCATTGTGGCTCAGTGGTTAACCAATCCGAGTAGGAACCATGAGGTTGCGGGTTCGATCCCTGGCCTTGCTCAGTGGGTTAAGGATCCGGCATTGCCATGAGCTGTGGTGTAGGTTGCAGGTGTGGCTCGGACCCTGCGTTGCTATGGCTGTGGCGAAGGCCGGCAGCTACAGCTCCTGTTAGACCCCTAGCCTGGGAACCTAGATAAGGTATGGCCCTAGATAAGGCAAAAAGATAAAAAAAAAAATTCCTGCTTTTGATCACTGTACTGTGATTGTATTCTCACTGTTAGGAATGACACACTGAAGAATTTAGAGATAAAAGGACGTGATATCTCTTATTCTCAAATGGCTCCAAAAAACAGTATGCACACAGATGTATATACATACGCATAGAGAATATGATAAAGCCAATGGGATAAGATGCAAATTGTTCAGTCTGGGTAGAGTATACAAGAGTTCCCTGGGCTATTCTTACAACTGTTCTGTGTGTCTGAAATTATATATCAAAGTAAAATGTTACCATGAAAAAGAAAATCCTCAGGCAAATGGAAGTTATGGGGGAGTACAGACTCCATTCTGCCATTCTCACTTTTTTTTCTGTCATTCTAGGGCCGCACCCGCAGCATATAGAAGTTCCCAGGCTAGGGGTCCAATCAGAGCTGTGGCTGCCAGCCTACACCCCAGCACAGCAACACCAGATCTGAGCCGCATCTACGACCTACACCACAGCTCAGGGCAACACCAGATCTTTAACCCACTGAGCGAGGCCAGGGATCGAACCTGCATCCTCATGGATGCTAGTCAGATTCATTTCTGCTGAGCCACAACAGGAACTCCTCCATTCTCCTTACCTGCGTGTATGTTTGAAATTTTCCATCATTAAAGCAATTCCCTAAACCAAGCCTCAGGCATGGTTTGAGCGGCACTGACCCCGAGCTGCTGGGAGCCCAGACAGCCATCGACAGCATCACCTGTGAGCGGTGAGTGCCGCCTGGACTTGTGGCAAGGTCCTCCACGTTCTGTCCTTCCAACTCCCGACACCTAGAGATCCACCTTACAATCTTACTTTCACAAGGCAATTTTTTTCTGATGATAAAATGAGTATCAACACTTCCAGCGGGGAACTCTTACATAAAGGCAATTATAAACTATAAAGTAAAAAAAAAAAAAAAAATTACCTTTGAGACACACATTGCCTCTATCACAAAAGAAGTTTTTATGAGGACAGGTGAGTTACCTTCAACCTCAGAAGTTAGACTGGGTTCTAATACCTTTCCTTATGTGGTTTAGGATATAAATTTAAGCCAGAAAATGATAGATTGGTTTTGTTGTTGTTGTTGCTATTTTAGGGCCACGCCTGGAGCATATGGAGATTCCCAGGCTACAGGTTGAATTGGAGCTGCAGCAGCCAGCCTACACCACAGCCACAGCAACTCGGGATCTGAGCCGCGTCCTACACTGCAGCTCACAGCAATGCCAGAACCTTAACCCACTGAGCAAAGCCAACGATCAAACCTGAAACCTCATGGATACTAGTCAGGTTTTTAACCCTCTGAGCCACAGCGTGAACTCCCCAGGCTGATTTTTTTTAACTTTTCATTCAATTAGGGTAGAATTACGAAAGTGATAGGAGCCGAAGATGATATGGGTCATATAATAAGAGGATGCATATGCAGAGGTGATATTAAAAACATTTGACACTAACCAATTAAAACCAATCAGAATAGATTTTGATTTCGATTTAAGCCCTGGTGCTGAGCCAGGTATTGACCCTTTAGCTCTAGGATTGTTGGGAATTTCAGGAGAACCAGGAAAGGCACAGCTATTTAATATTTTAATCACTGGGAGAGCCCCAGGGGTGTACACTGAATGAATACCAGCTCTGTGCCTGAGGAAATATTAGCACTAATAACTGTGCTTTACTCCAACCCTCAAGGGAGCTCTGCCAAGTTTAGGTTCACATCTAATCTATACTTAGAGGGTAGCGGCAATTCTCCCCAGAGCTCCAGACAGAGTCAAGACCCTGCAGTAATGTGAGTAGAGCTCAAAAATATCAATGACCCACTTGCTAAGAGCTAGGGAGCCAAACACAACGGACTTGGAGGTGAGTTGTGGTGGTGGGGATCTGTGGCTTTATTTAGCTTTGCTAATAAATGTCTTCTTTTGCTTACGGAGACTCCAGGGCAAAGCAAATGTTTGCAGGGACCCTCCAGTGAGTCACAGGCTGAGAACAGAGACGCTCTTCATCGTAACCATCTTCCAAAGTTTCTTATGAATATATTCATCAGAGGTGTGGATTGACAAGCTACGTCAGGAAACAGTTAAATTTTAGAAACTCTTTTTTAACTTCAAGCACCGAACTTTTAAAGTAACAGTGTTTTCCATCTCCACCAGGTGCCAAAGGAATATTAAACTGGATACACTACTGTGGGGGGGTCACAGCTGTTCCTCTGAGTTATAAAAGGTAGGCGGGCGGAGACCAGGTCTCTGTTTACACAGTACCTAGCTCAAGACCTTAAGATATTCATCGCTTGCTTGATAAATGCTTTTTGAGGGTGAGGTGGCGGATGTTACAGGAGATAGATGGCCTCGCTCATTTAGATCAGAGATTGCCTTTACGAGGCACCGTTGTCTCTTTGGGAACCAAGCTAAAATCAACGCAGTCAAGTTGCAAGTGCATTATTCATATAACAGGCAAGAAACAGGGAGAAAACAAATGTAAACTGAGTTCTAAACTCTATTTTTGGAAACCTTCATTTCCAAGTCCACTGGCATTTGATTTTTACCCCCTACTGCCAGGGCTATCTCAGGAAACCTCCAGGTTCCCTGAAGAACTTAATTAGCACATCAATGTCACCTATGCATATGGAGAGTAATGACCAGCTCCTTACAAGCCCGCCAGCCACTACCTCAGAGACAAGGATTAAGCGCTGACCTTAAGCAGCATTTGACTCAAAGAGCCTGCCCAGCACATTCTCCCCATGCCTGGTCTTTAAAATGCAGTTTCCATACTCTCCAGGCAAAAGTTACTATTCTGTTCAAGTTCCTGCTGTGGCTCAGTGGTAACAAACCTGACTAGGATCCATGAGGACTCAGGTTCGATCCCCGGCCTCGCTCAACGGGTTAAGGATCCGGCGTTGCCGTGAGCTGTGGTGTAGGTTGCAGACGCAGCTCTGACTGGACCCCTAGCCTGGCAACTTCCATGCGTCGGGGGTGAGGCCCTAAAAAGCATTAAAAAAAAAAAAAAAGTATTGTTTTGTTCCCTGATCACAGAGTTAGCACTTTCCTCCTAAGGAAGATGCTTCATTTCTAGGTTACTTGTGCAGATAAGCAGTACCTGCTGGGTGAGGTTAAATGGATTTTTAAATGACTTTTTTTTTTTTTCTATCCTGGGAAAGAAAGGCCACACAGAGACTGAACTTATCCATTCCTCTCTTCCCTCCTACACTCCCCAGCGGCGCTGTGCATGTAGAGCTGGGGCTGGGTGCCTGGGGAGGCAGACGGCCGGCGAGTTCAGAGCCTCGTGGGAAAGGCAGACATTTACAACTAACTCACAGTCAGATGGCAGGACCAGAGCAGATAGGAGAGGGGAAGCGCGTGCGAAAATATGAACCCAGAGCCTTTCCAGGGGATGGAGGTGACATCCAAGAGGGAAAGTCACAAGAGGGAGTGAAGGGAGGCCCGGAGCAGGGATGGTGGCTGTCCCAGCAGCCATGCCCTCCTCTCCCTCCCAGCAAAACCTGGGTTTTGTTTGGCTCTTAACCTCCACCTCATATGGTAGGTGGCTCAGTGGACAACATGATTAGCCTGGATCCCTTGCGAATGATGGTTTTACAAGGGACCTGGGACGCGACCTCGCAAGTGAGATTTGCGGATGTCTGTTGAGTAGACCAGGAAAGAGTTTCTATCCGATGCGACTTCAGGAAGGGACAGCCCTTCTCTTCTTCTGCAGGACATTGTTGTAACGCCCTGAGCTGCCTGGAACCCTGGCTGCCATCTTGTAACCACGAGGAAAACTAAACGCCACCAGGCCACTCTGGCAGAAAGGAAACCATGCTCTTTGATGACGATCCTGAGTAACCCCTGAGTTGAGTCCTGTGCTACCTGTGCCCCAAGCATCCTCTGTGGACAGCGGCCCTCTCCCAAGGCCGCCTCACCTTTCCCCGCTCATCCGTTAAATAGACAAGCCGAATTCCCAAGGGCCATGCACGGAGCCTTCCTGTTATTTTTTTCCCCAGCTCTACTCACGAAAATAAAATTAATTTTCTAGCCCATGAATTAAACATCACTGCTGCCGGCTGAAAGATTTTAGCAGCAGCCTTTTGTTGGCTGAGAAGCCGGATCCCGACTTGTTCTAAAATAAGCTACAAGGAGGCAGGAGGGGAGGAAGGGAGGCCAAAGGGAGGAGGAGGCCATTAAAAGGAAAAAAAAAAAAAGAGAGCTGTCAAATCTAGCTTCTCGGACCCCTAGGCCGGCCCGGGGCCAGACCTGAAGGAGGGCTTCTCTAACTTCAGCGCAGATGGGTCACCTGGACACCTCATCAGAATGCAGGTACTGATTCAGTAGATCCAGGATGGGGTCTGAGAGTCTTTTTTTTTTTGTCGTTTGCATTTTTGGGGGGCGGGGCGCACCCGCGGCATGTGGAGGTTCCCAGGCTAGGGGTCCAATCGTAGCTATAGCTGCCGGCCTATACCACAGCCACAGCAACGCGGGATCCGAGCTGCGTCTGCAACCTACACCACAGCTCATGGCAACGCCGGATCCTTAACCCACTGAGCGAGGCCAGGGATCAAATCCACAACCTCATGGTTCCTAGTTGGATTCGTTTCCGCTGCACCACGACAGCAACTCCTGAGAATCTTACTAACAAGCTCTCAGGTGCTGCTGCTGCTGGTCCACGGAATGCAGCCTCCTGGACCCAGAGTGCCCTCCATCCTTTGCTAGTAAGCTGCAGAAATGGGGATCAGGGTGTAAGAAGCGGGCTAGAGAGAGCCAGCTGTTAAACTCAGGTTCAAGGAAAAGTGAGATGAGGAGAGCCCCCTGCGCCACCACATACACCCATACCTTTGAGAAAGAGGAAAGAGTAGAGAGCAGGGGAACACGGGAGAGTGCCCTGGGCCTGGGGGCATCTCTGCTGTTAGATCCTTGGGGCACTGGAGTAATTCAGTCCTGGTTCAAAACTCCTGGGTCTATGAAATCAAATGCCCAGCTGACACACTATTCTGAGCTCCCCTGAGCTCTGCCAGCCTGAGGGAGGTACCCCGGTCCCACTGCCCCAAAGTGTCTGCCCCAGCGTCTTCCTGAGAAGCCTTTGACTCACTCACCCCACTGGCCAGTGCCTGGTCTGAAAACTGCACACTAAGAACTGCTGGTGCACGTGATGGGCTGAGAGGAGGCGGTGGGAGGCAGGCAGAGGCTGAAAGGGCACCTGCTCTGTGCCCGATCTCCTCCCGGTCCTGCTGGTCCTGATGAAATCTTCCCTGCGACTTACCTGCAGCCCCTTCAGCTCTGACTCTTCCCTCTCCCATCAGGAGCTCTGTAGCCTGTAGCTACAATGCCATCTCAACCAAAACCCTCGGCCGCCCAGTATCGGGTCCCCTGCCAGGCTCAGCCTCACCACCTCCTCCTCCGGGGAGCCCCCCAAACTCCCCCAGGCTGGCGCTCTGTGGCTAATGCTGCTGCCTTGGAGGTTCTCACCTGGGCACCTGTCTCCCTCCCCAACTGGTCTTAAGCGCCAAGAAGTCAGGGACGGTGCCAATGCCTGGCAAGTAGTAATGGGTGAGTGATAAGCATAACTGAATATGAATAAGGGAATTAAATGATGGTTCTTGGCCCAGCTGTGCACCAGAAACACCTCGATGCCTTAAAAAAAAAAAAAAAAGCCAGGGCCTCAATCCTAGAGATTCCAAGATTCCAGTTCAGTAGGTTCAGGTGGGGGCCCAGGCTTCTGAATATTTTAAAGAATCCCCAAGTGATTCTGACGTGTTTTGACAATAGTTGGAATGGGAAAAACAATGACTGAATGCATGGGTGAACGAATATGTGGCTGCACGTGTAACTGTGAGGTTCTCGCTTCCTGGCCATTCACACTCAGAGTGAACAAACGGGGGGCATTTATGAGGGAGGACGGCGGGTCCCCTTTGTGGCGGCCACCAACCCACTGCTGGAGGAACAAAGTCAGAAACCAACTGCCTTTTCCATGACCAGGGCTTTCTGACAGCGACGGGGCAGCCGGAACAAGTCCCAGCCGCCAAAGGAGAAGCCAGAGGAAGGAGTGAAGGGGAACTCTAAGAGTCAAGTTCTTTCCTGTCTTGGTTCATTTCACTCCAGCTGCGATCTGATGCTGGCTGTCCTGCAGGTCTCCCTGTGCGGCTGGGAGGGCTAGCGGTCAGCCCAAGGCTGTAGCTGAGGGGCTGGGCTTTGACTCCAGGCCCTCTGACTCCGAAGCCCATGCTCATAACCCCAGGGTGGTGGCACTTACACAGAAATAGGCCATGTCACCGCAGAGGGTGGGGAGACTGCACACCAGAGACCACAGACTATCAGAATACATGCTCACTGAGAGTAATGCCACCCAAAGACGATGCTGCCTTTTAGAAAAATCTAAGGAAGTCACCATGGCTTGCCACCTTTCTGTGAGTCTATCAGTGGTTTTTCCAAGCAATTATTATAATGTTATACATGCCACAAAACTAGACAGGGCAAGAACTAAAATGTTACACGGGGTCATGAAGATATATTTGGATTTAAAGGCTGTGCCTTGGAGTTCCCTTCGTGGCTCAGTGGTTAACGAATCCAGCTAAGAACCAATGAGGTTGCAGGTTCGATCCCTGGCCTTGCTCAGTGGGTTAAGGATCCGGCGTTGCCGTGAGCTGTGGTGAAGGTCGCAGACGAGGCTCGGATCCCGCATTGCTGTGGCTGTGGCGAAGGCCAGCAGCTACAGCTCCTGTTAGACCCCTAGCCTGGGAACCTCCATATGCCGCGGGTGTGGCTCTAGATAAGGCAAAAAGACAAAAAAAATAAAATAAAAAAATAAAAAAATAAAGGCTGTGCCTTATATTTGAGCCACAAGTACTCCAAGAACCAGAGAGACCAATTGCCGAAGGCCCCCACTGTGGGGGGCAGAAGCAATAGAGGGCACTGCCCAGCTACCCTCTGGCACCACTTTGATATTTGCCCCAGTTCTTAAAATGGCATTCAGCTCAGTGTCACCATCCCCATTTCATGGATGAGGAAACTGAGGCTCACACACTGGAAAGGGGCTTGCCTGAAGCTGAACTAAGTGGCAATGCCAGGATTCCAGTCCTGGCTGCTACTCTGCAGCGCAACTTCTCACTTCAGGATCACAGTACAGTCGGCAGTGACCTTGACCGGTTTTAGCAAAAAAAAAAAAAAAAAATCAAGTTAATAATGTTAACCTCAACCTATATTCATACTTGTTGGGACTATGAAGCCAGCAGAAGTACGCTCCATTCTCTCCGGTTTTGCTGCTCTCCGCCCAGCCTCATGTAGGGCTCTTAGTGCTTGTCTGCTTATTAAAAATGCAAGAGTTGCAACAATGGGCTGGGAATTATAGGGTTTAAAAGCAAGAGTCGATTATGTTCTCAGCTTCTTTAGTAGTCTGAGCATTCAAGATGTTTTTTTAAGAGATGACTCAAGAAGATGGAAATGGGGGACAAGTCAAACAGGGCACCTCAGACATTTTGAGAAACGATCTGACTCTGACCCTGCTACGATTTATAACAGCTGTAACTGGTTCTGCTAAAAAAAAAAAAAAATCCAAAGAATATACTACAGACTAGATGAGCGGTCAGCTGAACAAAAAGATTCTTGTTTACAAAATAGTGGCCTTTGGAGGAAAACAGGAGGCAGAGAGGATGAAAGAGAAGGGAATGGGGGCGGGAGAAGGGACAGGCGGGGATCTGTGCTTCTTTCTCTTTGGAGACCTCGAGAAAGAACCCTTGTTTCCCGAGCCAAAGCCATCTTTTCCATGCAAGGGAGGCAACGAAGCCTCGTTCTGTGCCAGCTTTGTAGAACTGATGGCGCAGCAAGAGGGCCTGTTTCCCTTTTCCCAAAGAAAAAGGACCAGCCATAACAAGGGCAGCTAACAATTACTGGACATCAACCAAGGGCCAGGCACTGTGCTGAGTAACTTCTGCCTATTATCGAATTTAACTCTTGCAACTTCATGAGCAAGGAATATTGATATACCCATTTTACAGGTGAGAAAGCTGAGGTTTGGTGATGTTCTTTTGTCGAAGCCATGCAGCTGGGAAGTGGGAGAGTAGGGAATTCACACTCAGAGCCGCCTGTCTTCTGAGCTGGGCTCACCTTAGAAAACCAGGAGGGAAGAGCAAGTCCATGGCCATGCATTCTTGGAGCTCCTCAACAACTAAAGGGCCTCAATGGAAAAACCCAACTCAACAAAGACATTCAGGACCAAAATGTCCTATGAGAGAGAAAAAAAAACCCCATGATTTCATTATGGCATATTTAAGGGACTCGATGACATTTCAAGGGAAACCAGAAAAGTCTTTCATGTTTCTGGAAACCAAAGGCCAGAAGTCCTGAAGACAGCGCAAGGTTCACTGGGAAGAAGCCCTGGGACTTTGACCTTGACACCATAACTGTTGCTCCTTATTCCCCTAATCCACTCAACTCGGGATTCAGGGCCTGAACTAACTGCCCCTTTGGCCTAAAACCCTCAAGGAAAGCACTCTCCCAAGTTCAAGGCAAAGACTGTTTCCTCCAGTTGGAGTTCTTGCTCTGTCCTTGAAACCCATAAACCTATCCCTCAGAACCTGTGGGCACCAAGAGCATCCCGTTCTGACAGTCTGCCCACTCAGAAAACTGCAAGGATCAGAAAGGAAAACAACATGCTCTGACCCCAAGGAGAATCATAAAAAGATGGAGGGAGAGGCGGTGGAGGAGGTTTGGACTGAACAACTTGATAGTTTTTTCACGGATGACATTTTACCGCCACGTAAATTACTCTCCCTATGCTGCACCCCTAACATATCCTCTGCTGGGTGCGCTGCGTGGACGCCTCCTGTTTCCAGGGCAACCTCACCTGGGGGGAAGGGGCAAGCAGTGGATGGACTGGCTAAGCCTATTGCCTCGACAACTCAGGTCCCTGAAGTGGATGAACAGCCCACTGGTGCATGAATTCAGCCCTGACCCCAGACCGAGCTAGTGGGGGAGATGGCGAAAAGGGTATCCAGTGGGGGGAATTTGCAGCTCAAGGCACCAGAGCCGTCACAAAAAATAACCCTGAGTCAACAGCCCCTCTACACATCAATCCTAGCCACCAGCACACCCATCTTAGCTGTCTCTGTTCCACATTTCTTCTCTTACAAGAAACCCATCAGACAGGATTCATTTATTTGGAATGTTTCTTAAGTCACAATTTTGGACCTTGAATCTATAACACCCACCATTGTCTGCTCTTTTGCTGTTTTTTTTTTTTTGGGGGGGGGGAGTGGGGAGGATCAGGTAGCAACGAAGCCAAGGTAGGGAGAGAATCAAGATTCAGGAAATGGAACTGATGAAAAGTAACTAAGACCACGCAGGGAGGCGCAAGGATTGAGCTTGACCGCAGCACCCACCAAAGGGAACCCAGAGTTCTTCTCCGGGGAAGCTGGAGGAGTTTGGGGCTGAGGTTGGTGTCTTGCAGCCAAAGTCTTTCAAAATAAAGATTCTGCCTCCTCCTCTGAGGGTGGCTTGGAAAGGTGATCTGGCAAACCTAGAGAGGAAGCCTTGTCTTTGTGGCGCCTGTGGGGGTGGGGAGGAGTGCCAAGCTCAGTGGGTGGGTGGCTCTAAGGGGTGGAGCCAGTGGGGCCCTGACGTTCCAGGCATGTAAGATAATATTTTAAGTGCTCACTCCTCCCGGAGCTCTTTCTGACACCCGCAGCTATTAAGGCTAAGCCCCAATCCCCTGGAGGCAGGTGGGCTCTTGAAGTCCCAAGGCCCAGTCCTGCCCCAGTCCTGCCCTCCAGGGAAGCAGTGGGGCAGGAGGGGAAGAGATTCGTGGAGGATCTAGGGCAGTAAGGGCTTTGCTTAGGGGTTGGGGGAGTGGAGCGCGTCCCTGAAGCAATGGCTGAGCATTTGACCATCTAGTCCTTCGGAGATGAGGGAAGAAGATAGACAGGGAGGATGAAACCAACACAACAACAAAGAGGCTGAAAAGAACACTGAACTGAAGAAGTGTACGGGGGGGG
>PVHT020000886.1:10907496-11004331 GCA_004024745.2 Catagonus wagneri | reverse complement strand
AGGGGTCTAATCGGAGCTGTAGCTGCCGGCCTACGCCAGAGCCACAGCAACGCAGGATCCGAGCCGCGTCTGCGACCTACACCACAGCTCACGGCAACGCCGGATCGTTAACCCACTGAGCAAGGCCAGGGATCGAACCCGCAACCTCATGGTTCCTAGTCGGATTCGTTAACCGCTGCGCCACGACGGGAACTCCTCTTTGCCCATTTTTCAAATCAGGTTGTTTGGTTTGTTATTGAGTTGTAGGTGGTCTTTATATATTCTGGATATTAGCCCCTTATTAGATAAACAGTTTGCAAATATTTTCTCCCATTCCGTAGTTTGCCTTTTCACTGTTGTACCTTTTTTTTTTTTTGGCCATACCCGTGACATGCAGGACTTTCCGGGCCAGGGGTCAAACCTGAGCCATAGCAGTGACCTGAGCCGCTGCAGTGACAAATGTCATATCCTCAACCCGCTGAGCCACAAGAGAGCTCCACTGTTGTTTTTTTTTGATGTTTAGAAATTTTAAATACTGAGGTAATCCAGTTTATCTCTTTTTACTTTTGTCGTCTATGCTTTTGACTGTCATATTCAAGAAATCATTGCCAAGTCCAGAGTTTTATAGTTTTATCTCTTACGTTTAGGCCTTTGATTCATTTTTAGTTAATTTTTGTACATGGTGTAAAGTAAGGGTCCAACTTCATGTTTTGCATGTTGATAGCCGGTTTTTCGAAACACCATTTGTTAAAAAGACTGTCCTTTCCCCACTGAATGGTCTTGGTGACCTTGTTGAAGATCATTTGACCATATACTTGAGTATTTATTTCTGCACTATTTTATCTCATTGATTTACATGCCTTTTTTAAAAAATGATTTTTATTTTTTCCATCATAGCTGGCTTACAGTGTTCTGTCCATTTTCTATTGTACAGCAAGGTGACCCAGTCACACATACATATATACAGGACCACATTGTTTTGATTACTTTGTAATAGGTTTTGAAATTAAGAAGTATGAGATCTCCAACTCTGTTCTTTTGTCAAGATTATTTTGACCATTCAGGACCCACTGAGATTCCATGTGAATTTTAGGATGGGTTTTTCTATTTCTGCAAAAAATGACACTGGGGTTTTGAAACAGATTGCTTTAAATCTGGAGATAACTGTGACAGTATTGGCAATGAATAGTATTAAGTATCCAGTCCATGTACATGGGATGTAGACTTATTTGTGTCTTCTTTAATTTCTTTCAGCACCATTTTGTACTTTTCAGTGTACAAGTCTTTTGCCTCTTCAGTTAAGTTTATCTGAATCCTTAGATAAGTCTGAATTCTTATTTAAGGATTTTGAAAAAGTACAGTCTAATTGAAATGTAATGTGTGCCACAAATTCAAGCCACATGTAAAATTTAAATTTTCTAAGAGTTGCATTTAAAAAGTACAAAGAGGAGTCCCTGTTGTGGCTCAGTGGTTAATGAATCTGACTAGCATCCATGATGACATAGGTTCGATCCCTGACCTTGCTCAGTGGGTTAAGGATCCGCTGTTACCATGAGCTGGGGTATAGGTCGAAGACACAGCTCGGATCCTGAGTTGCTATGGCTGATGTGTAGGCCAGTAGCTGAAGCTCCAGTTTGACCCCTAGCCTGAGAACCTCCATTTGCCGCAGGTGTGGTCCTAAAAAAGCAAAAAAAAAATTAGTCTTAGTTTCCTCAGTCACAGGAGAAAGTTGGTAGCTCTGCTTTTTGTGCTAAATGGATTGGAAAAATTTTCCCATTAAGATTTTATAGCAGTTGACGAGGAGACCTGTTGCTCTGAAACGAATGCTTCTATTGCTTTGGATGTAAAGAGAGGGAGTGATTTTCTCAAATATATATAATGGAGTTCCCGTTGTGGCTCAGTGGTAATGAACCCGACTGGGATCCATGAGGAGGCGGCCTTGCTTAGTGGGTTAAGGATCTGGTGTTGCCCTGAGCTGTGGTGTAAGTCACAGATGCGGCTCGGATCCCGCATTGCTGTGGCTGTGGTGTAGGCTGGCAGCTGTAGCTCTGATTCAACCCCTAACCTCGGAACCTCCATATGCCATAGGTATGGCCCACTGGGAGGCAGTGGGATGGACTGGGAGTTTGGCGTTAGTAGATGCAATCGATTACATTTAGAATGGATGGGCAACGAGGTCCTACTGTATAGCACAGGGAACTGTGTCCAGTCTCTAGGAACAGAATATGATGGGGGATAACATGAGAAAAAGAACGTATATATGTATGACTGGACCACTTTGCTGTACAGAAGAAATTGGAACAATACTGTAAAGCAACTATAATTAAATAAGTTAAAAAAAACCTAAAACACCTATATATAATAAAAGGCACACAATAAAACATCATTAAAAAATAAAATGGAAATACAAGTCATTAAATCTCCACTTGAAAAATATATATAATATACATTTTTATATTTTATTATATATAGCGTATATATATGTGTGTGTGTGTGTGTGTGTGTGTGTGTGTATATATATATATATATATATATATATATATATAACACTTTTTTTTTCTTTTGCCTGCCATATGCAGCAGCTTAATGTGGGATCTCAGTTCCCAGACCAGGGCTACCGTGGTGGAAGCGCCAGATTTTAACCACTAGGCCAGCAGGGAACTCCCAGGAGAGGTTTTCTTTGAACAGAAACCGCAGCCTTATTGCCTAAGTCCCTTCCTCCATTTCCTGACCACTGGCATAGTGTGCTGCAGTTTAGCAGAAAGAAACTGAGCCCTGGAGATGGCCAGATCTGAAGGCCCTTATTTCCTAATGAAAAAGCTTATTTCTTAATGAAAAACCCACTGAAATATTAAAACCAACCCAAACCTGTCTCTGCTATCACCTGTCAGAGACACGCTGCTGCCGCTTGCATCTGTCCAAGTTATCTTCAGTTTGACTCAATTAACATTCCTTCATTTAGCACCTAGTTATTTAGCCCTCTCTAGAAGCTAAGCACTGAGCCCAGATCCATGGCCTGAAGAGTTCATGGCTGTGCTTTTGGAACACTGCCTGGTAGGGGAGACAGACAGTAATCAAATAATCACCCTGAGAAGTATACACCACAAACTAACAACCCTCAGTGGATCGGGGATCTGTCCTTACCGTGAGCTGTGGTATACGTGGCAGACTTGGCTTGGATCCTGCGTTGCTGTGGCTGTGGCATAGGGTGGCAGTAATAGCTCTGATTCGACCCCTAGCCTGGGAACCTCCATGTGCTGTGGGTATAGCTCTAAGAAAACAAAATAAATAAAGAAATAATAAAAAAAATTAAAAACAAAATAAAGGAGTTCCTATTGTGGCTCAGCGATAACGATCTTGACTAGTAACCATGAGGTTGCGGGTTTGATCCCTGGCCTCGCTCAGTGGGTTAAGGATCCAGCGTTACCGTGAGCTGTGGTGTAGGTTGCAGACGCGGCTCGGATCCTGCATTGCTGTGGCTGCTGTGGCAGCTGCAGCTCCCATTCAATCCCCCAGCCTGGGAACCTCCACATGCCACGGGTGTGGCCCTAAAAAATGAGAGGAAAAGAAGACCAAGCCATGGCACTAGAACGTTCATTAATACCTACACCACATCCCCCTTTGACCAACAGCTGGTTAGAAACAAACCAAAGTGCACTGCTCCTCCCCAGTCCCAGGTCTCTGACAACAAATGAAAAACCCCCATTGTTGTGGCAGAAGAAAGACAGTATTGAGGAGGTTTGCACCCACATCTCTGCAGCTCTCCGGCTCCCTGCCCCCCCAGCACCCACCCGTTGTCCTTCAGGATAATTATTTTGGTCTCCAAGGGCAAACAAACGTAGAGAAGCTCTTGTTTACTTCTCAGCGTTTCTGTCTCAATGACGTCTTTCACTTCCTGCTGTGTTAGTTACCACAGGTCGCCCTTAAGACAAAGACCCTGTGGTTCTGGGAGGGGGCGGCTGCCAACCCTGAACATTTGTCAAGGGTTCAGGAATGTCAAAAGAGTGACCCAGATTTCCAGCACCCGAGGAAAGACCTAGTTCATGGCTGGATCGTAGACTTTCAGAGCCGGAAGTGAAATTAGAGTCCTGCCCTTCATTTCCCATGAGAAATGGAGGCAGAAAGAGCTGGGGTGATTTGTCCAACAGTAAGTAGCAGAGGAGACACTAGAACCCACCTCCTTGACTCCAGAAAGATGTTCCTCTGCACTGTCCCCCGTGAAGATTCAGTTATAGCACTGGGATGAAGAGGGCTCCCTAGCGGCTTTTTACTGGGCCTGCCCAGGGCTCCCCTTTAGTCCAGAACGCTGGTCCCGTCGCCTCCCTGTTGTGACCTACAGGAGCTTATGGCTTGTTCTGGCCTCCTTTTCCTCCCCTCTTCTCTAAACTTGCACCCTTTCCTTAGGTGAACCACTCCATGTAGTTCTGGGGGGTTTAAATCACTCTGCTCTGGCTTTGTGTTCAGTTTCACAGTTCATTCTAATCCTCCTGGAATGGGCAGTTCCTTTATTGGACAAAGTACAAGATGAAATGATTTTTCGTCATTAACCAAACCACACTTACTGGTCAGCCTTAGTGGTGCCCTTAAATTATGTATTCACTCACTACTGTTTCACTGTTTTTTTGTTTTGTTTTCAGAAAAAAAGGGTCTGACACTTTCTTCTTCTAATCAAATCTGAATCCTTTCTGTTCCTATGATAGGTGCCTTGCTGATTCATTTTACATTGCCCATGTGGAGACACATCTGTGTGGGCATGAAGTCTCTACCCAACTGCATAAAGCACTTTATAAGGATTTACTGAAGTCAAGAAACCAAGGTATTAACATCACTAGGAGCTGGAAAATGTAATAGCCTTTAAAGGTATATAAGCAATAACGTGGGTATGCTTGAGACACAAGTTTTGTTATGTTTAACTTCACATATAATAACTAAAAACCCAACAAGCTCTTGAGTCTTTGTAATAGGAAGGTTTGCTCTATTTCACAAGGCTTCTGAAGTCACCCCTCCTCCTCTTATTTGCACAGTGCAAGCCCACTGATACACAAAAGGTGGTTTTAGAAAGCTCATGAATTGGGAAATGATAAGGCACCAGCAATAAGAGCAGAGACGGGCCTAACTGATGAATGACAGGCCCTTGGAATGTCAGTCAAAAATCGAATTCAAATTCAACAGGGGTTTGCAGCTCCATTAAAAAAATATTTCAGACATTACTGGAGTTCCCGTAATGGCTCAGCAGTTAACGAACCTGACTAACATCCATGAGGTTGTGGGTTCAATCCCTGGCCTCACATAGTGAGGTAAGGATCCAGCTTTGCCGTGAGTTGTGGTGTAGGTTACAGATGGGGCGTTGCTGTGGCTGTGGCATAGGCCAGCAGCTGTAGCTCCGATTAGACTCCTGGCCTGGGAACCTCCATATGCCGTGGGTGTAGCCCTAAAAAAAACAAAAAACTCAAACATTATTAATGATGTCTCTACAAAGTCATTCTAAGTGATTCTTTGATGTTATTGACTAAATACTTCGGCAGGTCTCTGGAAACATGTATCTCAGTCAAACCAAAGTCTATTTTCTTTTGCTTGATTAGATTTTTCAAGATCTGTCCCAACCACTTTAAAACCCACATATCCCATTTCCCCAAAAGGGGAAAAAGGCAAACAGCTGGAAATTAAGGAGCAGCACAGTCTGACCTGAATCAGGTTCGCACACACCACGCGAACTGAGTCTGAGTGTCTGGCATGGTCACCAAACCCCAAGTAGAATAGATGCTACCAAAACGTGTGTAAAACAACCAGTGTGCTGGAAAAAGTGAAACTATAAAGCTAACTTGGTCGCTTTGAATAATCTGGGATGCTACCTGTGACTTCAGCATCTGGCGACCACCGCCGTAGACTTGTCAGGGCTGATGTCTGGAGATGCCGCCAGCGACAGCACCGAGGGGGGCAGGCGTCTGTGTGTGTGGCTGCGGAGATGTGTGTACACTATCTGCTGAATCTTCACAGAAGTTCCAAATGAAGCCTCCGCCAGGCCTGATGGAGGCAGATGGCCTCGCAGTCATTCATAGGTGACCTCAAATCTGGTTTGGAGACAAGTCAGAAAAGCATTAACCAGTCACCAACCTTCCCTCCCTTTATGTCTTTCAGGCAGGTGTTAATAAGTAGCATGTATCTGGCTGCCAGGAGCCTCACTGCGTCTTCCTGTCCCCTGGTACGCGTGGGGACTTTCTCAATGCAAAGGAACACATAGGCTTGTTGGACTCCCAGCAGTCAGGTGTGAAGCAGCGGTTCTCAACGTTTTCCTGCTGCCACACTATTCTAGTGAACACCTGCCTCCACCAGCCACACACCCCCTCCACACACACTTTCACGGGGCCCAAGGTGCATCCACCCCACCTCCCAAAGGCCAGGCAGAGTGGAGGAGCGCAGCAGCTTCCATAGGCGAAAGCTCCCAGCTACCACCCAGCCCCACCTACTAGTTTTCCTGACACCCCTCTCCTCATGGGCTTTTCCTCAGGAAAACAAACCGCTCTCTTTCCATAAACTCTTGTTACCTGCAGCTTCCAGGGACTAAACAGTATTTGGGGTTCAGCTCTTCTTACCTCTATCCATTTATGTGGAACTTCTCCAGGGTTATGAGCCACGTGGACAAACGTCTCTGCACTGCGGGGAGGGGGACCGCAGTATCACACTGACAAAGGAGAAGAGCTGCTCCGATGCCCGTGGCAGGCAGTCGCACACTCCCACCTGCAAGCTCTCGGGGCTGGTCAGGGCTCCACTGCCACCTACTCCTATTTCTCACCTTTTGAGAATTTGCTTTTCGGTAAAATGTTGCCGATTATGCCACTGTCACATCAAGGTAATCAAGCAGCCATAACACAAATCCTAACTGTAAGGGCAATACATCAAAAAAAAAAAAAAAATTACTAGAGGCCAGCCTGCTGTCCACATGGGATTTGGGACCGACACCGCACGGGAAGGTCGGGGGCCACCGCGGTGAGTCGTAGGACTGAGACCACCAAGCTCCCAGGAGACTGAGGGGCCCAGGGCCAGTGTGTCACCCACTGCCGAGGCTCCAATGCTCCTACACGCCTCAGCGCCTCCTATTTTTTAGTTCTAAAACTATTTTTATTTTGAAAAGAGGGGTTTTATTTGACGAGTAGGGAATCCTGCGAAAGATGCCGAGAGGTTCTTGCAAACTACTGCACTCGGGCTGCAAAAACCCTGATGAAATACTCCTGCTGCGTGAAGCAGGGCCTCCATCTCCACAGGAGACGCAGTGTTTACCTTCCAGCTTTCCAGCCCTCATAGGTGAAACTGCTCAAATGATAAAAAATTATTAGTATCTAATTCTCCTTGCAATTCTGTGGGGACCACTACCTTTTGTTTACTTCACTGTTCCTAAGACAGACTATGATAAAATCATTTGACCAAAAACTGACTGAAAAATGTTGGGCTTTGATTCAGGAGGCTGACAGAAATTTAGTTTTCTTTCTGGATTTAAAGCACACTGATATAGCTAACTTTACAAACTAGGTGAGTAACTTTCTGAATAGAAAATGGAGACAATTCAATCTTAAAACTCAAACAGAATATAGAAAGCATTTATTAATTAAGTTCAATGCATTCTACAGGAAGAAAATGCTCAATCTTAAAGCTAGTGAACCCACTTTTCATTAATATTTGCTAAAATCTATGTAGCAGCCTCTAGATTTAGTTATTTGTTCAGGACCAAAGTGAAGCCAAAGACACAAAAATAGCACTTAAACTAAACAGTAAGTAGCTGTTTTTAAAAAAAAAAGATAAAAAAAGACTACATACACATAAATAGGATTACACACTTTAATTTGATGGACATGGAGGAAGCAGGGAGGACATGAAAAAAGTTAGTTTTAGCTCTGCTTTATGCATAACCAAAGGCTCCTTTTCCAAAGAGTAAACTCAAGTTTTCAAAAACCACATTTTATCAGAATACTTCAGGAAAACATACCATGTGTAATCCAGGAAATACATTATTTGCAGAATAGGAAAATCATCATGGGCAATAAAAGATGAAAATAAAAGGAAGCACCAGGGTTTTGAGCAGGACTAAGGTGACTCTATCTGCAGAAACAATGTGAATGTTTTCACTGGCTGCTATGGAAACATGCTAATGGGGATTGGTCCACATCTTATCATTTTTTTTAAACATATTTCTTTGGAAAAATGGCAATGCTGGCTGAGAGTGAAGGCGTCCTTCAGACACCCAGCTTGTTGGCCTGGGTGAGAACGACTTTGAGAACTGGCATGAAAGCAGAGGTCTCACTGAAGTTGCTGGTGCTGACCACGTGGGTATGGATGGTCAAGCCTTCCGAGTAGTTTCGAGTCTCAATGCTCCTCGCGATGTTGTGTAAACCGCTGATGATCGTTGGAGAGAGCTGGAAGCAAGGTGGAACCAAGACAGAGAATTAACTTCGGGAGAACAGGAATTCCCATCATGGCTCAGCGGAAATGAATCTGACGAGTATCCATGAAGACACAGGTTCGATCCCTGACCTCGCTCAGTGGGGTAAGGATCTGGCACTGCTGTGCCTGTGGCATAGGCCAGCGGCTATGGCTCCGATTTGACCCCTAGCCTGGGAACCTCCATATGCCACGGGTGCAGTCCTAAAAAGCAAAAAATAAATAAATAAATAAAAGGTTCAGGGAGAATATTCCATGAGACCCTCTGTAAACATTAAACCCTGCTATTTACGAGGAGCTTGAAATAAACAATATAAAAAAATGAATAAACTGGTGAGCATTTCTAGAAAGTTTCTCAGACTAAGCAACACAAATCATAAAATGGAACCATGAATGATGGGTATAAGATGGAACCATCACTTTTGGTTTAGGTAAGGAAATTTTTTATGAAGTCTACATATACAATAAAGCAGGTTATCTTCTCACAGAAAAGCAGCCAGATCTCCTCCCTCAGGCCGCAAGGTTAACGTCTCTCTGCACCTAAGAGCTGTAACGCATCAATTATTTTTTTGTTTGTTTGTTTTTTGTTTTTTTGCCTTTATCTAGAGCCACACCCGCGGCATATGGAGGTTCCCAGGCTAGGGGTCTAACAGGAGCTGTAGCCGCCGGCCTTCGCCACAGCCACAGCAACGCGGGATCCGAACCGCGTCTGCAACCTACACCCCAGCTCACGGCAACGCCGGATCCTTAACCCACTGAGCAAGGCCAGGGATCGAACCCGCAACCTCATGGTTCTTAGTCGGATTCATTAACTACTGAGCCATGAAGGGAACTCCCGTCAATTATTTTGGATGCAGGCTCACATCTCCCCACGCACGTGAAGGAACTTAAAGATTCTCAGTCATGACATCCCGAAATAAGGGCCCGATTTACTCAAAGACTGTCAAACACAGAAACTCGGCGCTTGCGGGCCACTTCCTCTAGGAGGGCGACAGCGCTCATCATGTACTCGGACTGCCAATTCTTAACCGCTTTCCAATCCTGTCATCTCTCGAAATCATCAGATACAGTTTTTTTTTCTTTTTCTTTTCCATGTCATTACTTGGCTTCCATAGCCTTACTTTTCAGAGAAGACTTTATTTTGGGTCGGCCCATGGCCACTTCCACTGTTACAACCAACTCTCTCTGGTTTGGTTCTCATGAGGTAAACGGTCATTTTTATCTGATGGGACTGATGTGAGGAATGGGGAAGAATACGAAAATGCAAAAATATGAAAAACCCCCAAGTGTTTTTTTCGCTCCTAGTGCTTTCATAAATCAAACAAAACCATGCGAGAAAGGAAAGGAGAGGTGGGGGTCAGGAGACCAGGAGACACGCTGCCTTCACTCCTCACTGCCCATGGCCCTCCCGGCCATAGCACACGGGTCTGCTCAGCTGTGGCTACAACTGCCTTGGCCTCTGTGCGACACTGATGCCAAGAGCAAAGGATCAGAGTCTTAGACTATGAGAAAGATTACAGGTTTTTGTCTCTGGAAAATAGAGTATCTGCCCACTCTGATTTCTTGGTTCAAGGAACATATAAAAACGAACAGAAAGCCCGTTATCTTAGGGTCAATACAGGCCAGTTTGTACATCTGCTCTTTGTTATAAAAAAAGGAGGAAACCTCTGAATCTCTCTCTTCCTCTCTCACACACACTGGCCTATCCCCTTATCCCCAGTGACTGAATTGTGAATTTTAGACAGCCCTTTCTGTAACTGTCATGATCATTTTGCGTCTAGGCTCACTACATACCACATGCAAGTGCTGATGAGACACTTATTTTATCAGCAATCAGGAATACATGATGATCATAAATCCTTCTTTTCCCCACAAACTTACTGTCTGTTCCCTAAGTTTATCATACAGAAACTCCAAACGCTTGCTGGCATCATCTAGCTTCCTTTTGGTTTGCTGCAAGAGAAGAGAAACAGATATGTCATACTTGAACATTAACTTTTATCCCAAGAACCCGCCCTATCTCGTTTCACTAAGCCTTACAGTCATGATGTCGAACAGCTTGACCTGATCAAGAAATGGAGATAGCTAAGCCCGAGGAACCTGACAGATCGTGAGAACAGAGATAAGTAACCTATTAAGGTAGGGGTGAGGCAAGAGGATGAGACCCTTCCCCCTGGTGTGCAAAACGGAGTACAGGCTGCAGCTCCTGGGCACTGCACACTCACTTAAGGGGTGTGAGTACACAACGATACTGCGACCACAGGCACCAGGAAGAGCCGCCCGGAGGCAGCAGTGGGTCAGTGTACTACAGAAAAGAAGGTCTAACGGTTACTGTAATTTAAATAAAATGAATACAGGCAAACTTCTAGAACTAGGGAATCTTTTTTAAACATCAAAAATGCTACTTATACACTCAGTCACATGTAGCACATTTAATTCTTATTCTGGGCCTTTAAAACACCAAAAATAAAGGGAGAAAATTTCCTCTGGTGACTTTAAATTATTAAGAGGGAAGTGTTAAGGAGTTCCTGTCGTGGCTCAGTGGTTATGAATGCGACTAGGAACCATGAGGGTGCGGGTTCCATCCCTGGCCTTGCTCAGTGGGTTAAGGATGCAGTGTTGCCGTGAGCTGCGGTGTAGGCTGCAGACGTGGCTTAGATCCCGCAGGGCTGTGGCTGTGGTGTAGGCCGACGGCCGCAGCTCCGACTGGACCCGTGGCCTGGGAACCTCCATACGCCGTGAGTGCAGCCCTAGAAAAGGCAAAAAGACAAAAAAAAAAAAAAGGGACGTGTTAAAATGAGTTCTCAAATTACGGAGTCCTCCTAGCCCCATCTTAGTGCTGTAAGCATAGTGAGAGAAAACTATTCTAAAAGTAAAGGTTTAAATTACACCGTGGGAGTTCTCTGGTGGTGCAGTGGGTTAAGGATCCAGCGTTGTTGTCACTGCTGTGACTTGAATAGCTGCTGTGCATGGGTTTGATCCCTGGCCTGAGAACTTCCGTATGCCGAGGACATGGCCCCCCCAAAACTATTCTGTGATTAACTTAATGACCTGTGCTAGGCAACAGCCTTAGAAGTGACACTACTTTTCAATATTTACAGAGTGCCTACTGCAGACAGTCTTGTATCTCACAGAGCTCATATTCTACAGGGCGGGAAAAGGATACTAAATGAACAATATGTTGTACGTCAGATGGTGATGAGGGCCTTGAAGAAAAGTTAACAGGGTAAGGGACAGCAGTGCTGAGGGGACGAGGTGGTAAGAAAGGCCTGATGGCTAATGGCACGTCTGAGCAGAAGCGGGAACAAGTGAGCAGGACTGCAGTTCTGTGGGGGGCGTCCCAGGCAGGAGGAGCAGCAGGTGCAAAGTCGCGGATGCTGCTGCGCTCCCGGTGTGTCTGAGGCAGGCACGTCCGTGTGTCCGTAGAGGAGGGAGAGAGGAAGCCATCAAGGAAAACTTACAAACTAAGCTGGGCTGCAAAATTACTTTGCTTGTGCTGTCTGGACATAACTAAAGTGAAAATAAAAATAGAGCCGTACTATAAAAATGATTTCAAGTATTGATTAAAAGGGACTTGGATGGAGGGTTCAGAGTTGGTCCCAACTAGCTGGCTACCAGCCGGACCCCACCCCTTAGGGGCCGGGGGCTCCTGGACGGTGTTAGAACTTCTCCACCACCGAGTTACAGGGGCAGCTGGTCTTTCTGTTCCGGGTAACCAGCAGGGACACGATACGGTGACCCAGAGGAGGTTAAGCTCGACAAAACTTTATTCAGCTGGGCTGTGCACGCTGTGTCCTCCCGACCTCTACCCAGGCGGACTCGCGCCTGAAAGAGACAGGGGTTCTCCCACATTTATTAGGACGCCTCCGTTTTTGCATGACGGCGGCCTCTCTACTCGGAGGCGGGCACGGAGAGGGTGCACGCCTACCTGTTCATCAGCCTCGCCTGCTCTCTCCTGCTGGCGTGGTCTTTACACCACTCTCAGAGTGCCAGGCGCTAAGGTTTCGGTTAACACGTCCCTGCCTCTGCTTTCCTGACACCCTCAGTACGGGGACTTGCTTTCCAAAAGACCAGCGGAAGGCTGCACGTAAAATACTCAATGTTTGATGATACAACGAATTCCAGAAGCTGTTTTTTCAAACAGACAAGTGGCCAGTGATTAAGTAAATATATTCACTGTTTGTTGGCAGAAATTGAAATTTCATCTAAAACAAGGCTGGCTTTGTGGAATTTCTGTTATTGCCAATACACAGCCTCCCTCTAATAAACAAAGTAAAAATCAGTTGCTTTAACTATGACTGTGACTCCAATATCTACAACACTTAGCTATTTTTAAGGTCTCTGCAAAGGTAAAGACTGTCAATCCACTTTTAAAAGCTTTGACGTGAGCTCAGAAGGAAGCCCCGAATCCGAGTGTCGTGGACACCAGCGTTCTGGTCTACTTCCGTGCCAGACCTCCAGGAGGGGCGCGGGTGAGAGGCTGGGCAGCGGGGTCTGAGTGGGGACAGCGGAGCCAGACCACGCGCGAGGGCTGGCTCTGACCTCGCTTATCACCTAACTGCTGTTCTGCCTTGATTTCCTCATGTGTAAAATAAATGACAAGTCTGCCTCCCGTGAGGCTGTTTTTAGGGATTACATACAGTTACATATAAAAGCAGCAAAGTACCTTTTTATATGTAAAGCAAACTGTACATAAGTGCTAGCTTTATGACTTCTGTATAAACTTTCAAAATATATCTTGTAAAACTTTAAGCAGTAATTACAGACGAACTCCATAAGGGATTTTTTTTTTAATGAAGTAAAAGTAAGAATACGTACAGGGTCTGTGGCTGAAGAGAGGCAGCGCTGAATGAGATCCTCAAACGTGGTCTTTAGAATGAGGTGTTCATCTGGAATAGGTTTCTTGGTAATTTTTTCTGTCGGCAAAGACTGCACATGCTGGAAGAAATAATACCATAAAATGACTGGAAATGACCAGAGGCTACTTACACACGAAGCCCTGAATCTGTATAAAGAGAAACCAACTACCTTGTAGATAGGCTGTTCAGAATCAAATGAAAAATGAACATGTGAGATAAGAATAAAAATCAGATATTCAGTAGAAGATACATGCAGTCTTCCTACAGATTCTATTTTCAAAAACAGGACTGGATATAAATATTTGCCTAATTATGGAACATATGGTGAGCACTACTCTACATAACCGACGGGGAAGGAGACCTAGGCAGGCAGGAAGCAAGAACAGGCATTTACAGAGCTGACTGCTTGTTGACTCATTTTTGCTTATTCTGACACTCTTCAATTCTTTGGTTTATTCTTGGAGGTTGTTAATTGGGCTATAATCAAATTGCAAGATCAAGCCAAAGGTTAGCCTAGAAGAGACTATGACCTTACTGCATGTAGAGATGGGAAAACAAAGAAGAAATGTTAAGTGTGTAAAGTTTTGATTGGTTATTCATTCCTGCAAAACACATCAGGCAATTATGGATCAGACAGTGGCTGGGAACTAGCGACCCAATATGGAAATGATGTTACCCCTCAGAGAGTTTACAGGCTAATGGAAGAGAGAGAAAGTTTTAAAATGTCATATATGTATTATAAATAGCAGTTGGGGTTCAGTCAACACTAGTGGAAGCAGTAGACAATATGACTGAGATTCAACTGAGGCGAAGTCTCTTAAAGTTGTTCTAGCAGAAAGACGTAGTGGATAACCAGTAAAATGTGGGAGGATAAGCACTGCACACAGAACACGTACAAGGGAAGGATCAGGATACAAGGACCGAAAGGAGGTCAGTGTGGCTGGAGCAGACAGAGCGAGGAGGACCAGGAGCCGAGGGCTTCCAGACAAGGTGAAATATTTTAGTCTTTATCCTGAGAACAATGGGAAGCTATAAAGTTCTAAGCAATGAGGAGGTAAGGCCAGGTTAAGAAATGGGACTACGTAGATGCTGGCAGATCAATTAGAGGACCCGGCACTGCTGAATAGTGGAGAAAAAGGTAGCATGGACCAGACGGGAAACACAGAGAAAGGATTCGAGAGAGATTTAAAAATATTATCAGTAAGATCTGGGGTCAGATCTGAAAGACAGGTTAAATAAAGGAAAAAGAGTATAAAGACGATTCCCAGGTTTTTGGCTAGATTAAACAGGAAGAATTATAGTGCCATTAACTAAACCGGGACATGCCAAAAAGACAACTAGGAAGACTATGAATTAGGTTTTGGATATGTTGGGTGTGCGGTGCCTCAGAGGTATCCAAGTGGGCAGGGAGCTGGATATTGCAGCCTGGCTGAACGCATATACCCACGCAGCCCGCCCTTTTGATGGTAACCAAGGTTCTGGTGTAGACAACATGAGTACCCAGGTCTAAACAAAAGTGAATGGCTTTGCAAACAGCACAGACCTGTAATCACACAAATGAACAATGCATCTTTATAATCTATATTCTTGTGGAAAGAAGCAAGTCCTCCCACCTCATCAAAACACTGGTTTTTTATAATGCAACGTTAATATTTAGAAGTTCCTTAGGCGGAACTCTCTCTTCAAAGCAAACCATACTATTGTGATAGATACAGTCTTTGCAAATTTGACTTCAATAAGTCAAAGACAAAACAGACGGAAGAACCAGTTTAATATCTGAGCAAGAATTTGTTTCATCTTCTTAGGCTGAACTGTGACCCAATCTCTTTATTTTTCATGAACAGATCATAATGTCTTTGTATGCCTAAGTCAGTTATATGGAAATCGGATTTTGTTCCTCGTCTAGAACCCTGTCAGCTAGCTGTTTGTATGTGAAAAGCCAAGCACAAATTTATATCTCCATACATATATGGTTATATTATTAGCTCTTATACATACACAAGAAAAGATATAACTCATTACATTTTCATTTTATATTTTAAAGGAAAAAACTTTTGCAAACAGCTTCTGCTTAGCAACCTTAGATGCAAATATAGATTCAACTGATCTTAAACTTTGGCTACTGATTAGGTCAAATGAAATGCTGCAATTGCTAAGTTACTGTAAATGTATACTAGTAAGTGCAGAGGACCCTTCTGGAAAGTTTTTATATGGCAATGCCATTGAAAAATAATACACATACTTGATCATTAAGTTGTCTAAACTGAAATCAAACTGAGACAATGTGAGTATAAACTAAAAAAGTTAGCATTTTTTTTTTTTAAGTGCTGAAGTAGCACCACCTCCCACTTCCACAGACTTACTGTTACCTGGATGGTATTTCCAATCGGAGCCCCAGGAGCACCTTCAATATTGGGCTTTGAAAAAGACGGAGGCATGCCTGGTTGACCAATGGGCTGCTGTATGCCAGGGAAGGGCTGGCCACCTGGAAGGTGCGGCTGTGGGAAGGAACCTTGGCTTGACAGGGGGACTGGAGCTGAAGGCTGTTGCTGCAGCATCTGTGACTGCGGGTCACCCAGGGGGTTCATGATTGGTGATGTGATGGGAACAGGAGGCGTAAAGTTCTCAGGCATCTTTTAAAAGATGGAAATAAAAGGTCAAAGAGTAAGGAGAAAATGAGAGCAACATTCCTGAAGCTTTAAATAAGAGAGGCTATTCCTCGGTTAAATTTTTTTTTTTAAATAATAGAATACTTTTTTAAATGAAATTTTATGCAGAATTCTAGTGTAAAACATAAAAGTAAAGCTAATCTGACTAAGAGGGTTGGGAGCTCAAACCTGGGCCTCTCAGTTTCCCCTTTACACTTAACTTGCATAATGGGGAGCCAAAACCGTGGAATCTTTGAAAAAGCATGTCAAAGTCTGGAGAAATATATCTGGCAATACTGGGATCAAATACGTCAAATATGTGCCTATAAGTGTTTAATGTGCTTAGATGTAACACCCTTTTCCTAGATCACTAAGTGATGTCTTCTTTATAATCAATCACACTAAAAGCATTAGAAGTTTCTGATTATCATTGACCTAAATTTGAGGTTTCTTTGCTCATTCAGTATCTCCTAAGTTTAAGTTCTGGCCTCTTATTACTATATTTGGGGGACAGAAATTACTAGGAGTATTTTTTAAAAAGTAGAAAATGGCTTGGGGTAAAAGAAGGAAAGAAGAATTATGCTGTAACAGCTCTCAACAGTTATTAACATCTAAATGATGCTCAGCTCCAAGTCTATTTCATTCATTCCTACTATTTACGGTAGACAAAACAGTTCAAAATATAATTACAAATTCATGATTACAGTTGGAACCCCAAACCAAAGTAATTCCTGAAAATGAATCATTTGACAGAGCTCCCATTCATGGCTCAGCAGAAATGAATCCAATTAGGAACCAAGAGGTTGCGGGTTCGATCCCTGGCCTCGCTCAGTGGGTTAAAGATTTGGCGTTGCCGTGAGCTGTGGTGTAGGTCTCAGAGGCAGCTCGGATCCCCCGTTGCTGTGGCTGTGGCAAAGGTTGGCAGCTGCAGCTTTGATTAGACCCCTAGCCTGGGAACCTCCACATGCTGTGGGTGCAGGTGGCCCTAAGATGACAAAAGATAAATAAATAAATAAATAATTTGAGAAGCCTGAAATTTTTTTCCTCCTCTCTGAAAGAGATCCATGGAATTCCTCAAAGGGGTTTAATTCATATCACCATACTGTTCTGTACTTTTTTCTCCTTCCCTTCCTGGATTATAAGATGTTAGCTGAAATGCACGTATTAAGTATACAGTCAGTAAGCTTTGCCTTTAAAAGGGAACAGTCAAGTGTGGTGTGCTTTGGGTGCCTACATGATTGACAGGACAGCTGTAGGTAATTGAAAAGATATCTTTTTCTAGTACCTTCTTCTTCTTGGGTACTCTGTTCAAAGCTGGAGGATCATTCCAACCATTCTGAGGACCTATAACAATAATAGAGGGCATTTTCCTTTAGAATCCTGAAAAGAAGAAAACTCTATTGTATCCATCATATAATACCTTCACATTCTACCTTCACCCTGAGATGACTGTCACAAAAGTTTTGCCAGCTGAGCTGCTGGGATCACTGTGTAGCCCTGGATGCTCAAACTCATTACCTCCAATAATCACAGGGCCTTGGCTTAGAAAGCAAGATATCTTGACATTATTTCCTTGTAAAGTAAAAAAAATTGGGCTAAATTTAAAGACAGTGAAGGTTTTATGTCTACATTGGCATACAACCTTCAAGGATCAAATAATTCTCTCCTAATAAAGAAAAAATAAATCACCTGGGTCTGCTAAAAAAAGGCTTCTGATATATGCAACACACAAGAGAAGAACAAAAGTAGCAACCTCCTGTTTCCCCAGAGAGCAACTCAGCAAAGTCATTCAGCATAAGCAAATCATCTGCATGCTAAAAAAACACCGTTAAAAAAAAAAGAGCCCAACTACACAACACCAATATGTTTTATCATTCTTGGGTTGGGGCTCATAAAGTAGAAAAAGGCATTCACATATATGTTGTATTTTTTTAATGCCACACACACAAAAATTCCAGGTTGGCAGCAAATACAAAAGTAAACTACTATAATCTTCGGTAAATTTCTCCCACCCCCCCCAAATCTGCCAAACCTGCCGTCTTAAAGTGAGAAATGGACATCAGTAGTAGAATTCATTAAGTACCTAATGCCTGTTATTTTTAAAGAAAAAAAAGAATAAAACATGCTAGAATTACTAAATCACAATATAACCATTTTTAACCCCATGTATTATTCCTTTCAATAAATTAAACATTACCTCAGTCTTTTACCTTTTGATTAATATCCATGATATTAAATCACAAAATTGCTTAGCAAAGAAAAGAATGCAACATCATAGAAATTTTTTTAAAAAGAGATTTTTCTAACCAGTATGTACTCATTTACCTTGATTTTTTAAAACAGAATCAATTTTCTACAAGTTCAGAGAATGCCAAATGAGTCTCCAAACACTCAAGAGCTAATCACAAAACATTAAACTCTACGCTGCTATCTGCTCATTGTGTCACTGTTAGTTCAATCAGTTCTAAGATTTGATTCAATTAAGAAGCCAAAATTTAAAAATTATACTGATCAGATTTAGGATATTATCAGCTTTTAAGTTCACATGCGTAATTGTGAATGTCCATTCATTAATTACATTAGATGATTCAAAGATTTCCAAAGGTATATTTTGTAACCAATTCACCTTCCAACATAGAGGCCTGGTCTTGTATAGACTGACTTTCTGTAGACAAAATGTAAAAGTCACTTAAACAATATTATTATCAAAGACATTCTAAATTCTACTCATTTTATAATTGTCTCTTCTGCCTCCATCAACCCCAAGAAAGAACTAATTTTGAGAATAAATTTTAATCAAGTCATGTGAAAGGGCTTCTACCTAATTAAGAAAGAAATCATTTTGTGGGCAAAGATAATTTATTTAAATTGTGTCATATCCAATTAACTCAAACATTTCTTTGTTTACTGTGCCCAGTGTCTAAAAGAAAATTTCGATCTCTCCCATTTAACATTAAATCCTTATCGTTTGCACAGATGGTTTCTCCGCTATTTGATCAGTGAAGCTCAGGAATATCACAGTGCGGGAGAGCAGACAGTCTTCCTAACATAACTGTGTCCACTCTAGCATTATTTAGAGCCGTGAATCCCAATCAAATGAGGATCTTGTCAAAATGCAGATTCTAATTCACTAGGCACAGCACAAGGCCTGAGATTCCACTGCTCCAGCCAGCTCCTAGGAAGGCCAGGAGCTGGTCAAAATGCTCTTGAAGCAGCAGGGTTTCAAGGAGAAATGGGAGGGTTTCTACACTGCCACGCAGACCTCAGGACGACATGTGCCGAAGACATTAAGCATGTTAGACAACTGGAACCGTGGCAGTAGGGCCACTTTACTGCTGGATTTGAAAGGCCCCGGGGGTCTGCATTCTGGATTAACTATAATTTCCAGGTTCACACAATGAATATGAGCATAAATGGGGAAAAGCCCAGTAAAAACATAACCATCACCTAGGGTCTTTTCTGTAAGAATATACAGATTTGCAGACAGTTTAGCACGAGGCTCCAAGAAAGCGCTACTTCACTTATAAGAACTGAAATTTCTGGCAGTGGACAAGAGGAAAGGAGGCGGAAAACTAACACTGCAATTTCAAAATTCCAGATATTCAAGGTTGGGCCAGACTGAGCCTCCAATCAAAAGCATGCAGTGGAGGAGTTCCCTTCGTGGCGCAGCGGAAATGAACCCGACTAGGATCCATGAGGATGTGGGTTTGATTCCCGGACTCGCTCAGTGAGTTAAGGATCTGATATTGCCGTGAGCTGTGGGGTAGGTCACATATGCAGCTCGGATCCTGAGTTGCTATGCCTGTGGTGTAGGCTGGCAGCTATAGCTCCGATTCAACCCCTAGTCTGGGAACCTCCATATGCTGTGGGTGCGGCCCTAAAAAAAAAAAAGGCATGCTGTGGAGGTACATATGTACACACAAGTTATAAGAATTCAAAATCAACTATCTTCACCTGGGGAGAGATGAATCAGGAAAATACAGCAATTAACTGATGAGTTCAGTTTAGCTCTACTCAAGAAGCACATGTCCCAGAGAAACTGTGGGGCAGGAAAGGTAATCCTACAATTTGAAGTCTCACCGTATGGAGCTTATGGATGGATGTTTTTCATAAAGTATGGCTCCTATTCACAAGAGCCAAAATGCCCATGTGCAGATTAATGGATAAACCAAATGTAATATGAACACACAGTGGAATATTATTCAGCTTTAAAAAGGAAATTCTGCTACATGCTACAACACGAATCTTAAAGACGGCTGAAACGGCCCATTACAAGGGGACAAAATTGTATGACTCTACTTATAAGAGGTGTCTAGAATACATACATAGAAACAGAAAGTAGAACAGTGGTTACCAGGAGATGGAGAAAAACTGGGAGTGTTTTTTTTTTTTTTTTTGGTTTGCAACCCAGGGCATACAGAAGATCCTGGGCCAGGGATTGAACCCATGCCACAGCAGCAATAGGAGCCACAACATTCACAATGCTGGATCCTTAACCCACTGAGCCACCAGGGGACTCTGAAAATGAAGAGTTTTTAATGGCTACTTAATTTCAGTACTGAATGATGAAAAGGTTCTGTAGTTGGTGGTGATGATCGTACAATAATGTAAATACACATAATGTCACTAAAAAATGGTTAAAATGATAAATTTTATATATATTTTATCACATTAAAAATTTTAATACAGGAGTTCCCGTCGTGGCTCAGTGGTTAATGAATCCGACTAGGGACCATGAGGTTGCAGGTTCGATCCCTGGCCTTGCTCAGTGGGTTAAGGATCCGGCGTTGCCGTGAGCTGTGGTGTAGGTTGCAGATGCAGCTCGGATCCCGCGTTGCTGTGACTGTGGTGTAGGCCGGCGGCTACAGCTCCTGTTAGACCCCTAGCCTGGGAACCTCCATATGCCGCGGTGCGGCTCTAGATAAGGCGAAAAGACAAAAAAAAATTTTAATACATGCACACATGCAAATATACATATATGTGTATAAAGGGAATAAATAAACCAAAATTATTAGTGGTTACATAGGGATGGTAGATAATTTTATTCTTTTTGGGTTCTGTTTGTTTTGTTTTTTGGCTGCTCCGAGGCATAAGGAGTTCCCAGGCCAGGGATCAGATCCAAGCTGCAGTTGCAACCTACCACAGCTGTGGCAACGCCGGCTCCTTTAACCCACTGTTCCAGGCCAGGGATCCAACCTGTGTCCTGGTGCTGCAGAGATGCCACTGATCCTACTGGGCCGCAGCAGGAACGCCTACTTTTCTTTACACTATTTGGTGTCTTTCAAAATCTTACGGTAAAATATTAGTAACAATCAAGGGAAACTTAATTAACAAACTGAATACTGCATGCCACTGGATACCAGACACTTATCCACCTTAGTCGGGGATAGTCCTCCACAGGGTCTTTGAGGAAGGCACAGAGAACTGTCTGGTCTCACACACAGAAGTGCAGTTGCTACCATCCTTACATGAAACTCACTGCTCACTGGGAAACTTCTATGGCATTCTTGCAGGAACATAAACAGGAGGATCTCGGCACTGGCTAAGACACTTTTCAGTGGATCCACAGAAAAACATTAGTGCCGACGGTACGGAGACTTTGGGCCAGAAGACTCTGAGACAGAACAGCACGTCCTTGTTAACCGTGAACCTCCCCCCACCCCTGTAAACCTAGAACGTCACATTTGAAAGAGGGTCACAAATTAATTCTGCTGTGCTGCCCACAGTCTATTCTGTAGGACCACCTCCAGATGAAACTCCGTAACATACCGCTTTGACCACGCCTCTCAGTAGTTCAAACTCCTAAAGGTTTTCCTCCTATACGTGAAGCATACATTTCTTGCCCCGACATTTAATGTTTTCCAAAATTTGGTTCAAATAAGAAGTTTTATGTTCCTTTTTTTTTCCTTTTTAGGGCCACACCAGTGGCATATGGAGGTTCCCAGGCTACGAGTAGAATCGGAGCTGCAGCTGCTGGCCTACACCACAGCCGCAGCAACACGGAATCCGAGCCGCATCTGCAACCTACACCACAGCTCACAGCAATGCTGGATCCTTAACCCACTGAGCGAGGCCAGGGATCAAACCCATGTCCTCATGGATATTACTCAGGTTCTTCTGCCTCCTTACCTCTGCTGGAATAATTCTGATTATAGACTGAACAGGTACTCAGTAAGAATTCACCGAATTAATGTTTTGCTGACTGCAACGTTAGTTTTTCTGAGCAGTGGGCACATAATTTTGTGATTCACTAATAGTTAGAGAGTTTGAAAATCCTGGTATATGTCAAGAATAATCCACTGGACCAGTAAAATCTCCAAGTCCTACAGAAAACCATGACATAATCTAAGACATGTTAGAACAAAGATAAAAACTTTAAGTCACAATAATCTGTATAGCCTAAGTGTTTAGGAAATCAAAAAATAAAATAAGGTAAAGCTCTGTTAATCAAAATATAGGCATTACTAACATGCAAGAGATAACAAGGCAATAACTAGCTTAGTGCATGCTGAGTATTGAAAAATGTACAGCTTCTTCCTCCTATTAGTTACTCTGCTTCTCGGCCAGGTTAGAATACTGTTACTTCGTACATAAGCAAAGACTTCATCACAGAGCCAAATGCACTTCTGCTTAAGGAGAAAAAAATTACCATGCAAATATTTAATTCAGATGATGAAGTTCCAACACTGACAGCTATTTTCACTCCATCCATCAAGACTAGCCTATCTGGTGAGGAAGGATGAACATGGGCTCTGAAGACCAAGAGACCTGGGTCTGTATCTCAGCCTGGAGACTATCAGCGTGCAATTGCGAGAGCCGTACATAACCCTAGGAAATTCAAGCTTCCTCATGGCAATTGAAAAAAATAATAATTATTCCTATTTCTTATGGATATGAGAAATAAGAAAATATGTGGCAAACGCTGGTACGCAGCTTCAATAAATGATAATTCACTTCCCTACTTCACTGCACCACTTTTTATGTGCGGATTTACCTGAACCCATCTTTCACTCAAGAACTCTACTACCCAACTATTCAGAATGGATCTGTTTTTAAAAGGTAATTTTTGTTTGTTTGTTTTTGGCTACATGCTCCCCACCGCCCCCAGCAAATGGAACTCCCAGGCCAGGGATCAGATCTAAGCCACAGTTGCGACCTATACCGCAACTGTGGCAATGCCAAATGCTTTAACCCATTATGCCGGGCCGGGGATCAAACCCAGTGTCCTGGCACTGCAGAGACACTGCTGAGCCCACTGCACCACATGGAAACTCATAAGAGGTGTTTTCTGAACTCTACCATTGAACTAGTGTTCTTCTCTAAATATCAACCTATTGAATTATCTGTGAATTATCTGTACTGAAAGTTATATACATTTTATCTAAGTGGTAAAAAGTGACACACTGTGTGTGTGAGAGAGAGATTTTTGGTACTTTGGACATTAATATTATATATTAAAGAGAGGAGATAAGTGTATAATTCTGGATACACGAGACTATTAGAGAAGAATACTTCCCCAGTAAATCCTATTTTATAACTGTTTTTAGTATTTGGAGAAAGTAGCCTCACTCTTGTTTTTCCCCTTTAGTTCAAAATCATCAATTATATTCTGAAAGGGAAACTATTTTCAAATACTAAAAGGTAGAGAACTTTAATTTTGAGTGAGGTTTTGTATAATCACAGCTAACTTTGTAGTCACTGTCCCTAAATGCTTTCAATGTATTAATGCATTCAATACTCTTCATAAGCTTATGAGTATGTACTACTATTATTATTATGAAGAAACTGGTGCTTACAATTAAGTGACTTATTCAAGGTCACATAACTAGAAAGGAGTGAAGCTGGGATACAGACAAGCAAGGAAATCCGATTCTAAGGACTCCATTCTTCACCACTATCTTAGTGGTTCTTAACCCTGACTCACTGACCTTATTTTTTTAATGATTTTTATTTTTTCCATTACAGCTGGTTTACAGTGTTCTGTCAGTTTTCTACTGTACAGCAAGGTGACCCAGTCACACATACATATACACATTCCTCTTTCTCACATAACCATGCTCTGTCATAAGTGACTAGATATAGTTCCCAGTGCTATACAGCAGACCTTTTTTATAACACATATTTTGGAGGGCCCTTGCACAATTCCAAAAGAAAATCAGATGATATAACCTACTCAGAAAAAATTAATATAATACTCTAATTTAACATGATAAAAAAGTTTACAAAACATGTATTTTACTATAAAAATAATTTTGAATTATGATTTTAAATAGAATTTCCGATAGAACTAAACTACAAAAAATAAAAACACCTAGAGATTTCTAAAATGTTTGAGAGGGTGGTACTGCCTCCATGGAGAATCTCTGTGCTACTGTAAAATAGCTTTCTGCTGTCTTAGAGATTCCGTCAGAGCTGTGTTCTCTCACTTTTCCCCTTTCAATATACACATTGAGATTCTTCACCTTTACAAATAAATTATAAAACTTGTACCTTACTAAGATCCTACACTGTTTAATCTCCATGAATGAATTTAAGGAACAAATAATTTTAAAAACTGAAAACTCAGGAAGAATACAGAGCATAGCTTTGCTCTAGTAAAGAAACTTGTGTCAACTAAATCTAGTGTCAACTATCACTTATCTTACCAACCAATATCTCGTCACTTATTTGAAGTTCAATGGCAAATTACACATTCTTGCCCTTTCAAAGTCCCAAAGCTCTCCTCATTTAGCAACTAAATGAGGGAAAAATCACACTTTTAGAAACAGTTTTAGAATTTGTTATAAACATTCACTCAATACCTCACATTACCCAGTTTATAGCTAGAAATAATTCCCTTCCATCTACCCATGTGATCATGAAAAAAATAAAGGAGGGAGCCAAACCAAATCCCTTTTAAGCGCAGACCTGTTCTTTGGGATGCAGGCAGCTCACTGGCAGCAGGCAGTGTACCTGTTGTTCCAGGAGGCAGTGCATAAGCTGAAGATGATGGTGGAGCTCCTGGCCCGCCATGCTGGAAGGATGCTCCAGAGGAAGGGGGCAGAGGGAAAGAGGCAGGGGGGTTGGAGGTAGGTGGAGAGGGCTGGTGCTGTGTCGTATACAGCTGAGACTGCCCAGGATAGGAGGAAGCAGCAGATATGTAAGGGTTGTTAGGGTAAGTGTTTGAAGCTGAAGGAGCAACAGGCTGCTGAGGTCGATACATTGCTGACCCCCCTGTTCCGAAGGAATACTGCTGGGCTGGTTGATAAGCTACACCAGGGAGAAGAAACAGAAATATTAATTAGTTACACATTTATTCAGAGAGCAAAACAGGAAAAAAAAAGTTATCTCATTCTATGGAAATTACTTTCATTCTTCTAATAAGTTACAACCAAACATTACCCACTTAAATATATTATGCTTTTGACAAATCAGATGCTCTAACTACACCAAAAGTCACTGGGTTGAATATTTGAATCCTGCCTTCTCCAGACTGCTGCTGGCTATGGAAATCTTCATATCAACAGAACTGTAAGACTGACCCTTTTCTGAGCCTTCCGGTTCGTGTGAAAAGACTACAGTGACACCTACTAGCCACCAATGGAACCACACAAGAATTACACATCCAAAGCACTCCCCTTTTCAGGAAAAGGGAAGGGAGCTTCGTGGCAGCTCAGGACCTCCTCCACCACAGTTGCAGGGAGAGCACTATTTTCAATCAGCCATCCTCGCCAACATCTATTAAATCATCTGTTACTCAGTTTGAGCGCAGTTCCAGGTTAATAGGCAACTCCTGATGATCTCTGACAAGACAATTACTACATTTCTCACAGTGTACAGAGTTGGTTAGTAAGTGATCGGGCAGCCAAATGATGTTTTATTGCAAAGACCTGAACCCAGGTACCATGACCTCTTATGTGACCAGAGGCAGATATGAACCTCTGCAGAGGGAATCTAATAGAACTGCACTTATTCCACTCTGAAGACAGCACTTTTCTTCTTTTGTCTCAAGATATGACACCCTCTTGTCTTTGCAACAGTCACTCAGTCATATGATATTCTCCTCTGAGAATTTTATTTTTGCCCATTTTAAATTTTACCATAGTAGTGATGTTTTACTTTCCCAGTATAAATATTTTCTAAAAAACGTAGAAGCCAACATAGGAAACATCATTATCATACATTTGCCAAAATTCACGGACTGCCACACCAAGAGGGAACCCTAAAGTAAGCTACTTTGGGTGACACTAAGGTGTCAGTGCAGGCGTGCCGGCCGTGACGGACGGAGCGCTGTGGTGCGGGAGGGCCGCGATGGGGGGAGGCCGTGTGAGAAGGCCGGAGGAGAACTGAAACTTTCTGCACTTTCCCCTCAATTTTGCTATGAATCTAAAACTACTCTAAAAAGTTATCTATTTCTTAAAAGTAAATACATAAAGACAACAACAAATGTCCCTTGGAACCGCTTTTTCCAAAAACGGTTTGTGTCATCTCACCTGAAGGAAAAGAACATGGATTAAATAATTCCTTAAACTCTATTTTTTTCTACCAAAACCATGGGACAACTGACTCTTTTAACAGGTCTCAGCAAAGGCTCAGGAACAGGTGCCGACTGTTCTGAACGGACTGACACAGGAGCTCTTTCCTCGCATGCTGCCACCCAGGAAAACCAGGTTTCTCTGCAGCAAGGACTCGAGTCCCACACAGAGTGCTTCTTTCTTAACTTGTTACGACTGATTTCATCACGGCTTTGGAGCTTCAAAGTAAACAGTTACTACAGCGATAAGACCTGGTGCTGTGACAGGATTTCCGGGTCCCACTACTTACGCTGTGGCTGTGGATAAGGTGGTACCTGGGTGTGCATATGACCCGGAGACGTCGGAAGCTGAGGTGCGCCAACGTTTGGATTAACATTTCCGTGCATTACGAAGCCTGGAGGCGGAGGATTTTCTCCCTAGGAAATGAGAATATGGTAAAAAGGAGGATTACATCTGAAACCAAGAAGCTTACCAGATGGATTTATAATCTTCAAATGAAATACAAGAAGAAAAACCTTGTGTAAAAAACATTGCATTCTGTGCATTGTGTCATCCTCAGAACATATTTCTGGAGCAACACATTCTGTGTGATTTAAAGATTAGACAGTTCCAAACTAATAACTGCATTGAATGGCAAGAGATGCTAACAGCCACATAAAATAGTGTCTATGATATTTACAAGCCCTAGATTTTCCATCTCTACTATATTCTATCCACAACTAATGCTTCGGAAATATACATATAAATGTCACAAAGGAATTTTTTGTTCTCTGCAATGCTTAAAAAAAAGCAAAAAAGAAAAATTTTCTGTGAAATCAGATTTTAAGTCATCGACAGAACCTCGGTTGATGTTTTTCTGGTTTAAGTCAATTTAAAACTGCAAAAGAGGAGGAAAGGGATAACAAAATTAATTGTGCTAAAAACTGCTTCTCGCATCCTGAAAAGCATTAAAATGCAATAAGCAGACAGAGAGATGGGAGGAGGAGCCTCAGGGAGGTGGGGAGAGAACAGAGAACTCTATATATTTAAGTGAGCAGAATTCTGCTCAAAGATGAATAATGAAGGATATACCTGTGTGTCAGAGGGAGAGGCTGCAGGTGGATGGCTGGGAAGGGCGGTAGGAGTTTTGTTACTCCAGGTAGTGACAGTGGGGGCAATTCTAACCTGAATTGAACAAAGAAATACCAATCACAGAAAATAAAAAATAAAAATGTTAAAAGAAGAAAAAAAAAAAAAACCCTAAAGGCGTTAATAGTCAGATGCAAAGCAAAAAATAAGAGCATCGAGATAGCATTCATTAGTCAGGCAACTGCTTTCAAGGTAGCTGGGATTCCAAAAGAAAAACACACACTCACCACAAAACAGGGGGAGGGAGGTGGCAGCAAAATCGATAGGAAAACAAAATCAAAGCACAAAGAACAATGCCATTCATGTGTCAAAAATAAGTGGGAAAAGGCAGGTTCTCGAGGGAAGGAAAGGAGACATTCCAGAAAAGGGGGGGGGGGCAGTTAATGAAGTAAAAAAGTGATTGTGAAGCATTAATTGTTTTCATGCTACTATTAGATCTGTACACTTATTGCAATAAACTCCCTTTTCTGGATTTCATCAGAGCCACAAAAATCACGTTGGTCCCCTATAAGGCTTAGAAACAGAGAATTTTAAAGATCACCCAATCTAATCCCCACCCTTTACCACTGAGAAAACCAAGGCCCAGACAAATGCAGGGACTGGCTGGGGGGCCATCCAACTCATTGGTGATGGAGCTAGGACTGATTTCTGGCCAGTGTTTGCGACACTACACCATGTTGCTTACCCTGGAGTCCAGAAGTTTTCAAAAAAATTTTTGAAGCCATCAAAATACTTTTTGTCAAGTAATTACTTGTAGAAACTTCAACACAGGAACAATGAATAGCAAAGATGGGGTGGTCACAGTACAAGTGGAACTCCTACTGCTGTGGCCTCCTTTTCATCCTTTTACTCCTGATTGTAAACATACCTTTAAAACCACAAGCCACTGTCCTCATTCAGCATATCATCAGCTTCAATCAAGAAAATCACTGCTTAATTTATAACTGAATTTGATTTCCTTTTCTTAGAGTATGGGACTGCTAAGTCAAAGAAAACTCTTTCAAGGTTTTCACACTTTCCCGAAAGACAGATAAACCCAAGGACATAAGGAGTAAATACCATCTCCTCCCAGCATAGAGAATGCCTTATTTCAGTGCCCTGAGACAGCGAGGTCACACTCAGGGTCCTGAGCTCGGAGTTCTAATCCTGCTAACCATTTACTCAGCCCAGATGCTGAGAAATTCAAGCTCTGTATCCTAAAACTCCCTTGACCTCAGTTTTCCCAGCCATCACCTGATTTGCCCTGCCTATGTCAGACTTCCTAAGTCTAGCGCGATCTCCACAGAGTGGAGAATTTAAGGTTTTGTTTACCAATATACCCTCGACAGGGAGAAAAAAAAGACAGGCACTTAAACTCATAGGTCAAATGAATAAAAAAAAAAATACAACAAAATAGAGAGTACTATAGTTACAATTATATCCAATTATAATCTATTCTGATTAAGTAACAATCAAATATACAACAGACAAAGGAGCATTTTTTTTTTTTAGTTTTTCTTGGCTTTATGTTTACCTTTGCTAGAAGAAAATATAAAAACATCTCTTTTTAAAACATCAATTTTTAAAACGTTTTTAAAAACGTCAATTCTATCAGTAATGTGTTCTATTCTAAAATGGGCAGAGTATCTGGTAACTTCATAATCAGTCAAGACCACTGATTACTTACGAAAAGATATTTTTCAGAAAGGTTATCTGCTGGTCTGGAAATATAAGATTCTACACAAAACAGTAAAAGATGTCAAGAGGCCACATTTTATGCCCCTAACCATTTGGTAATTTTTTTTGGGGGGGGGCTGCATCTGTGGCCTGTGGAAGTTCCTGGGCCAGGGATTAAACCCAAGCCACAACAGTGACCCAAGCTGCTGCAGTAACAACACTGGATCCATAACCTTCTGTGCCACAAGCCAATTACCGTTTGGTAATTTTAATTTAATAAATAAATTAATTAATAAAAGTTATTTAATCATCTTCACATTTCCCATAACGTACAACTTCATAAATTTTTGGTCATTGACTTTTCTCTAACATACAAGTTGTCCAAAAAAAAAATTTATATTCTGGATATTCTTTATTGTGCTGAAACAGAAGACACAGTAAACCTGCACTAATGATTCAGAAAATACTTAAGCATTTTTTAAAAATTAACCAAATCAGCCACAAAATTGTTTCTACTATTTTACCTAACAGTTTGTGAGATGAATCAAACTGCAGAAATCTTAAGAACAGATGTACGTTGTGTAATATAACTTGAGTGATGGAGAAATAAGTAATCTTCCTAGACAGCTTGAATTAATTTATATCTAATTTGTAATCTGTTTGACAGATTCCTCCCTCCCCTTTCTTTTTGGCTGCACCAGCAGCATGCAGAAGTTCCTAGGCCAGGGACTGAATCTGAGCCACAGCAGTTAGATGGCCAAATTCTTAACCCGCTGAGCCACCGGGGAACTTCTAAAGGGATACCTCTTTTTTTTTTTTTTGGCTGTACCCCATGGCACATATAAGTTCCTGAACCCGTGTCACAGCAGCAACCCAAGTTGCTGCAGTGACAACGTCAGATCCTTAACTCACTGTGCCACAAGAGGTGCTTTTTAAAAAACAGATCATAAGGGGTACTTTTTAAAAAAACAGATCACAAGCGCTACTTTTAAGAATATAAAAAGTACAACCATTAAAACAGTATGTTGTCTAGTTTTATCACAGGTCTCTTACCCAACCAAAAAACCCACCTATTTGAATAGAAATACATAAATGTTCCTACTTTAATCTGGACCATATCACTCACATGGGGATAATATTGTTGAGTTGGAACTCTTGGCATCTGTGTGTGGCCAGCAACTGGTCCAGGCCTGCCCTTGGGCAGCTGCTGCCTCTCGTAAGGAATTTTAGGTGACTCCTGTTGTCCTGGTATAGGATCCCCTTGTGCTCTACAAAGTCTGTCACGAAGCTGCACGATATTTGGCTATAAGAAGCAATGGAAGAAAGCAAAGCAAACTGTTAAAGTTCACCTCACGATATGTAACAGCACACTGATCTTAAAAGTAAGATGTTATATATTCATATAACTTTTGTTCGTATATTATGTATTATACCATAGACCTTGGCACTCTAGGGTGTGACATCATGGTTTCTAACACTCAAGACTGACACCAAAGGTCCACTACATATAATATAACTTGTAATGGAACTGAGGCAGGGATATGAATTACGCCCACCACATAGCAGTATGCACAAGATCAATGTCACTCATCATCACTGCTCTTCTGTTATTTTCTTTTAGTTAAGTAATGCTCACAAATCACAAAAGCAGTTGAAAAAATTGTGATTTTGTTTCTCTGTAGGGAAAAAAGGCTCCAAAAGAGAATCAGTAGCTAAAGATGGCAACGGAAGAATGATGGTGATCTACGAAAGAGATAAAAATTAATTTAAAAAAGACAATTGAAATAAATTTAAAAAGATGTCAAACTCAAGCTAGCTTGCACTGATCCACAATTATAGATCTATACCATGTATGAGTGGACCATATACAGGGTTCCAGGTTATTACCAAACAGCTAAAAAAATCCAATGTGTTAAAATATTTCAGCAAGAATTCATTTTAATATCTGTAAAAATTATACATCTCTATAAATTCATTTACACACTTACACTTGATGTAAGTGTATAAAGGTTTAAAGGCGTCGTTTAAACTCTGTAGGTATACTTAGGTAAACTTGCCTTTGCAGGGGAACTATATACCATAATGACATCATGAGGTCTCAGGAAACATTCCCCAGAAAATACTAAGGGTCTACTGAGACATATGGGAGGAAGTATCATCAAAATTATCATTTTTTTTCCCATAGAGACTGTTCTTTAAAAGACTGGAAAAAAGGCATGAAGAATAATGGATAGAATGTATGCAATTATAAACAATATTAAAAATAAAGAGTTTAATTCTATAGAGGCTAGAAGATCTAGAGGTCTTAGATTAAGTCAGTCTTAAGATTAAGGGTCTTATACCTCAATATGATAATGAGACCTTATTAAGTAAAAAATCTTATAAAACTGTTATGTCAAAGTCATTGTAAAGACTTTGTTTCTATTTTTAGAAAGGTGTCAGCTGGATCCTTGATGTAAGTGTATACAAACCAACTAGAGAGTCATACCTCCCTCTATGTCCCGGGTCACGGATATATTTTTACTCAATGAAATTTACTGCTAATTCCCCAGAACAGATGAAATACTGAAAACAATTAACTAAAAATCTATCAAAAGCAGAATAAAGTTTAGAATGAAAAGTATAGAAACAAGGAAAGTTCAGAATTATGCTCTAGGAGATAGACAATGAAGACGGAAACGTCCAGCTTGCGGAGAGCCTCCCTCACACCCAGCCTCCCTTCCACCCAGACTCTCTTTAGATTCCCTTCTCCCGTGCTCCTTTGTGTTCTGTCACTTTGGAATCCCCTCTTTACTTCTGTTGTTGTTTTGAGTTTGGAAACTTCCTCAGGAAAAGGATCTTGGCAATCTTACTCATTACCACATATTTAGTCACTTACTGAATTGAAACAGATACCATAAAAAGCCTGTATTATTGCACACCAAATAAGGGACACTGGACTGGGAACGTAACACAGTTCTCTCTGCCCTGAACTCTTCCTACTAGTATGTTCAGTTTAATACTGAGTGCTATCTACTGAACTCACCTTACTCATACATTAAAAGACGAAAAACGGTCAGTTCTCATTACCTGGTTGGTGTTTTCAGGAAGAAAAGCCAAGGCCGCAGCGATGCTGCCCTGGGCTGCCAACAGACTGGCATACTGACTCATCTTCTCAGCCAGAAGAACTCCTACAGTATTAGTGTCCACGGCTTGGGTGAGTTGTACGGCTTTTCGCAAGATGACAACTTTCTCAATCAGATCCTGATAGAGAAAAAGAAGGGAGAGTGAAGAAGAAATAGACAATGATACCAAGATATGTTCTGCGAGGAAGTAGGAAAAGAGGAGGAGTTACTAAGATTTCCAAAGCCTACCAGACATACAGTACCTACTGTCACCAACCTTAAAGGTCTTGAATAGCTAACCACCTTTTAGGCAACTTAAAAGTAAGAAAAAAGAAGATCCTTTACTCATGGTTAAGGCATCTTCTCCTAAACATCCGTAAACACCAGATACTTGTCTTGTGACCTAAAACAGGCAAAAATCCAAAGCGAAAGTGACAGGCGATGTCTGAAGGCAGAAACTGGGTTCCAGCTGGTGTAAGAGGAAATATTATATGATGTATACTATAAAATAGTACTACAAAAAAAAAAATAGTACTACAATGAGATTATTTCCTACATAACCTAGGAAAAATTAATAGTACTACAATAGTACCACAATTAATAATACTACAACTTAGAATAGTCTAAGGCTTAGAAATTAATTTTTCCTAGGTTATATAAATACCAAACAGGCTTAGTATTTCAACCCGAAGTTTCTCATATTACTCTTCACTACCTATTCTCTCAACAATGGGGAGCTATACTTCAGGTAATAAAGTATAAACACATCCCATCTGCCCTTCATAAACATACCAATTCAGAAGCATGAAACAAGTGTTTTCTCTCAGAAGCTCTTAGAAGGAAAACCTTGACTCTTACAAGATTTTTGGGTTCAAAAGTGATCTTTAAAACAACAATTCTATTGAGAAGATCTCTTTGCAAAGAGAAAAAGAAATATTAGACCAAAATTTCTTGATTTTCTTTCTTTTTTTTTTTTTTTTAGGGCTGCACCTGCAGCATATGGAGGTTCCCAGGCTAGGGGTGGAATCAGAGCTGCAGCTGCCGGCCTATGCCACAGCCATAGAAATACAGGATTCGAGCCACAGCTGCAACCTACACCACAGCTCACAGCAACGCCTGATCCTTAACCCACTGAGGGAGGCCAGGGATTGAACGCATGTCCTCATGGATACTAGTCTGTTACCACTGAGGCACCATGGGAAGTCCCATATTGTTTCTTTCTTTGCCCAAGGTAGACAAGACCACTGAGGGCAGAGAAAGAAGCATGAGGAAAAGAGGTAAACTCTAGGGCTGTTTTCATGCTCTTGCCACCTACTTCCCCCAACAAACTACCACATTTCAACTTTGTTCTCACAGACAACTGCATTCTCATTTTACTGTCCCATCATCTCAAACTCTGTCTCTCCAAATATGGCAATAAATATACATAATTATCCAGCAAAAGAATTACTAATATGTATTAAGTAGAGTGAAAGTAATGAACTTCTGGAAGAAATCAATTTCTAGAATATAAGTAGGGTGAAAGACAATACTTGAAAAGAAGCATCTTTTGTTTCCAAGATACTAACCTGAAGGGACAAAGGGTTGCTTCCATCTTGAGCTTTAGTCCAACATGCAACTAGTTTCTCTACATTCCCTGCACAAATATAGCAGAGACATGCCTGAGTCTGCAGGAGACTATCACCTTCGCTTTCAAGCCTGGTTCCTAAAAGATCTATAGATCAAAAGGAAAACAAGTAAGATTATACACAAGGTAATCTATATAAGAGATCATGAGAAGATCAACAATATTTTCAGAATAATGGATCAAACTTCATTATCAATGAGTAGCAGGCAGAAACAAAATCACTGTCACATAAGTGTTCAGAAAATATTTACTTTTTAAATGAGAAGTGTGTGACAAACTGTATATAATAAACAACTTCATAAGATTCTATACTTAGCCATAGAATGGATTTCTATTCATTATATTAGAAAAAATTAAAAATGGGAACAATATCTGAACAGAAAAATCCTAATGAATATTTAACCACATTTCATCACATCTGGTGCTTTGGTAAGCAGTAGACTAAATAAAATACGGCACATTTGAAATAAACATCAACGATGGCTAGGACTACTCTAAATTATTTATGACGATGAAGTTAATATCTTCGTGATTTTTCTATTTTCAAAATACTTTCAAGGAAGCAAATGGTTGTTTGTTTTTATACTAGCAGCCTGAAGCTTCTATTCTTGCAGTTAATGAATATTATCCCTTAGTTATCAGTTTAGTTAGGGCTTTTAATAGTAATTTCTTCTGAAATGTTGTAATTATTAATCTTATGAAGCTAACATTTATGAAGCGAGAGCTGATGATATGCCATTTTACATACGAATAGTCTAAGGCTTAGACATTAATTTTTCCTAGGTTATATAGCTAATACGTGGCAGAAGCAGGACTCTCAGTTTGGTCTGTCTAAAATCAAAATCCTTAAATAATACTATTAAAAATAATGACTAGTAGGTATAGAGAAGCAACGTAGTTAATTCAGAGAAAAGCATTCAAATGAGAACTTCATTTTCTTATCTGTAATTAGTGAGTTTACAAAAACTTTTAAAAAATCTATCAATTTTATTTACAATATACCTTGTCATATATGTAATATAAGTATAAAACTCATTTTCTTACCACAAAGGGCTGAAAATTCATCTGGTTTAGCGTAAGTCAATACTGCAGCTAAAGCTTCTCTCCAATTTTTAAGGTCACAAGACTCAACAATTTCTTTCCAGTTCTTCATTACTACTGCAGTAATTAACTTGGGAAAGGAAAACGAAGGGAGAATAAGAAGCCTTTGGTTAATTAATAAAAATTAACTGGCTAATCAAGCGTATCTTTCAAAACTACTATTCACAGTATTTCAAACAGAATAAAGTAGCAGCAAAGCGAAGTATATCCTTGAACCAACTGACATAAAAGACAGTATTATTTTTTTTCAAAAAAAATTTACACTAATATATTTTATAAAAAACTGAGGTGGAAAAGTATAAGGTGTCACCAAAACATTTAACAGGAAGACATGACTTGTTCTGATGGATCAGGAAAAATTTTCTTAGCACACAGATATGCTTGTGATATGAAGTCAGAATTAATTTCAGCAAGAAGGAAAAAACATTCCTGGCCAAGGGAGCACTAGGGGCAAAGTCCTGAGAGAGAAAGGCACAGGGAGCATGTGAGATGAACTGAAAGGCAGCCAATGTGGCTAAAAGATAACACAGGAGGGAGTGACTCGAGACATGGCTGGGGAGACTGAGAGCAACCAAAGCTGGTGGGACTGAACGCTGGGACAATTTTATGGAAAGAAATGTAATATCATCAAGCAGGGGCTCTGCACCAGAAATTCCTTTCCTAAGACTACAGCCTTATTAAACAATTAGAAATTTGCACAAATTTTTAGGCACAACAAGGATGTTTACCACTATCTCAACTACATTAGGGAAATATTAGGAATTATCTAAATATTTCAAAATAAGAAAATAATATATTCCTACTATAGATGATTATAGAGCAATTAAAAATTTTTGTAAGACTATTTAATGATATGGGAAAATGATTATAAGTGGCAATATCTATAAGCAAAACCACATACTTATATATGTATACAATCCTAATTCTGTTTTTAAAATTTCTACAAATACATAGAAAGAGGCATAAAAGAATATGTACTAATCTAATGGAAGATTTAGGAGGTATTAAAATCTTTAACATTTTCTATGTTCTACCCTTTCTACAATAAAAATTTGAGAAGTTAGAGTTCCCATGTTGTGCAGAAGACTAACGATCCAGCACTGTCACTGCAGCAGCTCGGGTTACTGCTGTGGCATAGGTTTGATCCCTGGCCTAGGAATATCTACATGCTGTGGGTGCGCCTCCCCCCCAAATATGAGAAGTATTTTTCATTTAGAAAATTATATATGTAAATTATAATTTATAAATAAACAACAAAAACTGGGATAATCATGCCAAGCTATCAACAATAACTATTTATGGGCCACCGAATTATGGGTGGGATTTTTTTTGTTCTTTACTGCTTTCTGCGTTTCAATTATCTATAGCAAGAGTGTATTGCTTTTATAAACATGTTACTGTTTATTTACTTTTAAAATAACATACCCTGGTAATTTTGCTTTGGGATTTTGCAAAGTATTTTTTCTGAGTTCGAGCCAAGAGTTCCTGTCCACCTGCTATGGCCAATATAATGGCATCAGCCATGCGGTTATCATGTAAACAAAGGTCAACAGCACTCTCAAAGTTACCCGTCAGCAAAGCCTGAGTAATTAAGCCATCGATATCTGCAATAAAGAAATAACAGACCCAAGTTAAATAAAGTTTTTTGTTACAAGAAAAAAACACTACAGCTATGAAGTTTTACATACACACTCAATGGAGAACACAATGATGACTTTTGAATACCACTGGTAGATTAATTTCTAAAAAACTGCTTATATCTATGGAAATATACTGAGATATGTGTAAATAAAAGCAAGTAAAAGAACACACTTTCTAGGTTGCTTAAACTATAATAAAAAAGTTTCTGTCACTTAGGTGTCAGATCTTACCATCATTTTTAAAGTACTGATTACATGTACTAAATGACAACTGAATTCTTTACAACCCTCTACTATCTGTGACAAAAATGTTTCTAACTTAAACGTGGGGACTATTTGTTTTCAAAAGGTTAAAGAAATTACAGATTAAAATCAGTAAGGAGTTCCTGCTGTGGCACAGTGGGTTAAGAACCCAACTGCAGTGGCTTGGGTTGCAGCAGAGGTGCAGGTTTGATCCCCAGCCCAGAACAGTGGATCTGGTGTTCTCACATCTTTGGCGTCATTTGCAGCTGCAGCTCGGATTCAGTCCCTGGCCTAGGAGCTTCCATAAACCGCGGGTGCAGCCATATGCCACAGACGCAGCCATATAAAAAAATAAAACTAACAGACATTTACCTCCACTGACGGAGATGTTAAATGTTCCTCCAGCTGATGGCAGAAATTCAGAGTCATGTTTTTTCTCTTTAATGCACTAGAGATGGAAAGGGCAGCAATTTAGCTGGAATGAAACTGGAGCAACTTACCAGCAAAACAAAATTAATGTAATTATTCATCTACTGACCAGATGACATGCCAAGTTATTCTAGAAAAGTTCTTAGATCCACGTTTACACTAAGACCTATGACTTGCCTAAGTATTAACTCTCATTACACAACATAAATAAAAGCCAAAGTCATCAGAAATAATGTTAAACAAACTTAAGTGTCTATATCCATTATTGGTAGCTCAGAAGATACTAAAGCTGAAGAATCTGTAGATAACCTCAACTATGAGTAACTGGAAACACACAAAATATATTTTTAAATATACTATTTTTAGATCTTAAAACAATCTTGCTTCAATATATCTAAAAGTTTCTGTCCAATAGGTGTAGTTACAATAGTCTTTTTAACTGACTCGGTTGTGGGAAAAAAATCACTTGGATTCCTTATATAAACGCAAAATAAAAAGATTATAAATGTATGCAAATTCAGTTAGAGATTTTGTGTCCTCTTAAATTAGTCATATGTGGAACAGAAGGTTGATGGTAAAAATATGTACAGTTCTGCTATAAATTCCTGAGTCTACTTGTAAGACTGAGTAAAAAAAATTCAATGTTTTCTTTCTTTAGAAGAAAAGAAATATAATGGAGACATACTGCTGGCAAACACATTTCATGCTTTCTCTTCTATGCATAAAGATTCAAAAGACAAAAAAATAAAATATATCAGAGATTACAGAGAAATTTTAAAAAACACAGCTGTCTTACATGAGATAACATAACTATCTTTTGTACTCACTGTTACCTGCACATCTGAATGTTAGTACCTAGTATTCAAAGTCAAGAGTATTTTTGATCAGATAACTTTAGTATAGAGTACAGCAGAGCATCATCTGCTAAGAGTGCTTAATTAGTTAATATTGACTATTAGAAGAGAAAAACTATAGCCTAATTCTTTTCCCAATGAAAGAGCAGTATTTTAAAAATTTCAATACTTAACTAAAAAAATTTAAAAACATAAGTTATTTACACTGAGGAATAAATCAGATACTGATCTGGTTATACTAACTTACCAAAAAACCCTTTTCTTTAATGATTTTTCAAATCTGCTTTCTAAAAACAACCAACTAACCTTTATACATGGACTTCTGAAATATACATAAAACCAAAAAATGCACAATTTATTATGTGATGGGTATCTTTAATGTATAAGCTACTATGTTTTATTTTACATAATAATAGCATCATCAAAATAAAGGGGAAAACATAACAACATTTTTTCAAATATTCAGGAAGCACACATTGAGGACTACTGCTTTGTTAAATATATATTTACCTATAAATTCATGAGTATATTTCCAAATGATTCTCTACTTGATAACACGGTTAATCCAGTTGTATGTTAATCAAAGCATAGTTCTTTACTGTATCCAACAATTTTATCGAGGTATTGCCAATATTAGCTCAAATTTTTAGTAAGATTTTACCCACATCCTTAATTCTAGGGTTAAATACATACTAGAAGATCCACTTCTAAGAAAAACGTTTTTAATAATCATCTTGTAATAGTCTAAATTTACTGATGAATTACTTTTATAACTGAGTAAAAGGTTGTAAGAAACTTTACATAGTTAAGATATCCCCATATCACAAAGACCAACAAAAAGTCAAGTATGAGATGAGAAACAGGAACTTGATTAATTTTCCAAGATGAAATATAATTAGAAAGCAACGAAAGTAAATTATAGAGTTGTTTATTAGTGTTTTTTTAAAAACCCAGAAAATTAAAAGGAAAAAAATTAATGATACAACTCTGTGTTCAAGGACTCTTTTTAACTAGTTATAAAAATTGTCAATACAACTCAGGATGTGAATCAGGACAATTAGTTTATTTAGTGAAATATTCTTTACTCGGACTCAAAGTTCAAGAGACTAATTTAGAAGCCTATTCCACTGAGAGTGTGCCCTAAATATTAATGTGCCAAGAAAAAGCATTAACTTCACATGCAACGCAATGTGGGTTTCCGAGTAAAATCTCTTTTTCAAAAAGTTTGACATCCTAATATGCATTTGATCAAATTAAGTCAATCTCATATCAGCTGTTAATTTTAAACCACATAATCCAGAAGCTAGGTCAGAGAACCAGAGATTTTAGAGATGATACTTCTGTCAAACTAGTAAATAGACTCCTATCCTACACATCTCTGAGAAAACAATATATTCCAGTTTTATTTTGGAACAAGTAGTCAAGAAAATTTTCCATATTTCAATGTGAGATAAACAAATTATCACATATTTTCCCAATGTACTTAAAAATGAGAAAAATAAGTACCTCTCCCAAGAGCTGCTCTTCGGCAGCGGGGCTCTCCTCCCCATCACTCTGTGCTACTTGATCAGAGTCTTTAAGAGCCTTTGGTACACAAAACAATCACAGAGGAAGTTGAGGAATGTAGCATTAAAAGGTTATTAGTGAACAAGGAAGATAAAAGACCCAATCAACAACATTCAGAGCTACTTTAATCATATAAGAAGCAACTAAGTAAATTTATTTGAGAAATATCATCAGAGGGAAAGCAGAGCATTACCACTAAGATCAAACCTTTCTTTCCTATCTCATGTCCTCCAGCAACAAAGATCTTTTAAACTTAAGTATCTGAGCAGTCACTGATTTCATTTTACTTCTTTCGTGAATTCAAATACTATCAAGAGAAAGGAATGCTCTACTAGCTGTAACTTGGGCTGTTTTAAAATGAGAATTATTCATGCATTAAAATACCTACAATCAGCATTTATTTTTAAACTGTAAAGGAATAAAACAGACAGATTTCTTAGATTCTATTTCCTTCTTTATGACCTAAACCAAAATTTTAGAAGGCAGCTATTTTTAAAAGCCCCCTCTTACCACATCAGGTCCATCCACTTTGTTCAAGGCCAAAGCAACCTGAAATGAAAACAACAACTCCCCTACTAAATGGAATTCTATTTCAGGCACAGAGCAAACGTTCACCTCTTACTCCACTGTCACTGGCAGGCAAAAATCCAAAAAAGCTTAGCTCACGGGAAGCATGTTTAAGAAAAAAATAAAGTCGGTGCAGAACTGATTCTTAATGGTGCTAGTTTTAATTACATTGATCTGCTGTTCACATGTTATCTTACTCTGCTATTCAATCATAAAACTAACCTCAAAACAAGCATGTTTTCTTCTACTTTGTTCTAAATTTAATAGCTGCAATTTAAACAAATATTTCTGCATTGTCACTGCTGTGGCTCAAGTTGCTGTGCTGGTGCTGGTTTGATCCCTGGCCTGGGAATTTCTGCATCTTGCAGGTGCAGCCAAAAAAAATTTTTTTAATAAAATAAAATTAAAATTAAAAATATACTTCTTCAGGGACCATGGAAAGAAATGCTTTTAAAAGTATTTTGCGGAGTCCCTACTGTGGCTCAGTAGGTTAAGAACCAGACAGAGTCTCTGTGAGGACACAGGTTTGACCCCTGGCCTCACTCAGTGGGTTAAGCATTTGGCACTGCCTCGAGCTGCAACACAGGTCCCAGATATGGTTTAGATCTGGTGTTGCTGTGGCAGAGGCCTCAGCTACAACTACAATTCAACCACTAGTCTAGGAACTTCCAAACGCCACACGTGTGACTGTTAAAAAAAAAGGTATTTTGACAATCAAATTCTATTTCCTCATTTTTTGCTACCAGGTATGCACTAACACTTTCACATTAATCTCTTGCAAAACCTAAAAAACTTACAGCATCAAGAAGTTTAGGAGTTCCCATTGTGGCTCAGCAGAAACAAATCCAACCAGTATCCATGTGGTTGCAGGTTCAATCCCTGACCTTGCTCAGTGGATTAAGGATCCAGCATTGCCGTGAGCCGTGGTATAGGTCAAAGATGCGGCTTGGATCTGGTGTTGCTGTGACTGTGATGTAGGCCAGCGGACAAAGCTCTGATTCGACCGCTAGCCTGGGAACCTCCATATGCCGTGGGTATGGCCCTAAAAAGACAGAAAAATAAAAAGTTTAGACTTGGAAGTTTCCTGGTGGTCTAGTGGTTATTAGGACTTGGCACTTTCACCTCTGCAGCCTGGTTTCCATCCCTGGTCTGGGAACTGAGATCCCACATCAAGCCACTGTACATCATGGCAAAAAAAAAAAAAAAAAATTTAGACTAACAATGGGGTTAAATATAAAAAGTCTACAGGAGTGAGCAAAGACACAGAGCCAGTAAGCAAGGGCTTGAGATGTGAGCCAGGTCTGACATCAAAGGGGCACTTCAGTGTGCTCAGCAATGCTCAGAGTGTGCAAATACCCAACCTATTCTACATACATGATAATCCTGCAATGCCACAGAAAACTTCGGTCATTTTCAAAGAATGACAAAGGGCTAATACAAATTATACAAAGAATCTAAAATATTTCCTTCAAGATTTCCAAAGTCAGTGTTTTAACTGCTGTTCATGTCAACATTGCGGTATTATTGTTAAGCCCCTCTTTGAGAAGAAAAATTCTAAAATTGGAATATGACCTCCTGTTTTTAAAAGGGAATCCTTTTTTTTTTAATGATTTTCATTGTTTTCCATTATAGCTGATTTACAGTGTTTTGTCAATTTTCTACTGTACAGCAAGGTGACCCAGTCACACATACACATAAACATTCCTTTTTCTCAAGTTACCATGCTCCATCATAAATGACTATATATAGTTCCCAGTGCTTTTATTTTTTTTTAAGTTAAAATATTAAGCAAATCTCTTTGGCTTTTTGTTTATTCAGGTTCAGTACAATAAACTGCCCCTTGTTCTAGAATATTTACTAGTTACTTGTGAGCTGGACAGTTTGGGAACTGTGGGCTGAAGGCATAAAGAGCTAGGGTGGAAAATTCTGAGAGCCTAAAATAGTTCCCTATTTTTAATCAACATTAAGCTGTAGTGAACACAGGGTGATTTCTAACTGTTTCCCTCTCTCTCCTCCAGGGCCATCGGTTACACATCCTCCTAAAAATCTAAGTATTATTTCCACTGTTTGAGGTTCATAGCCTCTTTTCTTTCAAGGCCCAAGTCTCCCTGACACAGGTGTTAAAACAAGTTTGAATTAAAGACGGTTCTGGCAGCTTTTAAATTCAGGTACAATGAGGAGTTTCACCTTTGACACACATATCCAAAACTCTGGTAACCAAGTACAAATTCTTAACTATGCTACATAAATATTTACTTGTATAAGTATAGCCTTTAAACTTTCCACAAAATTTACCTTCTTTCCTAGGTCTTCTTTTCTGTATCCTAGAAGCTCGAGGTACTTTCCACGAGAATCATCCTCAAAATTTACCTTTAAAAAAAGATGTATTCTTGAAACAAAGACCTGCATTTAAAGGCTTAATTTTTAATTAACTGCTCAAATTCCAAATAGACTTATTAAAAATATCTAATGCCTACTATATCAGCTAGAAGGCTCAATGCAAAAGAATCCAACTAGCAACCATGAGGTTGCGAGTTTGATCCCTAGCCTTGCTCAGTAGGTTAAGGATCTGGTGTTTTCATGAGCTATGGTGTAGGTTACAGACATGGCTCAGATCCTGCATTGCTGTGGCTACGGTATATGCCAGCAGCTGTAGCTCCGATTCGACCCCTCGCCTGGGAACCTCCATATGCCGTAAGTGTGGCCCCAAAAACCAAAAAAAATTAAATTAAATTAAAAATATATATTTATATATAGTAAGCCTAGTAGTAATTAATTATCCTGGTTGAATAAAGCTCTCTTTCAAACTAATTTTTGTAAAAATAAAGTCATGTCCAAATGTTATATGAATGCAAAACTCACATTATGAGAAACATTCAGTGTCCTAAAACTCTCTCTTAAAACTAATATAAAAGTACATTTAACCTTACTGTATTCGAGATCTCTTTTCTTTGGGAAAATTCAGAACTGAGAAAGAGACATCCCAGCGGAGGCAAAATGACTAACCAGAAATTCCATTTGTTCTTCTACTGTCATAAATGCAAACTTTATAAAGTTTCTTTAATTTCATCATGAGGTTTCCGAAATCACATTCTTCTGAGTGTTTCTTCGACAGAAAGACAGACTGAGAACAGGATGGGAATGGCTGAATTCATAGATAACGAAATAAAACTATTTAATTCCAACTTTACCTTCAAAAAGGACCACACATTTTTTTCAAACTCCGTCTGAGAAGCATCAATTTTTTTTTGGCAGTAGCTGACGAATCCCTGCGACTGCATGACCTGCTGAAGCTGGCTGGACCGGCTGAGGAACTCCTGTTCTGTTACCACCTGGCTGATGAGCACGTGGTGCTGCTGCGGCTGCTGCGGCTCCGCCCCCTGCTGAGGCTGCGTCCTGACACTCGCGAAGGTGACCAGTTTGCCTCCGAACTGGGGAAGAACAAACAGACAAAATCAGTCTGAACCACAAGGATGTGGCCCGAAAAAAATGCGTGCTGTAAACCTGCCGGAGGAAAGAACTGTGGCCTAAATCGATTCTGCTCTGGAGCAACTGGCTGACTTACTCCCCAATAACCAATTCTGGCCCCAGCGGCCACCTTCGGAAGAAATGGCCTCGTTACCGTGCCCTAAGATCTCCCACCTACTTGTTTTTACTAACGTCCACATACTTGATGCTACTCCTCCTCAGGGCCGGGCAAATGTGGCCTCTGCCATCCAGATGTCTTCAAGATAGTCTCCCTGTCTCTCAACTGCTAGCTACATGTATTTGCCTCACTTTCTATTCTAGGCTCTGAGTTTTTAAAAGTGGCGGAATACGCCACTCCAAAACATGCCGTTTGGAATAAGGATCATCTTGAGCTAAGGAATACTGGAAAAGAGCAGAGGCAAGAAAGGCACTCAGACGGCCTCCTTTGTCTCTGAGAGCAGGACATGAAACTCCCCCATGAGAGCTGCTCTCCCTAGACCGGGAGGGAAGAAATACTCTTATCACCAGAGAGGGGAGTTCAGGATGGGAGAGCCTGCAAAATAAAAATTCCCTCCCTTCATCCTCTCTATGTATTTTAGTCACGTTTCCACAACTGCTATTCTTTGTTCCTTCCGCCCAGTGTGTAAGCACTTAGGTTGCACCACTTGTCTGGGTCCTCCTTTCTCCATGGGGCCCCCAGGTACATGCTTGCTGTCATTCGCCTATTAAGCAGGCTCAGAATGCTTCCTCGGGCCTCTCATACACTCCTCAGGTCTAGGTACTGATCTCTTCTTAAATATCCTGGATTTGTATCTTCCTTTTTCTCTGCTATTATTCTGTCTAATCCTCCTTTTCACACTGAGGTGCAGTATGACTGCATATCTACCGCTTGTCTTTCCCCTCCAAACCATACCACACACTCCAAAGTTCCTACGTTACAGGCCTCCGATTCTGTCACATAGAAGTCCACTCTTTGAATTTAGTTAACCTCTCATCCCTCCTGCCTGGTCTGCTCCACTACCTGCTCTCCTGCCTTTGAATCTTGGCTATTGTTTGTGACTTTCACTTTACTGACTGAATCCTAACCATCCACTGAGTTAATTCCTTCCTTCCCTAAGTAACTAAAACACTTATTATAATAAAATTATTTAAGTGCACGATTTAAAAGAAAATCAAACTGCCAGAAAAGCCTCCCCACCCCCAACATAAGCTACTCGAGGATGGAGACCGTCTAGTTCGCCGGTGTTACCGGTGCCTAGAACGGAGCCTGACAAATGGAGGACGTTCACTGCATGTTTACCTTCGGAATGAAAAGTGGACGTCCACTCTCTAGAAGTGAAGTATTATAAAGACAATAAATAACACTCCTTTCTTCCCCATATGAGTTTGGAACCGGTACAAGAGATGGAGAATCAAAATATCAGCCTTAAAATACATACAGGGATCTTTTATGTAATAAAACTGTTATTTTATGATTCCTAGTCGGATTCGTTTCTGCTGTGCCACAATGGGAACTCTGAAAGTGTTATTTTAAATTAGAAAAAAAAAAATCCCAAAGTATCAGCTTTAGTGCTACCATTAAGAGCTGCTAGATGGGAGGCTACAGTTTAGATGTGCAATTACAGTGGACTTTGTAACAAACTAGAATGTGGGCACCCCTACCCCCCTTAAAAAAAGAAGGAATGAAGGAAGAAGAGAAGACAAGTTTAATAAAGTGGCGTGGGGGTGTGTGTGTGCAAAAGTTGCAAAATAAGGTGAATATACTCAATACCACCAAATTGTATGTTTTAAAATGGTTAAAACGGTATATTTTATGTTATGTACATTTTGTCACAATTTAAATAAGAAAAAAAGGAGTAGGTTCCACTTTTCCTGAGAAACCCTTCTGAATGATGAAAACTCAAAAACACACCTCAAACTCAGTCCTCTTCCACCTGAATGATCCCACAGCGACACTTTACTACGGCAAGTCCTTAGTGTTTATGGGCCATAAAAACAAATCCACCTACTGAAAAGGAAGCACCAACAGGCCTTCGGATCCACTTGGGTGGCTTCTTCAGAGGCAGCACTATCCCATGCTGAGCTGTCTGCTGAGGGATTTGTAATGGGGGAAGGGGCTGTCCTGTGCCGAAGGGATCAAGATTCCCAAAAGACGATGAAAGCTACAAGAAAGTAAATAAAGTGAGATCCTGTGATACAAGACTGTATTACATGTTTTCAAGTAATATCCAAGAAAATTTTTATCACAATTATCTAATTATCAAATCAGTATCATTGACCAGTAAAGTCATTTTCAAAATAATTACACAGTAAGATGACTTTTTTTAGATGTTGTAATAAAAAACCTTAACAATTCCTATTACCTTGTCAACTTGTTTCTGCCTTAAACCATCTGCGCTCCCTCCCATGATAGAATAAACACTGATACGCCCATCAAAGGAAGCAGCTGATAAAACAGCAGGATTTCTGGGACACCACTGAATATCAAAGCACCACTGTGTGTTGGTGGGAAGTTCATATAACACCTAGGTAAAAAAAAAAAAAAAATTTCAGAAAAAAGCACAGCAACTCTAGAGCCAAAACACTTGAATTAGTATGCTCAATAAGTAAAACTTTATTAAATATTTACTTTTAGAAAATACCCAGCCAGGAAAAGCAATAATTGTAAAAATTTCTTTAAAGTACAGGAAAAGTACATTATGATAAAAAGAAGCGGTTTTCTGTTTTTTATTTTTCTTTTCTTTTTATAGTCGCGCCTGCTAGGGGTCACATCAGAGCTGCAGCTGCAGCTTACGCCACAGCCATGCCAACACCAGACTTGAGCTGCACTTGTGACCTACTGCCTCTGACGCTTAAATTAACTGATAAAACTATTAGCTTGTCAGTATCTGAATCACCTGTCTATTCCTAATTTGCATTTGAATAAAATCTATATTTCTTTTTAGTTGCAGCATGCACTAATAGCTTATTTCTTCAAAATCCGAGCACACAAAACTAAGCATAAGCAAAATATCATTTAATTAAATTACATCACTGAAAAACTTAGAACTCTAATTTCCATGAATTTTGAACTCACCTGGGAAGGCACAGTACAAAATGCAAAATCTTTATTATTTGGTCTACAAATCAAATGAGCCAAAACTTACTATTTTTTCTCTTGTCTCTCCTAACATTAATGTTTTTATATTTTTACAGACATCACTGTATCTGAAAACTTTAAAGCACATATCAGGAGTTCCCATCATGGCTCAGCAGAAATGAATCTGACTGGCATCCATGAGGACACAGGTTCAATTCCTGGTCTCACTCAGTGGGTTGGGGAGCCCGTGTTGCCATGAGCTGTGGTGTAGTTCAGCGGCTACAGCTCTGATTCGACCCCTAGCTTGGGAACCTCCATATACCTAGGGTGCAGCCCTAGAAACACCCCCCTCACCAAAAAAGCACACATCAAATAACAAAAGTGCTTGCTTTAATTTTAATATTACAGATTAAAACCCACTGAAGATACTCTTATTTTTTACTATCATACCACCAGAGTAACTAGGAAAGCACTTGCAATAAAAGTTTAAAAGCTGTAATTAAAATCTATGGTCTCTTGGTGTTCTCTTGTGACACAGAGGGTTAAGGATCTGGCATAACTGCAGCAGATGGGATTGTTCTTGTGGTGTGGTTCGATCCCTAGCCCACGAACTGCCACATGCTGTGCGCGTGGCAAAAAACAAAAACAAAAAATTTATGGTCTCTTATCCAATAATGAGAGAGAAACCAGTTAATAAGAACAAAAATAGTAGTTAAAAGAGATTTTCAGCCTACAACCCAAAGCAAATAAAAAATATATATCATTTACACTTAACAAGGTTAAATTTCCGTGGGTAGAACACATGATAAATATTTTATTATAAAATACTTTATTCTTGCTGTACAGTTCAGAAAAGAGATTAAAACCCTGTATCCACTGATTTCCAAATCGAAGAGGAACTTCAGGAAAGGTAAAGCGGGAAAAAGATTCAAATCTTGAACAGTCCTACTGTGAAGACACTGGTTTCCAAAAATCACAGTAAGTAAATCAAACCGAGTATTTCTGAGTCTAGGTAAACATTTTTTATTGGAAATACGGGGTGGGAGGTGATTACTAGGTTCGAATATACTATTTCAGTGACTGATATTCCCAGATGAAACAGCTGAGCTCAGACAACGTTCAACAGAAAACCTCTGCTAGATTAACACTTCAAGCACACCTCCATCTATTGCTATACCCTTAATTCTAAACATGCACTGAAGAATTTTCTTATTCAGTTGGGGATAAAATATTATGGTAGCTGTAAGTTTGAAAAACATTTCCTCCCCATACCTCTCCTGTGTTTGGATTGGAGCAGAGAATCTTAGCATCTTTTCCACAGCTCAGCAACAGTTCAGGATCTGCCATGCTCCAAGCAATTGCCAAAATACCCCTATTAAAAAATGCAAAGAGATGAAGTTTTTAATCTTGACAAAACCAAATCTCCACATAATTTTCGAGGTTTTGGAGACACTAACTGATAAAAGAAGTATAATTCTATATAATCTTCTGGGAAGCAATTTAGTAATATGCACACTCAATCATTACAAAGGTACTCAATATAGAGTATAGTGTATGACAGCAAAAAATGAAAACAAATGCCCAACAACACAGACAACATAATATATTACAGACCATCTTTTGATGAGAAAACGTGTAGTTAAAATTATGTTGTAGAAGGCTCCACAATGTTCACCAATGAAAAGGGTTAACTATGTACATAAATTTGTACAAAATATACAGTCGCACTGGAGTTCCCATCATGGCAGAGCAGAAAGAAATCTCACTAGGAACCATGAGGTTGTGGGTTCGATCCCCGGCCTTGCTCAGTGGGTTTAAGGGGCTGGCCCTGCCGTGAGCTGTGATAAAGGTCACAGATGCGGCTCAGATTCTGCGTTGCTGTGACTATGTGTAGGTTAGCAGCTGTAGCTCTGATTTGACGCCTAGCCTGGGAACTTCCATATGCCATGGCTGTGGCCCTAAAAGGCAAAAAAAGGAAAAGCCAGGGATAGAACCTGCGTCATCATGGATGCTAGTCAGATTCCTTTCCACTGAGCCACAACGCAGACTCCAATAACCTATTAACTATTACTTGAAACAAGTAGTGGAAAATCCGTAACACATTTTCATACTGTGATATGAGTGGGCTACCATTTTTTGGTGCAGAAAATCAGATGGCTATTGATTGTTTAAAATAAAAACAAACAATTTACACTTTTACAAGACAAAGTAGATTCCTTAATTTTAAAAAATTATGTGATAATTCAAAGTAGTAAGTAAATATTTTTAAAAATAAATATAGTTCCTTAGAAAAGCAGCATGATACCTGGCATGGTTTTCCAGGACACGGAGTGGAGAGGAGGCAAAGCGAAGATCCCACATCTGGACCACTGGCAACCTATCATCCTCGGACGCAAGGACCATCTGAGTAGCAACATCAGGATGCCATGCCAACCCAGAGCAATGCATCTGCAGACAGTTAAGGCTCACATTTTATTAATCACACAACTTTGTGAAAAGCCAAAATGAACATGAGGAATACGCTTTTGTTGAAACAAACAGTAGAAAACATCAGCTTAAGCTTATTAAAAAAATTCTTATTTATTTATTCATTATTTTAATGTATCATTTATTAAAAAATTCAGTTTATTTAAAAACTCAAAACAATTACATTCTATTAAACACTCTTAAAGAGTAGGGTTTAAAAAAAATTTTTATTATAGTATAGTTGATTTGCACAGTAGTCTTAAAAATAAAAAAAGTAAATGTTTTCAATTCATCTAGCACCTGATCCATAAAATCATTCTGGGTCAAAAAAATGAGCTTCCATGTCAAAACTCTAACTGTGGGAAAAGTTTTATATACATTCAAAACTGATACTTTCAGAAAAATGAAAATAAGGAGATAAAAGATTTTAACGACAAAAAATTCATAACTTCAACAAAATTTTTTAAAAATCCATACCTTTCCTCTATTTCATCAGAAAAATCAAAATGAAGTGTCTAAAGCAACAAAATCACTATTTAAACTTCACACGGGATAAAGTAACACTATTACTGGGAACTATCAGGAAGTTCAGAACCCAAGTATTTCCAAAAGGTGACTGAAATGCTTATGGTATACTTTATTCCACTGAAACTTCTTTTAAAACTCCAGACTCACTGAAAAACAATTCCCTGAAGAATTATTATTCTAAATAGCTTTTTGTTATTATTATTGCCTTAAAATTATATATTCTCTGATTTAGGCACACTCATTTTTTTTTAGTGTCCAACTAAACAATGCAATTAAAAATAAAAACAAAACAAGGCCTAAATTGTGTCTAAATTTCACTATAGCACATGATGACAACATTAACAAATGTATAAAGTTGAAGATTTAATGTGCTACGCAACAGCATTACTGAGCAGGTGGGAAAAGAATATCAGCTCACTTTAGCAGTGCCTATCAGAAAAGATGAACACAGGAGTCTGGAAACTAGAGGTTCACAGTCATAAAATTACTAGCAAGGAAAATTTTTACATTTTAGAGAAAGCTAAAGACAAATGCTGTAATCCCTTGGAACAGCTAGCAAAGGAAAACAGCTAGTGTATCATGGGATAACCCTCTTGATTAACCAATCTCTCTCTTCATTAGTATACCCAACATGGTTTAGTAGTAATTTTATTATTTTTCTTAAAGGCAAAAAAACCTCTCATTCCAAAATGATTTGCCCATAAAAAGACAGGATTTGACTTTATAGAAATCTGATTTGTTGCAAACTTTGGCAAACAATATAGAAATACCTATGGCAGAAATAAAACACGTTTGTCACAAATCAATCACATACTTACCCTGTTACTATGATCACTGACTTTGATAATAGGTTCATTTTTTCTAAGATCCCACACAGTAGCCCGGCCACTGGGACTGGCTGATGCCAAAATATGTTGAACTTGTCTGTTCCATGCAATGCAGCTGATATCTTCTGGGGGCTATAAAGAATAAACTACTAAAAACCACTTCTCAATTATAATTAAATTTGACTACAAAATTTAATTCCTCTTTAAAAAAAAAGGATTACTTAAAAATTGGATCTATTTATGTCACGAATCTGCTTTTATATTCTTAAGTTCTCAACACATGCAGTAAAATTTAAAGTTCGGGTATATGCCATTTCAAGTATTTTACCTTATTTATCACACTTATTAAATTTATCTTACAAATTGAGCATGCTTCCATATTTTGCAACTGCGCCAAGGCAGGTAACGGACCACAAAGTAGATGTTGGTCAATCTGACAACGAGGCAGAGCAAAAGTCAGCCTAGAATTAGTAAACAGTCTTTATAAATAGTTGACCATATGCTATCATTATGCGACCTCTCAGACTGCCAGAATTTTAGGACCCATTATAACGCCCCTTTATGTTGTTCATTATACAACACAAAAAGAGACTGCAGGAGGCAGGGGAGGACTGTTCTTTCTCAACTTATTACAATTACATAGGAAAGGCTGAGGTCTTTTTTTAAAAAATAAGTTTCCTTTCCAGTCTAAGATTTTTATTCTAAGGTGGGATATTGTTAAAACAGTGTATGATATAAAAGACCAAATCTAAGAAAATTATTAAAGACTTGTCTGTTTTATTTACTGCCATTAAGTCTTAATACGTCAAAGTGTCTGGTAGGTGGTAAGTACTAAATAAATATTTGCTGTTGAAGGATTCACTGATACTCTGAAGAAACATAATTACTAATACTTTACTATGATGAAAGAAAATCAATGACATCTAAACATTAATTTTAAACAAAATTAAAAAAGCTGAAACAAATAAGTGTAGAAAAACTGGTTTTGGTTCTTTTGATTACATTGAAATCAGTGTCATACCTGTGTTTTGACGCCTGGTGTCATTGGAGTTGCAAAATTGTTTAGATCCCAAATGTAGATTTCAGATTCATTAGCACCAGAGGCCACCAGATTAGTCTGCAATGAGAAATAATCAATAACTAAATAGCACAAATAATTATGAGAACTCAGAATAATTCAATTCAGAGTTGGAAAGATTTGTCAGTTTTAAGGCATATAATTTTACTATTTAATGAAAAAAGCAAAATGCATGAATTCCTAAAAACCACACATAACAACCTGAAATTTAAATAGTGTGAAGAAACATAAAATTCCATTAAACTAAAAAGTATTATGTCTACAGACATTTTAAAATGAGACATTAAAAAGATTCTTAAATAGGCAACCATGTGAAGATTATCGCTTGTGGTTTGCATCTCTGGAAGGAATCTGATTGTGGGAGTCAAAAACAGGGCACCAATCATTGCTTTCAGACAAGAGCCGAATTCTAAAATAATGGCATCTATTTCAGAATACCTCAAAGCCAGCCTCTGTAACTGGACCAAGACAGGACTAGTAGGGCTTCCCCTTGTGACTCAGTAGGTTAAAAACCGACACACTGTCTGTGAGGATGTGGATTTGATCCCTGGGCTTGCTAAGTAGGTTCAGGATCCAGCGTTTCCGCATTCAGGATCCAGTATTTCTGCAAGCTGCCACGTAGGGCTCAGATGTGGCATGGATACCATGTTGCTGTGGCTGTGGTGTAAGACCTGTGGCTGCAGCTTCGATTTGACTCCTAGCCCAGGAACTTCCATATGCTACAGGTTGGGCCTTAAAGAAAAAAAAAATGGAGTTCCCGTGTGGTGCAGTGGAAACGAATCTCATTAGGAACCTTGAGGCTCCGGGTTCGATCCCTCGCCTTGCTCAGTGAGTTAAGGATCTGGTGTTGCCGTGAACTGTGGTGTAGGTGGCAGATATGGCTAAGATCTGGCATTGCTGTGGCTGTGGTGAAGGCTGGCAGCTGTAGCTCTGATTAGACCCCTCGCCTGGGAACCTCCATTTACCTCAGGTGTGGACCTAAAAAGATAAAAGACAAAAGACAAAAAAAAAAAAAGGGTATAACTAGTAAAATCTCTTGTCTTAAATTCTCATAGATTTATTTTTTTTAACTGAAGTATAGTCGATTTACAATGTTGTGAATAGCTGATTTCCTGGTGTACAGGAAAGTGATTCAGTTATACATATATCCTTTTTTCTTTCTTTCCTTTTTTTTTTTTTAGGGCCGCACACATGGCATATGGAAGTTCCCTGGCCAGGGGTCGAAGCTGAGCTACAGCTGCAGGCCTACGCCACAGCCACAGCAATGCAGGATCAGAGCCTCATCTGTGACCACCTACACCACAATTCACAGCAACGCCAGATTCTTAACCTGCTGAATGAGGCCAGGATTGAACCCATGTCCTTATGGACACTAGTAGGATTCAATACCACTGAGCCACAACGGGAAAGCCATATATGTTTTTTCATATTATTTTCTACTATGGTTTATTACAGGATATTGAATATAGTTCCCTATATTCAATATTCAGTATTCCCTCTATACTGTACTATATAATAGGGTTTTGTTGTTCATCTATTTTATTTGTAGTATTTTGTATCTGTTAATCCCAAAGTCCTAATTTAGCCCTCCCTCACCATCATTCCCCTGCTCCTAACCACAAGCTTGTTTTCTACATCTGTTCTCATGTATTTATGTTTCATTTATGCTCGGTCTTGCTCTGGGTTGCAGTATTTCTAGGTTATCTTAGTTACATACCTTCGGGTCAAAAAGCCCCTAAAACTGTGATACAAAGTACAGGAAGACAGTGAGGTTCATATACTGACCTTCCTCCCTTAGTGTTCACTCATAAATTCTCCTCTAAACAACCGACACAGAACTATGAAAATAGAGGAATTCTATTGTAGCAGCCACCTATGCTAAGACACTAACCAAAAATCAGCAGCTGTTTAACAGAGGAATTACCTATCTAAAGAGAAGTCACCATAAAACTGTAGAAATGAAGAAGTTTGGGTTTCTATATTTCTATAGCCCAATTATCTGTTTATAATAGAAAAAAAAATAACTATTTTAAACTTTCTTAGGCGCTCCTGCCATGGCACAGTGGGTTAAGAATCCGACTGCAGCAGCTTAGGTCTCTCGAAGTGCAGGTTCCATCCCAGCTCAGTGCAGTGCGTTAAAGGATTTGGTGTGTGGGTCACAGCTGTGGCTTGGATTCAATCCCTGGCCCAGAATGTCCACATGCCACAGGTGCAGCCATAAAATTAAAAACAAACAAATAAACAAAAATAACTTTCTTAAGATAACATTCATTTTCTGGTTATTCCTGAGTATTTTATTAACACAAGATCTTCATTAACTTATAAATAGGAGTTCCCATAATGGCACAGCAGTTAACGAATCCGACTAGGAACCATGAGGTTGCAGGTTCGATCCCTGGTCTTGCTCAGTGGGTTAGGGATCCAGCATTGTCATGAGCTGTGGTGTAGGTCGCAGACGCAGCTCGGATCCCGCGTTGCTGTGGCTGTGGCGTCGGCCGGCGGCTACAGCTCCAATTAGCCCCCTAGCCTGGGAACCTCCACATGGCGCAGGTGTGGCCCTGAAACGACAAAAGGCAAAAACAAAAAAAACAAACAAAAAAAAAACACCTTAATATAAAGGAGACTCTTAATTGCCTATTTATTAAATTTATACTATATTTGTGTATAGTTCCAATTATTTGATAGATAGTAATCTCTTTGTCATAAATAGAACATTATCAACTAATAAAACAGCAGATTAACTCAAACAACATAGCATCAGCCTAATGCTAAACTAGCACAAACTTTTAAAAGGCAAGGTTTCCAACCTTTGAGACTCCTAATGTTTAAAAAATGTCCAATAAGCTGATATGACATCTCCAGACTTCTAGAATTAAACTCATCAGCCTGATCCCTTCTATGGGGTTAGGATTACTTACCCTGAAACCAATCCTGAACGTTCTCTTCTTCAAAAAATACACCCACTCATCAACATACAAAGGCACAGATTCAGTTTTCCCTTCCAAGACTGAGGCACACAGATTCATATTTATTTCAAATGAGCGGCACATACCTTAAGAATTATGAATAAATGTCAAAAGTCTAACCTGGAAAATGTTCACATCCAAGGCTCTCACTGGGCCAGTATGTTTGTCATTCTGGGCAATCACCACTTCCTTATCACCAGATATTATTTTAGAAGGATCATAAAGAATAATATTTCCATTTTCACCACCTGCAATCAGAACTCCAGAGACATTTCCTTTGGAATCCATCTTATGAGGCCCCCAAATTAACTTGTGGTACCTTTAAGAGAAAAATGAGTAAAATGACTCTTTTTTGAAGTCAAATAAATGTAAAAAAGAATTTCAAATTATACATTTAATTTTTTCATGTACACTCCCCAAACACTGCTATTCCTCTATTCCCGGTAACCATGCATAACTTAGTGAAATGGCATTTTAGCGTTTATTTATAATCATGTAGATGTTTCATTATATAATCTTCAAGAGTATAAAAACTCTTTTGAGAGTTAATATAGCATGACAAAGTATACTTGATTTGTATGTCGAAAGATATGAGCGAGCTTAAGAATGGTTTTAACATTTAAATCTGGGAGACCTTGAGCCAGTTACTTAATCTTTATAAGCTGCTCTTGGTTCATTTATAAAACAGAGCTAATCCATCACTTCCCTTGATTCTACCTGACTACAGAAGTACTTACCAACAAATTATCTGTTAAACCGAAAAGGAGTTAAGGGAGTCATCTGAAATATTTCAATAAAAATAATGTATTCTGACAGTAAAGTGACACCAAAATTATGACTATTATGACAAGTACCCTCACTGGTGGAGAATAAATGTTTATGGTTTGGCATGAAGGTGGCATGAAGATGTACAGCAAGACAAACGGCAGTGAGTTGAAAAGCTGCTAGACAAAAGGTATCCAGGGTTCCCATCACAGCAGGAGAGCGAGGAAGAACACAAACGGTCCCATGAGACTGCATGATTTGAACTGCATTCTGTTAGCTATGGTACAATCTCTTTATCAAAATTTGCCAGCTATTAAGGCAATAAAGCATATTTTACTACTCAAATAAAAGTGTCCTTCTTTCTCTGTATTATAATACTGCTAAATACTTGGAGAGATGATCTAAATACCTACTGTATAAGAAATCATGACAATAAAATTCTCCATGAAATGTATTTTCAAATGTACATAAGTAGAAAGGGGAAAAAAAACAATCTTCGTTCAGAGAAAATCACTATTAACATTTTGATATTTCTTTTTCTAGTCAAACCTATCTTTCTTCCTTTTTTTTTTTTTTTTTTTTGGTAAACGGTGAGATAAAGGAGATAAAAGAAAGGAACTCTAGGAGTTTCCATTGTGGCTCAGCAGTAATGAACCCAACTAGTATTCATGAGGGTGTGTGTGGGTTTGATTTCTGGCCTCTCTCAGTGGGTTAAGGATCTGGTGTTGTGTAGGTCGCAGACGCAGCTTGGATCTGGCGGTGCTGTGACTGTGGCGTAGGCCGGCAGCTGTAGCTCCGATTCTACCCCTAGCCTGGGAACTTCCATACACTGCAGGTGCAACCCTAGAAAAAAAAAAAGAAAGGAATTCTACTATATCATGAGAAAAAAGTACTAGAAACTACAGCCTCTCCTTCCTATCCTACATGTTAAGTCAGTAGTAAAAAAAATCAATAGAACATAGTCACTTCTTTTACTTCCACAGAAATTCACTTTTTTTTCACAAAATATTTCATGCCATTGACGATATTCCTTGTAGTTTCTAATAATGGAACATTTATAGACATACAGGGCATCAATCACAATATATAGCTAAATAATCACTTGCTTATTTAAAGTTGAATCTTATACCTGTGAGAAGAAGAGAAAGTGGCACAAGATTTCATATCCAAGGAAGGATCAGAAAGGTCTAATTCAAATATCTCAAGGGACGCACTGGTACTAAATGTTGCATCCAACTGTTGAGCAGATGTTCCTGTAGAAAATACAGTCACGGTAACTACACATGAGAAAATAAAAGACTCAGAGAAAACCCCACAAAACAGAAATTAAACGCATGTTTTTCGATTATCTCACTCATGAATGCTGCATTAGTGGCTGAAACCTCAGCACATATACCATTAAGCAGATGCTTAAATTACTACAGCAATAAGATTCTGATGCAAGGCTCAGAGATGATGTTTGTAACAGTGGAGACTGCAGACAGTTTTTTAAGATGTAGATATTTTAAAACCTCTCGGTAAAAACAGTCCCATATTTACAGTCACAAATATATAACTCCAACTCTTTTCATATAAAAATGATAGCATGAAAACTGTTCTTCATTCATTCAAATTGATATTTATTAACTGTTTTTTACATGTTATTCATTGTGCTTAATACTGGAGGAATAAAGACAACACAATTTTTATGAAGTGTGGAAGACACTAAAAATGTAATATACCACATTTAATGCTATGACATCCATGCACAGAAGAACATGTCACTAAACTCAGCCAACAGCAAGTTTTAAACGTATCTTGCAATGGAAGGAGAGGCCTTCTAGAGGACATGAAACTTGAACTAAATATTCAAGGACAATTACAAAGAAGTTAAGATGTGGAAGAGAAGAACTTAGATGACTCATACTATCTTCCCTCTGTTGAATTTACCTGTAGCTAGGTAAATGGGATGGTTCTGGGCGGGGCTCCATGCCTGCATGGCTGTACGATCTACTTCCTTTAACTTCATCCTGCTAAAGACAGTATTTCACTTAGAAGGATATTAAACATATAATATGGAAAATAGAAACATTTTTTTTGTCTTTTTGCCTTCTCTAGGGCCGCACACGTGACAAATGGAGGTTCCCAGGCTAGGGGCCTAATCAGAGCTGTAGCTGCTGACCCACACCACAGCCACAGCATCGTGGGATCCAAGCCATGTCTCCAACCTACACCACAGCTCACGGCAAAGCCGGATCCTTAGCCCACTGAGCAAGGCCAGATTGAACCTGCAACCTCATGGCTTCTAGTCGGATTTGTTAACCACTGAGCCACAACGGGAACCCCAACATAGAAACATTTTTACATAGAATTATTCTGGACAAACCTATACATCATCAGTAATACTGGAATGCCAATATATCAAACTGGTCTAGGTAACATTTGTTGGGAATGTTCAATATTAGAAAGAAGAGAAACTTAAACTTATTCTGAGACAAATATAGAATAATTCTGTTTACAGATTAAGTCCTTCAGTTGAAAAATCAGTCTGGGAGTTCCTCTTGTGGCTCAGTGGGTTAAGAACCCGACTAGTATCCACAAGGATGTGGGTTTTATACCTGGCCTTGCCTAGTGAGTAAAGGATCCAGCATTGCCGCAAACTGTGGTGTAGGTGACAGCTGCAGCTTGGATCTGGCGTTGCTGTGGCTGTGGTGTAGGCTGGCAGCTGCAGCTCCGATTTGACCTGAGAACTTCCATATGCTGAAGGTGCGGCCCTTAAATAAAAAAAAAAAGTCAGTCTGGAAAGAAACTTGCAAAAATTAAGGGTAGTATTTGGTTAATTAAACTTGGTACACAATAAGCTTCTCAGACAAGACAATATGGGTAGCAGCTTATCAAGGGTAAGAGAAGGCACATGATAACAAGGTACATCTTCCTGGAACAGGATTCCTCCATGATAGGAACAGTTTGAAAAATTAATTTTAAGTTAAAACGGACTAACACAAAGGAGAATACACTAAATTCACAGATTTTAAAGATAAAGTAGAAATTTTTTTTTCTTGCTTTTTAGGGCTGCACCTGAGGCATATGGAGGTTCCCAGGCTAGGGGTAGAATCAGAGCTATAGCTGCCGGCCTACACCATAGCCACAGCAACACTGGATCCTTAAACCACTGAGCAAGGCCAGGGATCGAACCCTCAACCTCATGGTTCCTAGTTAGATTTATTTCCACTGCGTCACGATGTGAACGCCAAGAAATTTTTTTTTAAAACGGTCACACCAAGCTATTATCCCACATGCCACCATTTTATATACTCTGTTAAAGTTACTTTTGTAGAAAAACTCAGGAGATACTGTGCTACAGCTTTTAAAAAACCCTTTATAATTTTATAGAAATGCTTTAACACGGCAGACTTCAACTGTAAGATGTCCCATAATATAATTACTTAGTCTGCCACTGATGAAAACCTTATCTTTTGCTATTTTTACAAACAATGCTGAAATAAATGGCCACATATAAATGTTATTTCTTTCATGGGCAAGGAAAACTATACATTTCCAGAAGTGAAACTACTGAGTTTAAGGATAAATGTAATTTTGGAGTTCCCACTGTGGCACAATGGTTTAATGATCCGACTTGCCTCTGTGGCTTAGTGACCCAGCACTGCTGCAGCTGTGGTATAGGTCAAAGCTCCAGCTCGGATTCGATTCCTGGCCCTGGGACTTCCATATGCTATGCATGCAGCCTAAAAAGAAAAAAGAAAACATGTAACAACCATATATTTTCACACTCCCAAGAATAATACATGAATAGTTGCTGCCCTACAGACCTTCCAGAGTGACACTTTTCAATTTTTACCAGCATGATAGGTAAAAAATATGAGCTCTGCATAGTTAAAAGTGCATTTCTCATACTAAAAGTAATGCTGAACATCTTTTTTTATGTGGTTATGGGTCATCCATATTTCTCTGCCACCTTTTCTGTCTATTCTTGTCTATATCATTTGCCCATTTTTCTATTAGGCTGTCAGATGCTACCTTTTGATCTTGCTTATTTTTTTACCTGTCACAAAATTTGGATAAAAAAAAAAAAGATTCCATTAGAATAGTTTTAGGTTCAGAGAAAATTTGAGTGAAAATCCCTTACCGCCAAATCCAGCCTCCCCCACCAACAGCGGCCTGCAGGGCAGTGGTGCATTTGTTACAGTCAGGAACCAATACTGACACATCATCATCAACCAAAGTCCACTGTCTCCGTCAGGGTTCACACTCTGTGTTGTACATTCTATCAGTTTTGACAAAAGTATAATGATACATACCTACTGTTTTAGTATCATTCAGAAACTTCCCTGCCCTAAAAACTTTCTGCTTCACCAGTTCATCTCTCTTCCTCTGTCCCCTTCCCTCCCTCCCTGGCAACCACTGGTGTTTTTGCTGTTCCCAGTTTTGCCTTTTCTAAAATGTCTAAGTACAACTATATACAATTACATAATTGTACAGATTGGCTTCTTTCACTTTGCAACAGACATTGAAGGTTCCTCAATGTCTTTTTGTGACTTGATGTCTCATTTTTTTAGTGCTGAAAATATTCCATTGTATGGATACACCATGATTTATATTTTATTTTTTTTTTGTCTTTTTTGCCTTTTTCTACGGCCGCACTCGCAGCATATGGAAGTTCCCAGGCTAGGGGTCTAACAGGAGCTGTAGCTGCCAGCCTTCGCCACAGCAACGTGGGATCCGAGTCGGGTCTGCAACCTACACCACAGCTCACGGCAACACCGGATCCTTAACCCACTGAGCAAGGCCAGGGATCGAACCCGCAACCTCATGGTTCCTAGTTGGATTCGTTAACCACTGAGCCACAACAGAAACTCCCCGTGATTTATATTTTATAGTCAAATTTATCATTAAAAAAAATGAGAAGTTCCCACTGGCACAGTGGGTTAAGAATCTGACTGCAGTGGCTCAGGTTGCTGTGGTGGTGTGTGTTCGATCCCCCATGGGGTGCAGTGGGTCTGGCATTGTGCAAAAGGATCTGGCATTGTCACAGCTGCAGTGGAGGTTGCAGCTGCAGCTCAGATTCAATCCCTGGTCCGGGAACTTCTATATGTTGCAGTGCAGCCATTTAAAAAAAAAAATTCTGAATTTTGGTAGTTAGAAAAGGCCTTGTACATGCCAAAGTTATTCACTAGCAGTTTTCTTCTAGCAAATTCATTTATGATTTATTCCTTTCATTTAAATTTTGACTCACTTGAAAAGTATCCTGATATGCAATGTATGTTCAGTTTGGTTTTTTCCTTATTAGTCCAAAGCCATTTACTGAAAAGTCTCTTTCTTACTCATTTTAGATATCACCTTGATCATGTACTAACTTCCTATATTTAGGTTTAGATTCCTATACATTTTGGGATTTATGTTCCAGTATTTTATTTAGATGTATTTTGGGATTACCTTTCCTTATGGTTCATTTGTTTATTTATATGATAAACACACCACTATTTTATTAAATACTGAGGCTTTACGAGTACCATTAGTCACTGCTTCCCCATCCCACCCCCATTTTCCTTGCTATTACTGTTTTTTTTTTAATACATAAACTTTATTTTATTTTTTTGTCTTTTTGCCTTTTCCTAGGGCCGCACTCGCGGCATATGGAGGGTCCCAGGCTAGGGGTCTAATCTGAGCTGTAGCTGCCGGCCTTCACCACAGCCACAGCAACAGTAACGCGGGATCCAAGATGCGTCTGCAACCTACACCACAGCTCACGGCAACGCCAGATCCTTAACCCACTGAGCAAGGTCAGGAATAGAACCCGCAACCTCATCGTTCCTAGTCGGATTCGTTAACCACTGAGCCACAGCGGGAACTCCTTACTACATAAACTTTAGAATAGTTTTTGTCTAATTCTGAAAAAAGTAGAATGTTAGTATCTTCACTGAATCTGTACCAAATTAATAAATTAGTTTATGGAGAATGGACATGATGTTGAATCTTCCTATCAAGAATATGTTTTTTTTTTTTTTCTTATGGCTGCACTCCCAGCATATGAAGGCTCTCAGTCCAGGGATTGAATCCGAGCCACAGGTGCAACCCAAGCTGCAGCAACACCAGATCCTCTAACCCACTGTGCTAGGCTGGGGATCAAACCTGCATCTCTGCAGTGATCTGAGCCACTGCAGTGAGATTCTTAACTCACTGCACCACGGAAGGAACTCCAAAAACATGGTGTCTTTTGATTTATACTCCCCCTCACCCCTTTTACTTTTTATGGCCGCATCTGTGGCATATGGAAGTTTCTGGGCTCCGGGTCAAATCAGAACTGCAGCTGCTGGCCTATGCCACAGCCACACCGGATCCTTAACCCACTGAGCAAAGCCTGGGATCGAACCTGCATCCTGATGGAGACTATGTCAGGTTCTTACCCCAGTGAGCCTCACTGGGAACTTCCCAAGCTTTCTTTTTTATCTTTAAAATGTTTTGACATACTGGGTTTGCTTATTCCTGGATTTTATCTTTTGGTTTGCTTTTTCTTTTTCCATTACAATGTCTATGTTCTTATTGTTATATGAAGTCTAACAATTTCTTTATTTTAATTTTTAATCCTGCTATCTTAATAAATTCTCTTTTTGGAATACTGTTTCAGTAGATTCTGTTGGGCTTTCCACATATACACTCATGTCACTGTGCCAACGGTAACAGTTACCTCCTCATTGAAACTGTCACTCCTCTGATATCGTTCTCTTGTACAAGCTGGCAGTACTGGTAGTAGCATACGAAACAGTAACGATAACAGTGATATTTTCTGTCTTGTTCTTTTCTTTAGTGGGAAAGCCTACTGTATCACCGTTGAGCATGATTTTAGAAGCTGACATATACATACATACCTTTGTACAGATATAAATATTTTCTTATAAAAGGAAATAGCCATTGGTTACTGTTTTACTGAATGGTATACATAAAGACTGGCCCAATACTTTCCATTAAATAACTGGAGATGACCATATGATTTTTTTTCTTAGGTCTACCAGTAAAACAAATTATACTAACAGATTCCTACTCATGAGCCATCTTTTCATATCATGAAGAAACTCCTCTTGATCACGATGTATTGTCTACTACTGAGCTGCTAGATTTCACTTGTTTAAAAGAGTTTAACTCCCAGAGGCTTAAGTGAGATTCAATTGATAGTTTTCTTCTGCTGTACATTCCTTGTCAGGTTTTAGTACAGTTGTTATACTTGCTTCTTCTTCTTCTTTCTCCATGCTCTGGAACAGTTTCTATAATAGCATTGGAATTAGTTGTTCTTTAAAGATTTAATAAAATTCTCTCATAAAACATTTCGGCCTTTTTTATTTTTTGGCTTGGGTCTGGTGATTTTGGGGAAGAGGTGGTCCTCTGTTAACTTTCTCTATTTCTTCTATGGAAATTGATCTATTTGAATTTTCTGGTAACTTTCTCTATTTCTTCCATGGAAATTGATCTATCTGAAATTATATTTCCCTATGATTTTTTTTTTTACAATTTTCTAATTTATTTGATCAGACTCTAACAACATAGACTTGTTTTTCATTTTTTTTTAAATCTTTTTGCCTTTTCTAGCGCCGCACTCGCGGCATATGGAGGTTCCCAGGCTAGGGGTCTAACTGGAGCTGCAGTCGCCAGCCGACGCCATAGCCACAGCAACGCGGGATCCGAGCCGTGTCTGCAACCTACACCACAGCCACAGCAACGCCAGATCCCTAACCCACTGAGCGAGGCCAGGGATTGAACACGCAACCTCATGGTTCCTAGTCAGATTCGTCAACCACTGATCCACGGCGGGAACTCCTAACAACATAGACTCGTAATTCTTTTAATTTTGGCTGTTTATGCTTACGTATCAGCCCTTGCTTGTTAAGTTCACATTACCCTCCTTTTAAAATTAGCTTAGCTAGTGACTTGCCTGTTTTACTGAGTACTTACAAAAGAGCTCACTTTTGGGTTTATTTATTCCGCTGTTTATTTTCAAGTTCATTAATCTCTTTTATTTTTATTAACTCCTTCCTCTTTCTTTTAGTTTACTTAGTTCTTTTTTGAATGATTTGTTAAATAATAACAGCTATTTTTATTATTTCTTTGGGTTTTGAATTTTCTCTGAGCACTGCTTTGGCTAGGCCCTATACATTCCTACTGTTTTCATTATGGTCACCTATACGTTTTACCATTTCCACTTGTATTCTCCATTGATTCAAGAGTTGTCTGAATTTAATATCCAAGTGGAGAAGTCTTTATTTTTACCATATTGTGATTTTTCTGTACTCTCCTCTTTACGAAACATATTGTAGTTTTCTTTTGGGGCCTATATAGGAGTTTTTGTGAATCTTCCATGAGACCTAAAAAGAAGGGGTGCTATGTTTTCAGACATCAAGTCTACCTTAACAGACTTAATTGTTTAGGTCTTCTACATCAGCCCCATCCTCTCCCCTTTTCTATCCCACTTTATCTATCCTGGAGCAAGAACAATTTATTAAAAGAACCCTGCTAGGGAGTTCTTGCCATGTTCAACAAGTTAAGGATCTGGCAGTCAAGGATCTGGTATTCTCTCTGTGGCAGTGGGGCTTCAATCCCCCATACCCCTACCTGGTGCAGTGGGTTAAGGAGGTAGCGTTGCTGCAGCTGCAGCATAGGTCACAGCTGCACCCAGGCTGCATCCCTGGCCTGGGAACTTCCATATGCCATAGGTGTAGCAAAAAAAAAAAAAAAAGGTATACTGCTACTAGTACACTTGTGCCTATTTCTCTTGGTATCTCCTGAAACTCGCTTTATAAAAGTTACTCTGTCATTTAACACAGTTACATATTTCATACATAGGTAGACAGATATTCATAATGTTAAATGCTCACTGTCAAATACACATTTTAGTTTTTTGGAGTATTTTTCATCTTAAATAATGCCTTTGGGCTTGAATTCCACTTTGTCTCATATTGAGATCACTACCTAGCTTTCTTTTTATTTGCCTTTATATGCTTTCTTTTGCCTTTTCAATTTCTGAACCATTTCGTTTCCACTGGCTATCTTGAAAACAGTGAAAAAAATTCAGATTTTGTTTGGTGGTCCAAAATGAAAATCTTTTCAACAGATTAGCTAATAAGGTCATGTAAAATTTACTGATATGACTCTCATTTCCATCATATTTTGTTGTGTTTGGTTTTATGATGTTAAAAAACATGTTTCACTGCTGTCTTTTCTTTTTGTGCATTTTAAACTTTTCTAATAGAGTGATTAGTATTTTTTTCTCCTATATGTTTCTGATTCTACTTTTGTAACTACACTTTTAAATAATTTCAGGAGTTCCCATTGTAGTGCAGCAGAAACATATCTGACTAGTATCCATGAGGATGCGGGTCTGATCCCTGGCCTTGCTCAGTGAGTTAAGGATCTGGTGTTGCTGTGAGCTGTGATATATTATAGCTCGCAGCCTGGGAACTTCCACATGCCTCAGGTGAGGTCCTAAAAATTAAAAAAAAAAAATTTCGCTTAACACCATTAACTCTATTTCTTTACACTGTTAACTACTCTAAGCGCCAACAAAATTAGCTTATACAATCTTACTGCCACTCCTGCATTACACAGTTATGGTCATTAGGATTATCTTTCTCAGTGTTTACCTTTGTACTGTTAAATATACTTAATACTTCCACTAACAGATTTGTCAGCTTTAAATGATATCCTTTGACTCCTAACCATTATAGATGAAGCAATCCACAAACTTATTCTACTTTTCTTCCTTCTTCTCAGTTCTCTTATAGTTTTAAAATCTATTCTTACATCACCACATACTTAACAAGTACATATTATGCTCTTTCTTCCTTATTCTCACTTTTGTTTTAGTCTCACGTCTATAGTTAAATAAATTCAATGTTCTACTTTTGCCAGTTTTCTTACTCATCTCTAGGGAATGAAGTTCATCCTCTAATGGTTTCCTTGGACTAAAAATATGCCTTGTCTTACATGTTCAAACTGTATTATCACTTGAAGAACATTTTACAGATGACAAAACGAAGGCACAGAAAGACCAAATAATTTGTACATGCTAGCAAGGGTCAGCGCCAAGATTTGAACTCACAAGTTTGGTTCCAGAGTCCAAGCTTTTGTTACTACAAATTTTACAGGATCAATATAAGACCGTGATGACACTCTATTTAAAAAACAAACAATCAAAAAAGAAACAAGTTCAAGAACTCAATATTTTTTTTCTTTTTACAACCACACCTGTGACATATAAAATTTCACTGGCCAGGGGTCAAACTGGAACTGCAGCTGCGGTCTATACCACAGCCACCACAACACCAGATCTGAGTCACATCTGCAACCTATGCCACAGCTTTCGGCAATGCCGGATCCTTAACCCACTGAGCAAGGCCAGGGATCAAACCCGCATTCTCACAGAGACGACCCTGGGTCCTTAACCTGCTGAGCCACAAGGGGAACTCCCAAGTGTTCCATTTTAATCACAGAAGAGATGTTAACATACAGGAGAAATAACTAATGGCAAAGAAACCGCACTGCAGGATGAAATGATAAGAAGAAATGTATTTTAGAAACTGTGCTAGGTTAGGCAAAAGTGGATTAGGAGGTTGAATCGTAGTTAGAAGTGGGGCCCCTGGAGTCAACTCTACATCTGAATACTGACCGTACTACTTATGATGTCCTGGACACGTTGTTTAACGTCTCTGAGCCCTGGTTCCTACATTTGTAAAATGGGAATAAGTGACCACTACCTCATGGGATGCTACGAGTTTTTTTCATATGGAGGTTCCCAGGACTAGGGGTTGAATTGGAGCTACAGCTGCCAGCCTATACCACAGCCACAGCAACGCAGGATCTGAGCCGTGTCTGTGACCTCCATCACAGCTCTCAGCAACGCTGGATCCTTAACCCACTGAGTGAGGCCAGGGACGGAACCCGCAACCTCATGGTTCCTAGTCGGATTTGTTTCTGCTGCATTAAGACAGGAACTCCGGGATGTTGTGAGGTTTAAATGAGGTAACGTATTTTAGAGAGCCAAACACAATGCCTAGCACACAGGTAATTAATATGTTAATCGCCTTAAGGATTATTATTATGAGATAAATCAAGAAAATTACACGTCTTTTGCTAAGATCATTATGAAAAAAAAAAACCCTCAATTTTCTAAGAAGTGAAAAAGGGCTAATTTCCTTTTTTTTTTTTTTGTCCTTTTACCTTATCTAGGGCCGCTCCCGTGGCATATGGAGGTTCCCAGGCTAGGGGTCTAACAGGAGATGTAGCTGCCGGCCTACACCAGAGCCACAGCAACGTGGGATCCGAGCCGCGTCTGCAACCTACAACGCAGCTTACGGCAACGCCAGATCCTTAACCCATTGAGCAAGGCCAGGGATCGAACCCGCAACCTCATGGTTCCTAGTCGGATTCGTTAACCACTGAGCCACGACGGGAACTCCAAGAGGCTAATTTCTATTAATGTCCTCTTTTCCCTCTCAGCCAGTTGTCTTTAATAAGTTCAAGTCCCAGCTCCTTCTGGAAACCTGCACTACTGATTCAATCCACACTTATCTAAATAATCTCTTAACTGTTTATATTTATACCATACTTTAAGCATCTTATCATAAAGTGTCTTATTCCATCTTAACAAAACCTGATAACTTCTTTTAGTAGATATTGTTTACCCATTTTCCATTGCTTGTTTTACAAACTTTTCTGTCATCTTGTCTCAACTCAACAAACAATGTCTTTTTTCAATCAAGTGTTAACAACTTTTGCCCTTTTTGGACTCAAAACTGCTTAGCACAGCGTGAGGGACACAAAAAGTTTTGCTTGATTGATTTTAAATGTGTACGTTTAGTGGAACAGAAATAGCCTGATGAGCTAGTAAGCCCAATTTGAAGTAAAACACTCAATTTAAAAACTTTTACTGTTTAAAGGATCTTTTCTTATTTAAAAAAATAGGGGAGGAGAGCTCCTGCTGTGCTGCAACGTATCCCGAGGTGTCTTGGGAGTGCTGGGAAGTGGGTTTGATCCTACCAGGCACAGTGGGTTAAGGATCTAGCACTGCAGTAGCTGCAGCTTAGGTCACAACTTTGGTTTGGATCTGATCCCTGGCCAGGAAGTACCATATGCCTCGGGGTGGCCAAAAATGGGAAAGAAAAAAAGAGAGAGAGAGAGAAAGTATTATTGGGGGCAAGAGGTTTTATAAAATGCCTTTAGAATAATTTCTAAACGTGAAAGCAAAAGAGCTACACGTACATTTTTTTAAAAATCCAATAGAATAGAATTACAGTATCTCTAGGAGCAAAGGTACAAGGGCTACCTAATTAATGAACACATAGTTAATCTGTAACATTTACTAAAACAGAAAGAGACAAGTTCACAAGAACATAAAATGGTTAGGTGGGAATTCAAAGCATTTATAAAGTCTATTTCTCGGCCTTAGTACTCAGTGTTCCACCAGAAGCAGTTCCACTTACTAAGCGGTACTGAACATAAGGCTTCAATACCACTGTTTAAAAAAAAAAAAAAAAAACACTATACAGTAATGGCATAGAACTACATTACGTGGCCTGAATCTAATTAAACAAGAATACCACAATCTACCTGTTATTCTTAAAACTATCAGAAATACTATGGAAACACAGCTTCATCTGGATGCATGTGTATTTCCTCCTTTTAGAAAGGATCATTTAGTTGTAAGAAATTTTCCTGAAAATATGAAGTCAGATTAAACTATGCCTATTTCCCAAGTGAACCTTGCTTTAAAAAAACTTTTTTCAATGTTACATATAAGAATTTATACTATGCAGATTTGTTTCATTCAAGATTGTTTTAAACAGAACACACCATCCTGAAAATACTGAAAGAAAATTATAAGGACAATGGTTTGTTCACATACGCTACTCTCAAGATAGTATCTACGGCACAGGAATTAAAAGTATGGAGACTAGGGCTGACATTCGCAGTTTAGATCCCAGCTCCACCATGGCCTACCTCTGATTTTAGACATGTGCCTTGATCTAGGTGTGTCTTGGTTACCGACTTGGCAAAATAACTTATTAGTATCTACACCACAGTGGGGTTGTGAGAATTCACAGAGCACTTACAACAGTGCCTGGCACACAGTAAATAAACGCTGGTAAATGGCAGCTAATACAAAAACCACAACTTAAGGTGTGTACCCCAGTGAATCTTCAAAAGAATACATCTATTAAAGAAGATTTATGTTCCAAACCACAACTTTTATGTATTCATCCAAGTTTCTCTCCATAGCAATTGTGTGCAATTACACGGAAACTTTTTTCTTTCTCCATTCGCTAAATACTAATGTTGTAAAGCAACACTAAAACTCAACAGTACCATTCTCTAATAAACACCAACCTTACAATATTACATATAAAGCTGACCTGAACTTCAGAAAGTAAAAAATGAAAGAGGTAACAGAACTGAAAACTTGGATTCTCCCAAACCAGGAACACAATCCCTAGCTGCATCTGTCTTTAGTAAAAATTCCATCTTGTGTAGGCAAAATACCTCATTACAGATGAGTACATTTGTCCCAGAGGATTTATTTAGCGTTACTGATGTTCTAGGTTCATCTCTACCAAAACCAAATCAAAAAAGCAACTATGCATGGGTCACTGAACTAAAAGGTGTCATACTTATCTGCAGTCCTATAAACAAAACTTTCTGAGCTGAAGTTAACCCATTTAAGAATGACAACATTTCTAAAAACAAGGTAAAAGTCAACTTAATAATATCACCCTTATAAGAGTAATTTGGGATTTGTAAACCTCATGAAATTACGCAGAAAATCCTGTATCTGTATGTGCATTTTTCTACAAATATGATCCCATGCTTTCATCAGATCCTCAAACGGAGTGGAATCCCAATTAAGAATCACTACTCTTTACAAATTTCTTTCTGTTCTGTTATTGGTTTCAGAAAAGAACTCGCTTACATAAAATTCAGCAGTCTAATTTTAAATTCATTCGAAATCTCACACTTCCTAAATAAACTTAGATAGATGTGTGTAACATAAATTCACAATTTCAAAATCACTTCAAGTTATCCAAAAGTTCTTAGAGTCTATAAACCTTTCCCAGAGCTGTAATTAAGGGACAGTAGAAACCAGGAGCACAGAAGAACCACTAAGGAAAACTAAGCAAATTTTAGCCAACTCTAGAATAATCGGAATGTACAGAGAACATGAGATAGTATGAGACAAGGACGAGGTTCTAATTATTAACTAGAGTTATAGTTGCCTACAGATGAATCAAATTTCAGTTTTCTGTAGTTAGAAAAGACAGGAAGGATTTCTCATAGACCATCACTGCAAGTTCAGAAAAATCTAGGTACAATTAGTTCCTTGAGCTCACATAAATGTTATAATGCCCATAAACCCAGGCAATATTTTGATTTACTTTACATCTGCCTCGTAATTTAACCTCTGATTATAGGAACTTACTGGCAAAAACATACAACACTTAACGAAACTTCCTTCGAGGTAAAGGCTGCGACTGGTGACTACCGCCGTTAAAATAATCCAATTCTGGCTAAATGACAGCAGACTACAAACCTTTAAATAAAGCAACAGTACAAATACTAACATAAAATCCCAACCAAACTAATGTAATCCTGAGGTTTGTTTCCTTCCCTCGCCCTTGGGGACCGCACCTCTTTGTACGCAATGGTCTGAAGGTCTCCTAAACCCCAGACGCCAGCTACTGCCCCGGCAGGACACCAGGTCGCAAGCCTCAGAGGCGCTCCTGCTCAGCAGAGGGAACGTCGACGGATGCGGACCAGTGCGTTCCCCGAAGCAGCGGTGACGCCAGGCGTTGTCCCGCCGGGCCCGAAACTAAGACCGGGCGCGCCGCCACCAGAGACCGGGCCGCAGGCTGGCGGGGACCAGCGGAGACCCAACCGGGGATCCCAGCTTTGGCCCGGGCTCTCCCTGAAGGCCCGAGGGCCCGTAAAGAGGACAGGAGAGGAAAGGAGGACAGACCTGGCGGGGACCCCCGGCGACCGGTCCTTGCGTTACAGCGGCGCGGTTCCGACTCTCCCAGGATTCGCCACCGCCCCTCCTCCCGGCCAGGGCCACCTCCACGTTCCGCTCCAACGTGGCAGCCGCAGCCCCGCCCAGCCGGCTGGCCAACGCTTCCGGGAGCGACGCCTCGCCCCGCCCACCCCGGCGCGCGGCCCGCCCGGGCACTTCCGGGAGCGGAGGCTAGTCCGCGGAGGTCTCTACCCGGCCGTGCGTTTCTTTGTGAGGCTTAAGGACCCGGTTCTGCGGAGCGCCCTGCGGTGGCCAGCCGTTGCGAAAAACAAGTCTTGTTGGGTGGAGCTGTCTGGCGGAAGAACGGTGGCGGCCCGCGGGAACGCCACGTAGCACTCACTGTACCTGGGACGTCAGCAGCCCCGGCGACACTGCCACCACGACCAACCACTGAAAATCGGACTGCTAGGGCCTCACTGCACTAATTAATCGTGAATGAACCAGTTGCTTACCTCTAGGATATTGCTTATTGAGAATTTCTTTAAAACCGGAGGATCTGGTCATACCCAAAGGCTACGGAGTACATACTTTTCTTTCTACAGCCTAACCTCTGGGATATGGCAGTTCCTGTGGGTAGGAGTATGGTCAGAAGTGCAGCTCCCAGCCTACGCCACAGCAATGCTGGATCTTTGCTAAGCTTGCGAGGAACCCTGGATCCTTAATCCACCTAGCGAGGCCAGGGATCTAACCCGAATCTTCTTGGACACTATGTCGGCTTGACCAGCTGAGCCACAAGGGGAACCCCCTGTTGTGGACACACTTGATCGTTATTCTCTAGTGGGGTAAATAAAGTATTTCAGTTAGTATCCTAGGGTACTATTTGAGATCTTAGTATTTGCCTTCAGTCTCTGTCATGTAACTTTACTAGTTTGGCCAGAGCCTGGCATCTAACGAGTGCGTTGCCTGGACGTTGTTTCTAGTTTAGGGAGTAATTATTTCACAGTACATAAAGCCAGAGGGATATCACTTGTTAAAAGTACCTCAACGTGGACAGTTCTCTTCCCATTACACCAGTCAATTGTCTCTTTTCTAAACGCCTTTACTGGAAGTAATGTTTCTTTCTTGCACACGCAAATGGCAAACACTCATAAAGGAGTGTACACGGCACTGCCTCCTTTTAGCGTATTATACTTCCAGTTCCACTTAAAAAACCGGATTTAATTCTGTAGCGCTGATGTAGACCCTCAAGAGGCTTAGGCTACAGTAGCTAATTTCTAGTGTTCTAAAAAGCCTTCCGCTTTTACTTATCGCTGCAAGGACTAAAGAACCAATAAAATTCCCGACTTAAAGGCGGGACCATCATTTGAGTCAAATAACACTGAACTTCCTACTTCCCCATCCTCCCCCACCTCCCCCACGCCCCACTACCTGGAAGCAGGCAATGGTGTGGAAAAAGGCTTTACACACTTTCCCAAAACTCAATGATGCAAGCAGTGGTTACTTTGGTATCATTTAATAGAATCTTACAGTTCAACTACATGTTCCTATTGCAGAAATTCAACTACAAACCTCTCCACACCCCACACCCCCTTTTATAGGCCCTGTCAATTAAGAACAGCAAAAAAAGTTTACAGGGAAAGTTATGTGAAATTCAAATTTTTGTGTCCATGATGTTTTAATGGAACAGTCATGCTTAATGGTTTGTTACTGTCCGTGGCTGTTTTTGTGCCATGGGAGCAAAGTTGCGTAGTGGCTACACTGACCACATGGCCTGTAAAGCGTAAATTTTTACTATATGGCCCTTAAGGTAAATTTTGCCAACCTTTATTCTATTAGACAGGATTTTGTCTACAAATAGATTCATGCTCAAAGTCCAAATAGGACATTCAGTATTTTAAATCTTTATTTCAAAGCCTTCATATAGAAGCACACAAAGGCAATATGAAAAACATCAATTATAATTTCTAGACTTGATGTAATTTATAGCTGGTTGATTATAAAAAAACCTCCTTGGCTTGTTCTCAATGTAGGCAGTTCTGGCTTTGACTATGCAAGTTTAAACTCTACAAAATTTACCCAATAATCTATGGGATTAACAGTCTAGGGTTGGGAGTTCCTGTTGTGGCTCAGTGGAAACAAGTCTGACTAGTTATCCATGAGGACACAGGTTCAATCCCTGGCCTCACTCAGTGGGATAAGGATCTGGAGCTGCCGTGGGCTGTGGCGTAGGCCTGCAGCTAAACTGCAATTTGACTCCTAGCCTGGGACAGGTACAGCCCTAAAAATACAAAATACAAGAAATTAAAAATTAAAAAAAAGTATGATGGTTTTGTGACCTTAAAATTTGCCAAAACATTAAAAGCCCCTCGATGTTGGTTATAAATGTAACATAGTAAAATTAATATTTAAAACACTAGAAACATTAAAATTGTTTTTATAAAAAATATATTGAGTAGTTTGGTAAGTGCTTGCTTTCTTCCCATTTTATAATTTACTGAGCATCTTTTCTATGCCTTTGTAAATTGTCATACTCCTAAGTTTGAATCACCTTCCAAAATTTTAAACTTCGTACTGTCAATGTCATGAAACATCTCTGAAGAGTTCCGCCAATGTGAAGTTTTTCAACATCACTTCCTCTGAGATGCATTCATGCTTTACAACCGCTTTCTTCACTTAAAACTTTACTTTCACCTTCAATAAGTTCTGCTTCCTGCATATCTAGAACTTTCTTAAATGGCAGCAGTGTCAACATCCCCATGGTCATCTTTATCTTCTATAACTCCACTTACATTCCATCCAAATCTTGCAGTTTCTTGCACAGTAGTCTCTCACTACTGTGCAAAGTGAGGAATGCCCATTAATTCTTGGAATCTGAGTGCAAATTTCACAGCAGCATCCTTATTTGAGCTCATAGCTTCACCAGATAGCTTAATATTAATCAATTCATGTTAACCTCTGAAATGATGAAACCAGCCTTTACTGGCACTAAAAAGATGTTCTTGTAATTAGCATTTTCCTTAAATGTAGCAACTTCAATGCCTAAGTGAGTGGGATTTGTTTTTGATTAGTCCTCAGTCCAAAGTAGAAGTAAATGCTCCATTTTGACCGTTAAGCAGCTTTCTGCTTCTAGCGCAATTTAAAATAAGGTTGTTAAAGCACCGTTGTTTTTGGCCACCCCGAGGCATATGGAGTTCCTGAGCCAGGGATAAGATCCAAGCCACAGTGCAACCAAAGCTGCAGCTACAGCAACGCTGGATCCTTAGCCCACTGTGCCAGGCATCACACCTTGTCCCAGCACGCCCAAGAGGCCGCTGATTCTTTTGCGCCACAGCAGGAACTCATCAGACTTTTTAAATATGGTTTGTACTGTAACTTCATGTAGGCCCAGGTCTTGTCCTATTTTTTGCTTTGTTGTGACCATTTTCAAATCTTCTAACCACTTCCAGTATTAGCACTTTTCATTTCTTTGCTATTCTTTCATATTTGTCGACTAATTCCCTTTTTTGATTATCCATTTTTGTAAAATGTCACATGGGAGACAAGGAAGCAACACAGCTTTATTGTAGCTAATGGATATTTTCAGCAGTCAATCACCAAGACTTTGAAAGAAGTGATGTAACTTGTTCACGAGGCACATCTTTTATTTGCATAATGATTTTGGAATAAAGAGCTAGCAGCAACGTTTATGCAATAATTCAGTCAGTAGTGTACAACTAGAAGTTCAGTCGTGTTGTTGGGGGATAGGTGTTGTCTAACCAGTGTGAAAACTGATATTCATACATGCTGAAATGGTGCAAAGGATGGACTATCTGTATCTAAAAAGAAAAACTTGCATTAGTTCACAAAACAGTCAACTTTTAACCCAATTCAGTTAACTACTAGCCAAGCCAAATCCTAGATCAAATAAAAACTGAAGGTTTCTTCAAAAGAATGTTAATTACAAGACTCTGAATTACTCACTGAAGCTAGAAGAATGTGTGTGTAGATAATTTAACACAGAATTCTTCAAATTACGATATGCAGACAGACCAAAGGCATCCTTTTGAGAATTGGGCCCCCTCCCGTCATTTCAATAATCCCATGGTCTGCAAGAGTAAAAGTTCTGAACAACCACACTTTACATCTGTATGTATGTAAAACTGTAATCATCACAAGGCACAAGACTGTGTGTAGGAGTTCCCATCGTGGCTCAGTGGTTAACGAAGCCGACTAAGAACCATGAGGCGGCAGGTTCGATCCCTGGCCTTGCTCAGTGGGTTAAGGATCCGGCGTTGCCGTGAGTTGTGGTGTAGGTTGCAGACGTGGCTCTGATCCCACGCTGCTGTGGCTGTGGTGTAGGCCGGCGGCTACAGCTCCTGTTAGACCCCTAGCCTGGGAACCTCCACATGCCGCGGGGGTGCGGCTCTAGATAAAAGGCAAAAAGACAAAAAAAAAAAAAAGAAAGCCACAAAAAAATAAAAGACTGTGGTATATACAATATATTAGACAGCAAGATACTACTATGTTTACTGCTGTAAAACAGTAGCATCCATCCCATTAATGTTTAAATTTTGTTTTCAAGTGCATTTATTTTATAAATCTTTTCATTAAGGGTCACAAACACAGTTTATATCAATTTATGTTTATAGAAATTTTAAGAAATAGAAAATTAACTTAAATCGACACTGAATACTTAAAAGATTCCTCCCCCTTACGATCCTCAAATTTGAGAAACACCACAAGATAACATGCCTAATTACGGACAGATTAATCTGGTATTAGATTCAAGATTCTCAGCTTCTGACCTGTCTACTGTTCCTGAACAAAGCTTCAGTTATAGGATGGTCATCCACTGGCATACTAATATCCAATAACTCAGCAAATTTAAACCCAGAACACATAATCACTAAGAATTTCAGGACTTGAAAGAACTCTATCACTATTTTTAAGAAAAAAATGACCATCAAGGTTAAAAGCCCAGCTTCACCCCCACTCAACTGTCTATCCTAAATCAAATCTACTGATTTGGAAAATTATCTTTGAAATGGTATTTGTTGTCTTTGAAAGCTGACAAAAAAGAAAAAAATTTAATTGAATACAATATCCATGCTGCTGAAATGAAAGTTTTTTTGCTCAGATTTGATTTTTTTGTCCTTTGTCAAAACTAAAAAATTTATAAACCTCTTACCTTATTATATAAATCTTCAAATTCTTGATAAATCTGACAAATGGCGTTCTCTAAGAAAAACATCTTCAATTTATTTCTAAAATGAAAAACATTTACAGGCAAATCAATATACAAAAAAACCACATGATATCCATAAGCCTCATGATTTTCATTATGTCCTCATCCACATACATTAATCACAACAAATCATGATGTGAACAGCAGTGGAAAAGTTTAATCATTGGACATTTATACTTTTTATTTTCAATTTAAGTTCTAGTACTAAAGTTTTTATTGCTTTACTCCCTTTAAAAAATACACAATAAAGGCACATTTCTCTAGTTTTCAATTCTCTCAGGTAGAACAGATAAGCCTTCCAATTTTATTGTAATTAGAAAAAACTCTTAACAGATAATTTTAAGCATATCATTTATCTGCTTTACCTTCTGCTAACTTGAAGGTGTTGTGTTTCCAATATCAAGCCCGACATGGGATGGGTAACCATACCTTAATACATCCCAAAGCTGGTTATGCTTTATATGCTGTTTTTGTTGTTAGACAAGGTTTCCAATGATCAGAAGCACTAAAACTTTAAAAGAAAAGAGGGAGAGTCATCTCTACTAACAAAGAACTTTTAAGCAGTGATCATGGGCAAAGAACCAAAAGATCACAAATCGCAGGCACTAATGAGAATTCTGCCAATTCAGAACACACCGACTGCTTGACAAGGTCTATATTTTGCTCATTAAGAGGGACAGAAACCTCAGGGCAGGGGGAAAGCAGCAAAAAGAAAAAGGAAGTATACTCACCACATTGGATAAAATTCAAGCTTTGGTGGGAAAGGGCAACCCGCTCTAACTTTGCTGCTGTGTATTTGCACCTTTACTCCATCTTATGTCAAATATTTGTATAACTGCCAATAAGTAATCAGACTACATTCCTTGAAAAACTCTCAAAAAAAATCTCAACTTTTCCAAGTCATTCTGCATCCCAAGCAATATAACAGGGGAAGGGACAGAAAATTTCTGTCTATAGTCTAGTTCCAACTTAACATCCCTCACCTAGGAAAGGCGAAACAGGTCCAAGAAAAATCTAACTGAATCAAGGTAGAGTATCCTGACTATAAAATGAACTTTCTTGTAGACTCCTAGGAGTCTACAAGAAATGCTACTTTCCAAAAGTGTAGCATTGCTTAAGTACTTTATATACACATAGCAAGAAAGAAACCATGCATCTTAGAAAAGAGAGCACCTATCTGAATCCATGTGTTCTCATGCTGCTATTTCTCTGACTTGAGGGTCAAATATTAAATCTCAACTTAATAAACTGAAAAAGTTAAAAAAAAGTATTTAACTAAAGCATGGTAGTCAACCTCCAAGATGTCCCTCACCTCTTGGCATTGTGTGCAATGCCTACCTGTACTATGGTAAGACCAACAAAACAGGGCAGAAGTGATGTTTTGTCACTTTCCAGACTGTCGGAAAAACAAGCTTCCATCTTAGCCTTTCTCTCCTGGATCACTCCCTCTGGGGAAAGCCAGCTATTATGTGAGGACACTCAGCAGCCTACGGAGAGGCTCACAGAGTGAAGAAAAACTGAAGTCTTCGGCCAACAGGCATCAGGGAAATGAGGCTCGCCAACAGAGACAATGTGCAAGCTGATGTTTTTTCCCCTTCCTCTTCACCCACTACTCAATAAGTGTTTGCTGTCTTAAACTGCCAAGTTTTGGGTAATTTGTTACATAGTAATAAATAACTAACCCAGAAGGTCACAGTCCATATCCAAAAAATGTAAAACTTATGAATTAGCTGAAAAGGTCTAAAATTCTCGGGAAAGGATCTGTCTTTATATTTAGTCACCCAAAATTTGAAGACCCCCCAAGGCTTTCTAAAGCAAAAAGCAAAAAAAAAAAAAAAAAAATCAGAGAACTAAAAGGATGAAAAATGCAGCAGGAATATGTCAGTTACTAGAAATACATTTTATTATATCAGGACAACAAATAAATGTTCTGTTAAAACTAGCTAAAAAGCTGACAAAAAGGTAGGTGCTCAAATAAGGACGATACCAGTCCTAGAAGGCAAAAAATCTATTTGCTTTCATAAAGTTGAGAAATAAGCAGTGTTTAAAACAAAAACAAAGAACTGTGTGTGTGTGTGTGAGAGAGAGAGACAAATTAATAAGATTCTATACCATAAAACAGGACATGAGATTTCACTGAAGCCTTTATAAGTCCATTTTTTCACTTGAACAATCCTCCCCTCTTCCAACTCAGTTTTTATTCCACGAATACTTAACACATTAAAAAAAGATATACGACCTCACCTGTATATTTCTAGCAATTACCTTCTAAGATCCAGGAATCTTTTTTCAATGTCTCCAAGAATATAATTCCTAAAAAGAGATATTTTAAATTATTTTCTACACTGGTCAGTGCCTTTACAATGAACATCTTCAATACAGCTTACATATCCTCATTTACGTATTCAATAATCACAACGGTTCATTATGTGAACAGCAGTGAAAAGATTTAATCATTGGATATGAAGTTATTAAAGGAAGCGAAGATGTAATCAAATGATTGAGAACTTCAATGTCACCGTAAAACGATTCAAAAAAATAGCAGCAAAAAGCATGTAAAATTTATAAGCAAATATAAAAATACACAAATATAACTCAAAAACAATGATCCCATTTATAAGGGACTGCATACTTCCCTATCCAGAAGTACACTAATCCCCAGAGCAGCGACCCCTTGTGGCTTCTGTGAAGTGAGTTGGTTATTTTCATCTAACAGGTCTACATTTAAGTAAATCTGTTCTGCAGCATAGCAGTTTTCTGTAACTCATCTGTAATTAATAATCAGAATACTGTCAGAATAAAGTGAGAGCCACAGAATCAGGAATCAGTTCAGAAGAAAAGAAAAAAAGTCCTCTTTGTACTTGATGCTGAATTGGCAGCAGCAAGAACACATTCAGCCTTTTCTTTTCCTTTTGTTTTTAATGGTACCACCTGCAAGAAGTTCCCAGGCTAGGGATCTAATCTGTGCTGCAGCTGAGGTCACTGCAACACAAGATCCTAGTGATCCTTAACCCACTGAGTGAGGCCAGGGATTGAACCAGCATCCTCAGAGACAATATAACTGGCTGAGAGCCACAAAGGGAATTCCTCAGCTCTATCTTAAAACGAAAAGCGAGGGCCTGCACCAGTTGCTCCCTCCTGAGTAACACCCACCTTCCCCTGTTGCCCAGGTTTACAGCAGGTTACATCACCTCTGAATCTGTCCAACAACAGCCCATTCACCCAGAGCCCCACTTCCACCTGTAACATCTAGCAGCCACCAAACCTTGCTCTTCTAATACATCTTAATGGTTAAATGGAGACTTTCCATTTAAAGTTACCTTTAATGTGTTGGGAGGGCATAAGAATACTTCCCAGGTACAGATTATCCAAGTGCATAAATTTTGAGTAGTCAACTCTAAGCCTATTTTTCCTATAAGTCCTGCTTCTTTCAAATGCACAATTTTCCTGAGCATGAGATTTTTTTTTTCAGGAACACATGTGACATTACAGCAGAAACACGTGTCTATTTGTGTACCAGGGACTGAAAGACAAATTCATCTTACACATTGTCTCTGCACTCAAGGAGTATCCTCTAGCAAGTTCCTCACAAACTTGGAATCCTTAAAAAAGGAAAACCACCACGATGATACCACTTCACATCCAAGAAAATGTGGAGAAACTGCAACCCTCACCCATCGCTAGCAGGAATGTAAAATGGTACAGCCATTTTAGAGAAAAATTTGACATTTCCTCAAAACGTTAAGCGTAAGAGTTAGCATATGACCCAGCAATGCCCCCCTTAGGTATACACTCAAAAGGAATAAAAACACGTGCCCACGCACAAACCTATACACTAATGTTCATAGCAGTATTATTCATAACAGCCCCCCCAAACAGAAACTCCAATGTCCATCAACTGATAAATGGATAAATAAAATGTGGTGTATCAATAAAATAGAATATTTTTTGGCAATGAAAGGAAATTAAGTACTGATTCTACAAAAGTCTTAAAAATATTCCAACGAGAGAAGCCAGTCATGAAAGACCACATTAATTTCTAATTCCATTTACATGAAGTACCCTGAATAAGCAACTCCACACAAAGATTAGTGGTTTCCAGGGGCTGTGGGAGGGAGAATATAAGTAGTGACTGCTAATGTGTTCTAAAATGGATTATGGTGATGACTGCACAACTCACGAATATACTAAAAACCATCGGATTGTGCACTTGGTTAATTGCATGGAGCACGTGTTATAGCTTTACTTTACACACACCCCCCCCAAAAGGCAACCGATTTTTAACTGAAAACTTACTGATTTCTACTTAGCCTCATTCAAGCCTTATTTGGTTGAGTGATAGAAAAGTTTCTCGAGTTCCTGTTGTGGCTCAACTAGTATCCAACAGGATGCAGGTTCAATCCCAGGTCTCACTCAGTGGGTTAAGGATCTGGCACTGCTGCAAGCTGCAGCGTACGTTTAAGATGTGGCTCAGATCTAGGTTGCTGTGGCTGTGGTACGCGCCAGCAGCTGCAACTCTCATTCGACTCCTGGCCTGGGAACTTCCATATGCTGCAGGTTTGGCCCTAAAAAAAATTTCTAACAGTCTAACCAACTGACAGTGATTTAAATCCAGGTCCTAAACCTTAGCACAGTCCAGAGCCAAGTAAACCCCATGGACCAATTTCCCCCGAATTCATGGACTATCTATCACAGGCCTTGTGACTTTTAACAAAAATACATAAGCAAGAACTATGTTAATTTCATTAAAGTAAGCTATAAGCATATTATAAAGAAAGCAATTGTGAATAAGTAATACCTTGAGATGAATCTTTCTGGCTAGGTTCTGGGTAAAGTAAACAAAAGAGGGAGAAAGAACAATCTTGCTTGGAAGTGCTGGAATCATTCTTGCCAGCTAGAGACAAAAATGAAAAAGTTACAAATATTTCTGTTTCCTATAATGGGCCTCCAACGTTTAGCAGGAACGATACCACTTAATATGCTAAGAGCCTCTTTAAAGATACAAAACAGAAAGTATGCCCTACCTTGGCCCCATTTTGTTCCTTCTATGAGACCTGACATCTCACACCGTAAACAGAAAGAGCTTAACAAATACATCCTTCTATGTATGATCTTCTCTCTCCTGAAAGCTATCCACGTCCAAACCAAAACCACTTCATTGCCCCTGTCGGTAAGGCTACTGACGAGTTTCCACGAAACAGCGCTCTTCCCCAAGAACCCGCCTTCTTACCTCAGTTCCCCCAAAGGGGCAAAAGCTCTCGCAGAAAAGGGTTCGTTGAATTGAAAGTCGACATATCTTTATGTGAGATTCTCATTCAAGCTCCTCTGAGGTCACGTACCTACGGTCAACCACACCATTGTCTCCGCATCAAGGAACTACAAAATAAAATGCAAAGAAATGACATGCCTCTCAGCAAATAATCCTCCTATCCCCTCCCATCACACCCTCCGGTCACTTAAAGAGCTCGTACCCGGAGACCCATTGGTGCGCCTATGGATTCGCTTCAACTTTGGTCCTTTCTCTCCCTTTCGCATTCTCCCGCTGGGCCTCACGAGAAGCGCGATGGTACTGGATTTAGTCAGAGCGGTTGAAAAGGAGCCCACGACAGTTGATTCCACTAACCACTCTCGAACAGAGAGGGAGGAGCGGCCCAATGCGCGTCTGAATAGTTCTGGCCTTTCTGATTGGGTGCTGGGACAAAACGTGGTCTGTGATTGGCCACGGCGGCAGGCGCAGCGCCCACCGAGAGGAAGGGTGGGAGCCGTGCGCCTTAAGATCCCGCCTTTCCCAACAAATAAAGGTCGTAAGCGTCCGAGTCAGCGGGAGGAGCTAACTTTGTAGCAATTCATGCAGTCAAAGGAGCGCCGACCGTGGATACCCACCTAAGAGAAGATGACCCGAAGTTGCTCGGCAGTGGGCTGCAGCACCCGGGACACCGTGTTGAGTCGGGAGCGGGGCCTCTCCTTCCACCAGTGCGTGAGAGCAGCCTCCGCGCTAACTCCCAGCACGGCCAGGCTGGTTGCAGGCCAGGGTGGGGCGGGGCCGGGAGGTGCGTCACGTCGCTACGTGGCGTGGCGTGCGTAGCGTGGGATTGGGTGGAGGAATTGGGCAACTTTGAGAGTGGAGGGTCTTCTTCACCTTGCTGTTCAGTGTTAACCTTTGAAGGGTTTACTTTCTCAAGTAGCAAGGGTTAACTCTTGCTGTTCAGTGTTAACCTTTGAAGGGTTTACTTTCTCTTAGCAAGGGTTAACTCTTGCTAAGAGCTGCACGGCAGCTCTTAGCAAGAGTTAAAGGAGTCTCGCTTCCTTTCGGTGTCTTACTGAGGGGCAAGGAAGGCAGTTTAGAAGCGCTGTTGAAGGTGTGAGCTTTCATCAGTTAGAGTGTATGGCTTGCCCGGGCAATGTGTACAGATCAGTTTTGTTACTGAACTGAACTCGAGTTCGCTCTCCCACCGCGCTGCAAAGCCAGTTTACTGACCAGATTGTGGTTCAGCGTTCATTGCACGGTGCCAAGCAAGGAGAACCGGGGCCCATGCTCAAAAGACCTAAATTCCTCGATGGCTTTTAGGGCTTTTAAATGCAGTCTTCGGGGTAAAGGCTGCAGGGTGCGTGAATTTATTCTGATTGAATGGGAGTGAGGTAACAAGGTGGAGTTTGGAGAATCTCAGTCATCGGCCTTCTGGTTCCAAGCTGGGTCTAAGTGCTGGTGGTCAGCGACTAGTCACCATCTGCCAACTGGGCAGGGGTTAGTTTTTTAAACAAGAAAATAGTGGAGGGGGGCACTGGGGGAGGACGGTGTGGAACTACACGGCCCACCGAGGGGCTTTTGTGTCCCGCAGGGGATCAACTTGGTTTCAGATTCTCACTGCCTCTCATTGGTAGTTGTTCAATATCATTAGTCTGCACTCTGTGAGCCTAGTCCGACTCAGGGTGTAGCTTGTCATGGCAAGGATGTTTCATTTGGCCCAAAAGTGGGTCATGTCCTCAGGCCCATCTAATCTGAACGCACACACATCTGTGGTCCAGTCTGGTATAGGTCATTGAAATCACTGAGAGGTAGAAAAGTGGGTAGAACAGATCCTCACAGACAGAAAGAAATGTACACTATTTTTTTTTAAGTGGTAGTATATTAAGGCGATATGAAGTGTAGAGTTAAGCCACTGACAGAGCTCTTTTATGAAAAGACCAAAAAGATCTGTATGGGACAAGTGGTATTTGAGTTGGACCTGGAACTTTAACCTAGATTGGTGGAGGCGGGATGGTTGGGTGGGAGGAGGATATTAAATAGGAATAGCATGGAAGCATGTAACGGGGTGGAAAGTGAAGATATAGGAGTTCCCATCGTGGCGCAGCGGTTAACGAATCCGACTAGGAACCATGAGGTTGCAGGTTCGATCCCTGGCCTTGCTCGGTGGGTTAATGATCCGGCGTTGCCGTGAGCTGTGGTGTAGGTTACAGACGTGCCTCGGATCTGGCGTTGCTGTGGCTGTGGTGTAGGCCAGCAGCTACAGCTCCTGTTAGACCCCTAGCCTGGGAGCCTCCATATGCCTCGGGTTCGGCCCTAAAATGACAAAAAGACAAAAAAAAAAGAAAAAAGAAAGTGAAGTTATAATGTAGTGGAAAAAGTAGCCTGGAGACAAGTTATTTAAAAAAAAATGTAAGGAGTTTCATCCATGCATGATAGGCCTTTTGTATTTTAAATAGGGCTGTTCCTCCATCTAAGCTGTTAGAATTGTATCCTTTCTTCTCTGGGATTTGTTTCCATCAATTGGTTCCTGTTCTCTTTTTATTCTAAACTGCCCTCTCTACTGGTTACTTGCCTAAAAACACTGAGCAGCATGCTCATATTACTTCCATTTTTAAGCACAGATAGGAAAAGGTGTACCTCACTCTACACTACCATTCTTCCCTTTATAACCAGGTTCCTCAAAACAGGAGTATACGTCTACTTCCCTAAGTCCTGTTGGCTTTTCAACCCACTGTAGCCACGTATCTGTCACCTCTGTAAGCAAACAGCACTGAGTCACCAGTAACCTTGCCAAGTCTACAAGAGCACTTCTAAGTCCTTCTCTTGCCTCTTTTTAACTTTTAGTCATATGGACCACTCTTTGAAACCCTCACCTCCCTTGGCTGTATCCCTAGTTCTCTCCTTTTCCTTTCATTTCTTCCTCAGCTTTTTGCTGCCCTCTGTTTCCTGTGACTTCTTCCTAGTTTCCTTAAATAGGGAAGGACTCACTCATTGCTTTTATTTGCTTTATATATTGAGGACCAAAGTAAGAGCTGGCTCAAAAAAAAAGATGATGGAGTTATTGCAATAGTCTGCTGTGATTTTTCCAGCCTGAGTGCCTCCCCATTCATTCCATTTTCTAGCTTCCTGGAAATGATTTTTTTTTTCAAAATGCAAGTTTTACGCTGGTTCCCTGAAGGATTTTAATCCCTTGGGCTCTTCGGTGCCTAAAAGACAGACTTCAAGCTTCTCTGTGAAGCCTTTCCTCATACACCTCTCTTCCGACCTGAATCACATTCCCTCTGTATTTCTTTTGTTGTACGTGTGTGCAGAATTAGACACAAGTCTAGGAAGTTGTAACGAAGGCAGGGAAGAACAGAGACAGGAAAAGGTGTTAAGATACTATGCTGTTAGTCCTAGTGACAAGGTTAATATTGATCTGAAGTAAGGGCTCAACAGAAAGGTCATATGGGAAGGAGAGAATTAGTCAACTCACCATTGCCTGAAGCCGCCATCTTCAAACTCTTTGGTGGTGGAGCTCTTTCCATAAAAAAATATTTGAGTACATGCCTTGGATGTATGCATAGTGATTTATAATAATCCATACTTTCATAGATGAAGTTATGTACTAATATGAAACACAAAAATTAGAAGATGGGGCAAAAAAATTATAAAAATAAATTCTAATAATTTCTTCAACTCTCAGTGTATGAGGGTAGCCTGCTGTGGTGGCCATTGACCTGAAGGATGGATCCAAAACTTACTGTAATGCATACAAGATCCCTTGTGATCTGACCTCTACTTTCCCAGCCCATCTATAACCACTCCCAGCTACCTCTATATTCTCCTTTCAAGACTCCAAATGACCTTATTTTTAATGCTTTATCGGTCGGGAAGATCCAAGTAATTATCTTATATCTCTTCCTTTTTGTATCTGCTTGGAGTGGCTGCTGTCAGCAGGAGAAACCCCTTTGACACTTCAGCTCTAGCTCGGATATTCTGTCCTCTGAAGCTTTCCCCAGCACCCCCAGCACCATCAGCAGAGCTGTGAGAGAAGTTGTAAGGACATGGCAAGGGCTCTGGTTGAAAAGCCTGAATCCAGGAGTTCCCTTCGTGGCTCAGTGGTTAGCGAATCCGACTAAGAACCATGAGGTCGCGGGTTCGATCCCTGGCCTTGCTCAGTGGGTGGATCCGGCGTTGCCGTGAGCTGTGGTGTGGGTTGCAGACGCGGCTCGGATCCCGTGTTGCTGTGGCTGTGGCGAAGGCCGGCAGGTACAGCTCCTGTTAGACCCCTAGCCTGGGAACCTCCACATGCCGCGGGTGCGGCTCTACATAAAGGCAAAAAGACATAAAAAAAGAGAAAGAAAAGCCTGAATCCAAATGACTCAAAGATGTTACTGTTGTTACAGGAATATTGGTACTCTGCCACAAATGGCTAAATGCAAAGTGAGACTGGCACGTTAAAAATGAAAGTAACCCTTTGATTCTTTCTCTTTTTGTTGGTGTAAGGTGATTAAGAAAATTAATTTATTTCATAACCAAAGAAATATATGTATGTTTGGAAGAGTTCTTGCCTGAATTATTGCAATGAATTCCACTTTTACAGTTTTATTTATGAAGCATTTCAAACACATTAGCAGGCAAAAAAAAAAAAAAAAAAAATATATATATATATATATGTTAACAAACACCTATTTATCCATCACTAGGAAAAGCAAATGTTAACATGTTTGCTTTTGTTCTTTTTAAGTTACAGGTCTAGTTAAAGTCTTGCCCCACCATCCTTCCTAGATATTTGATGTGCAGGGAGCTGTAGGATAAAAAAGGCATCAGTCAACAGGAGGAAGAAAAGTGGATTCTGCATTACAGTGTAAACCAGTTCATTAATGTGCATATGAGATGGTGATTGGTTCGGGATTTTTCTTCTGCTAGAGGTGGCTTTAGATCGGGAAAACATGAATTCCAGTTTTCATTGACTGCTGGTGGCCGTACTTGGCTTTGCTCTTGGTTTCATCTTCTGTAAAAGGATAAAAACCTGTCCTGCAGAATTTTTTTAAAACTAAAACTAAGTTTTATATGTATGAAAGTGTATATGTATAACACACACACACACACACACACACACACACGGGAAATGTAAATTAAAAGTAGGATCAGTTGTTAATACCTGCTTAATTTTGTCAAGAACTCATGTTGTCATGATGGTCAGACTACAGTATTCACCAACTCTTTTTGGGTCATTTTACACATCAGAAATACTTGTTTAATACCTGGAGGCAAACCTGCAAAGCTGTTTGGGACTGGCTTGATGTAACTACAAGAGCTCCAGGTGGCCCAGGCCACCCCATGTAGTCACCAGGCATGCCACTGGGAAGCTTTTCATCAGAGGATCAGGCTCTTAATGTAACTTGGTGGACAAGTCAACTTCTGATGGTCCCTTTCCTAGTTAGAGACCACACCCAGTCTGTGAAGTCGGCCTCAGGAACACGCGCAATCAGCTAAGAAAGGAACCCAGTGAAAGAGAAAGATATGCTTATCTTTATTGGAAAAATAATTCCCTGTCCACTCTCTCTTGATCAAGTACCATTGGCTTCCCGGAACGATAAAATACAGAATCTCGGAGTTCCCGTTGTGGTTCAGCAAGTTATGAACTTGACTAGTATCCATGAGGATGTGGGTTTGATCCCTGGCCTCATTCAGTGGGTTAAGGATCCGGCATTGCCATGAGCTGTGGATCTGGCGATGCTGTGGCATCGGCTGGCGGCTAGAGCTCCAATTCGACCCCTATGCCGCAGGTGTGGCGGTAAAAAGAAAGAAAAAAAATTCCCCCAAAGTGTAGTTAGTTGTTCCCAAGGAAGAAAAAACATAGGACAGTATGTTACCACTCGCAGAGTGCTTTTAAACCCATCTGTATCCTGTACTCTTCCTTACAGTCCTAGAGGAAGCTGACAGATGGGTTAATACCACAGAGGTGATAGAAGGGAATTGCAGCTTCAATCCAGGTTTTCCAATTCAGTTTTCTTTCTCAAGGTGATTAAAAAAGTATCTCACAATTATGTTTTTCGTACTGCTCTCTCATTTCCCTAACAGCTGATAACATAAATATTTTTTCACAAATTTCAGTTCCTAACAACTACGTGCTTTAAAACCTAAGTTAAAATAAAGTCATACAGCTCCCTACAGATCTGTCTCCAAGATAAATCAAAGAAGAGGGTGCAGAAAGAGTAGTTCTGGGATTTTCATCATTTTAGTTTCACGACTCTTTTCCTCACCCACTTCTAAATATCATAATTTGGCTGAGATTGTCAGAGAAATGCCAGGTAATTTTTATGTTCAGAGCTTGGAAAAAGTGGTAACTTTCAGAACAAAATAGGAAAATTGAGTATAGGAAAGGTACTTGTCTTCTACTGCTGAGTAACAAATTTCCTCAAAATTCACTGGAGGAGTCCCGTCGTGGCTCAGCAGTTAACGAACCCAACTAATATCCATGAGGACGCAGGTTCGATCCCTGGCCTCCCTCAGTGGGTTACGGATACAGCGTTTCCCGGAGCTGTTGTGTAGGTTGTGGATGTGACTCAGATCCTCTGGGAACTTCCATATGCCTCAGGTGCGTCCCTAAAAAAGCAAAAAAAAAAAAAAAAAAAAATCCGTGGAAACATCCGTTTTCTCACATAATTTCATAATTTCTGAGCATCGGGAATTGAGGGGTAGATTAGCTGGGTGTTATGGAGTGTCACAAAAGGTTGCAGTCAAAATGTTATCCAGGACTGAAGTCATCTGAGGGCTTGACTGAGGCTAAAGAATCTGCTTTGAAAAAGGCTCTCTCACATGGCCTTTGCCTGGAGAACTGTTTCTTGCCAAGTGGACTCTCCATAGGGCTGCTTAGGACATACAAGGTGACTTGCCCCAGAGAAAAACCATTCAAGAGAGAACAAGGACCAACCTCAGTGCTTTTTATGATCCAGTCTTATTGCCCACTGTCACTTCTGCTTTTTTTTATGTCCCCTAGAAGCAGATCGCTAACTCCAGCCCATATTCCAGGGGAAAGGAATTAGTCTCCACCCCTTGAAAGGAAGCATACCAAAGAATTTGTGGACATAGTTTAAAATCGCCATAGGAGGAGTTCCCACCGAGGTGCAGTGGGTTAAGAATCTGACTGCAGAATCTTGGGGCACCGTGGAGATGCAGGTTTGATCCCCAGCCCAGCACAGTGGGTTAAAGGTGCCAGCATTGCTGCAGCTGTGGCTCAGATTCAATCCCTGGCCCAGGAAGTTCCATATGCTGTGGGTGCGGCCATAAAAGTTTTAAAAAATTGCCAGAAAAGGAAGACACATATTAAATTTGAGCAGATTCTGTAGGCTCTGAAGGCAGAATGTGGTAGGGAATTTAATATGAGAATTGGCCCCATACAAATTGAAACAGATGAGATCCCTTAGGTGTTGAACTTTTGGATTAAGTTAAAGAACTTTGAAAAATGAAATCAGATCAAATGAATGAAAGTTTAACTGGATTTAATGTCTATACAAAGCAGTTAAATAAATGGGTTTATGCAATAAATACTACTGGAGTCTTACTATAATATTTTCATGTTAATGGAACTTTAATATGATTGCTATAGATTTCCAACTGATACCATACAGCGCTCAAAATGGATCAGGGCTGTTAATCGTATGGACCCCAGAAGCAAAAAGATTTGGATTCCAGGACCAGGTGCTATGCTATGTTCCAAACATTTTCAAGAAAGTGACTTTGAGTCATATGGCATAAGAAGAAAGCTGAAAAAAGGAGCTGTGCCTTCTGTTTCTCTATACAAGGTACTTAAATCTAGGTGTAAATGAAACAATTTTACAGAGCCTTTAAAAATCAAGACAGCTCACGTTATAGCTAGAATTTCTAGAGATACAAACAGGAACCTAGCTCTTAAAATAAATCCACTAATAAGTTTTAAATGCTTAGAAAACTAGTTTTGTTTTGTAAAAAAACATATAGGTACTATTCGTAATGGAGCTTTGGAGCTTTTTAAAAAAAAAGGTGTATAAATGCAAATCCTTTGTCTAGATATACATAAAGGTTACAAAACTGGTCGCAAAAATCAACTAGTGAATATAAACAGCCTTAGAATTCAGGCTTTTGTTTAAGTATGAAAAAGTTCTCATAATACTTTGAAATTATCCTTTTTGGGGGCTCTCCCCAAAGGTGTTACTGATCTTGACCAAAAACACATCTAATTATTAACACTGGTATAGAAAGAGGTATATGGAAAAGGAGTCAATCTCTGGTATTGGTGTTAACATTTTTGATTGTTTTTACTTTCTCTTTACCCCTTAGCCGCACCTTAAGTCAATCTCTGGTATTCGTGTTAACATTTTTGATTGTTTTTACTTTCTCTTTACCCCTTAGCCGCACCTTTGTATGTGACTCAGTCCCTGCAGCCTGCAAATAGTCATCTGGCTGTTCTGTCCTGGCACTGCTCTGACCTTCCTCTTACTCACTGGTGTTTCTTTCTTTCCATGTTGTTTTATTTCAGCCCCACTTTCTGAAGAATGTAGTTGGAGTTAAATCCAAACTCATAATTTTGAAGATCTGTTCATTGATTTGTGCATCCCTAACTTTGAATTCCCTTTTCGAACACATATACGTACCCATTTTTTAAGATAAATCGATGTGCTTTTTTTGCATGTGTGTAAAATTAATAATAGTTATAATTTATTGTGACCTACAGTGGCACAGCCATTGCACTAGGTGGTTTGCATAAATTATCTTGTTGCATCCTCAGAACAGCTCTGTATTGTAGACATAAAGTCACGGCCAACAAGTGAGGGAGCCAGGAGTCTTAATTCCAAAGCCTATGCTGTGTCCTGTGCCTTCCTTTCTGCGCAAATAACTTCCCTGTCCCCTCCATTAAACCAAGTTATTGCTCCTTCAAAGAACAACTCAAAACTCTCATCAGATCTTACCAAACTACCACTGCCTTCTGCTAGTTACTTTAATCGTTTTAGAAACTTTTAGCATCGTGTAATTATTTCTGTATAGATGGGGAAAAAAAAACCCTCATCAAACCCTGTTTACATTGTACTAGAGACAGTGCATTTAAAAAAATAAGAGATTTATGACCTTTTCCTTCATAACTAACTCTGAATGACAAGCAGGTGAGTGCTTTGCGTCTAGTGGTATTTTTATAGATAATCATTGTGTGACAATTTGTAAAATAACCTTCATTTTCCATTGATGTCATAGGTTCTCCAAGGTGTACACCTTAAAGGTAAAGCAAGACAGAAAATCCTTAAACAGCCACTTCCAGATAATTCTCAAGAGGTTGCTACTGAGGACCATAACTACAGTTTAAAGGGGCCTTTGACAATAGGAGCAGAGAAACTGGCCGAGGTGCAACAGATGCTGCAAGTGTCCAAAAAAAGACTTGCCTCTGCAAAAAACTACAGGATGATCAAGAAGAGAAAGGGCTTACGATTAATTGATGCACTTGTAGAAGAAAAACTGCTTTCAGAAGAAACAGAGTATCTGCTACGAGCCCAGTTTTCAGGTATGTTCTTTCAATGACCTGTAATATTTACAACACAGCTCTTAAGTTTTCTGAAATATCATTACATATTTATTTTGTATTGCCTCTGAAAATATTCTTTTAACTGAGTAGTAAAAGATCTCAGTAGCATAAATGAAAAGAGTGAAAAGTAATCAACAAAATAATTTTGTGGTTTTGCATTTTTAAAAATAATATGTATTATAACAGAAGCAAAGAGATGTATAAATGATAAAAAAAAGCACATACATTATCCTACTACCAGAGATGTGATCACATATTGTATTTCTGACTTTTTATAATTGCACTTACCCATGTTACTACAAATCCTTTATAAAGAGAATTTCAGCTGCTATGTAATTTATCACTAAAGTCTTTTTTATTTTCTTTTTTGGCCCTATGCACAGCACCCAGAAGTTCTCAGGCTGGGGATCCAACCTGCGCCACAACAGTGACAATGCTGGATCCTTAACTGCTAGGCCACCAGGGAATTCCTGTCATCAAAGTCTCTTTTTTTTTTTTTTTTTTGGCCTGCACCTGTAGCATGTAGAAGTTCCCACGCTAGGGGTCAAATTGCAGCTGCAGCTGACAACCTGCACCACAGACACAGAAATGTGAGATCTGAGTCACATCTTCAACCTACACCGAAGTTCATTGCAAGGCCAGATCCCCAACTCACTGAGCAAGGACAGGGATCAAACCTGCATCCTCATGGATACTAGTCAGGTTTGTTACCACTGAGCCACAATGGGAAATCCCACTAGTTTTTTTGCAGTAAGTTGAACTAGATAATTTGCAAAATCCTTTGAGTTTGAAAATTGTGTATGTCTGCAATTTCTTTTCTAAAATACTCTAGGAGTTCCTGTCGTGGCACAGTGGAAATGAATCCGACTAGGAACCGTGAGGTTGTGGGTTCGATCCCTGGCCTCGCTTAGTGGGTTAAGGATCTGGCATTGCCATCAGCTGTGGTGTGGGTCACTGATGTGGCTTGGATCCCACGTTGCTGTGGTTGTGGTGTAGGCCAGCATCTGTAGCTCTGTTTGGACCCCTAGCCTGGGAACCTCCATATGCCGCAGGTGCAGCCTAAAAAAGACAAAAAGATAAAATACTCTATAGCGTATGTATATGTCCATTGAAAGACTATCTACTCTTCTTTGTAAACCAGAATATTTGAAGAGGGACAAATAAGAACTACCAACTTATTCTTCAATGAAAGCAGCAGACAGTTTGGATTTACATTCTGATTAAAAAATAATAGTAATAAAGCTTGTCCTGTTTCTAGCAAAGAGCAGGTATCTCCAAAGAGGAGAATACTTTGTGTTTTCCCAAGAGAGGAATACAGGTATAAATAGGGAGTCTGTGCTAGGAACAGAGGATTTTATTTTTTCTCTCTGTGGTAGGGAAGATTGTTCATTCTGAATAGTACCTTATCCCCAGAAGTGTTTTTTTGTTTTTTCGTTTTTGTTTTTGTCTTTTGAGTCCTGCACCCATGGCACATGGAGGTTCCCAGGATAAGGGTCAGGTTGGAGCTGCAGCTGCCAGCCTGCGCCACAGCCACAGCAACATGCGATCCCAGCCCCATCTGTGACCTACACCACAGCTCACGGCAACGCTGGATCCTTAATCCACTGAGCGAGGCCAGGGATCGAACCTGCATCCTCATGGATACTGGTTGGATTTGTTAACCTCTGAGCCACGACGGGAACTCCCGTTTTGTTTTTGTTTTTGGCTGTGCCTCTGGCATACAGAACTTCCTGGGTCTGGGCTCAAACCTGCACCATAGCAGGGACCCGAGCCACAGCAGGGACAATGCCAGATCCTTGACCTGCTGCACCACGGGGGAACTGCCCCAGAAGTGTGTTTTTTGTCTCATTTTTCACTCTCAGATAAATAAACGATAACCAGGGAACAAACTAAAGCAAATAAATAAATGTCCTCATAATCTAGAGGATATTTTATCGAGTTATTTCATTTTCTTCCCTGTTCTAAAAATCTCTACTCAGGCTGCCAAAGAATAGTAAAACATAATGACTCAAGTTGAAACATTTTTCTTCCCTCTTTCTAATAAAATGATCCAAGGTGAACAGTATAAATTAGTATAAACAGTATAAATTAGTCCACAAGCTTTGAGATTGGATAGTAGCCTCTGAACAAACTCAGTTAAAATGTTATTGTATTTTGGAGTTCCCTCCTGGCTCAGTGGGTTAAGGATCTGGCATTGTCAGTGTTTTGGCTGTGGTTACAGCTGTGGCTCTGGTTTGATCCCTGGCCCAGGAACTTCCACATGCCTCAGACACGGCTGAAAAAAAAAAAAAAGAGTGATTGAATTTTGGTGCCTGGTACCATTTTATGTATAAATTCTGTGATCTGTGCCTAAAAATGTTACTGTACACATTTTTTATCACAAAGAATAAATTTATTTTAACAGATTTTAAGTGGGAGTTGTATAACTGGAGGGAAACAGCTGAGTACTCCACAGAAATGAAGCAGTTTGCGTGTACACTCTACTTGTGCAGCAGCAAAGTCTACGATTATGTAAGAAAGATCCTCAAGCTGCCTCATTCTTCCATCCTCAGAACGTAAGTGAATTGTTTTTCGATGTTAAATAAAACAAATATTTTTCTTTCTTTTTTTGTTGTCGTTGCTTTTTGGGCTTCACTAATGGCATATGGAGGCTCCCAGACTAGGGGTCGTACTGGAGCTACAGCTGCCGGCCTACACACAGCCACAGCAACGCTGGATCTGAGCCAGGGATCGAACCCACAGCCTCCTGGTTCCTAGTCAGATTCGTTTCCCCGGCACCAGAACAGGAACTCCTGCATTTTGTTCTTTCATTGTAGTTTATATATGAATGCTGTTAGTATTCACACTCTCCCTTAAAAACACTTCCAGGTGGTATTTGCATATTATCACAATCAATATTTGACCAACAAAATGAAGACATACAGGCTGACAATTTTTTTTTTTTTTGCATCTCCCAGACAGTAGAGTTACTCTGGATGGTAAAATCTGAATCTTGAAATATTGGAATTTTCTCATATACCTCAGTATTTTTAATATCCGACTAATCTAGAAAATCTAAAACAGTTCTAAATTGATAACCACTGCTTTGAAGCAAAGATCAAAAATCCGAAGTTTTCGAAAATCTGAAGTTTTCATAAGCACTGCAGGTTGTCCAGAGACCAGCTTATGAAAAATAATTTTTTAGGATCTGTGGTCAAAATGCATAGACATTAATATTCTCTTAGTGGGAAGCAAATAGCGCTTTATAGCAATGCCTCATAAATTGAATAGTCAGTTTTTACTGTTTTTTTTTTTTAATCACCAGTTTTACAGATTCCTTTTAATGTTTGTTTGTTTGTTTGTTTGTTTGACTCAAACGGCGGAAGTGTACGGCCTCATGGTTCTGGAGGCCAGAAGTCCCAAAGCAAGGCCCGGGCAGAGTTGGTTCCTTCTGAGGGCTGCGAGGGAAGGATCTGCTCCAGGCCCCTCTCCTCCGCTTGTAGACGGTGGTCTCTCCCCTGGGTTTCTTCACATCATCTTCCACTAGCCACGCGTGTCTCTGTGTCCGCATTTACTCTTTTTACCCATCAGCCTTTCCCCTGCCGACCTCACTTGAACTTGATGACCTCTGTGAAGACACTCTCTTCAGATGAGGTCCTGCTCTGAGCTACAGGGTAATAATAGCACAGGGCAGTTCTTTTTTGAGGGACAGTTCAACCCATGCCCGTGGCTTTCCAGCTGCGCAGACCGAAGGCTCACTGTCCCTCCCAGGAGCGCGCGGCTCATCTGCCCCGCCTCGGCCCCGCGCCGTCCCGCACGCCGTGTTAGCCTCCTGCTGCGTCTCGTCTTAGAGATGTGAGCACTGAATCTTAGTACTTACAGCACTGCCTTCCCACTAGACCGTGAGCTGCCCAAGTATAAGGTCCGCATCCGGTTCTTTACACCCCGTGCCTCGGCGCAACGCCTGGGATACAGCGGTGTCTTGATATATATTGTGGAATGAAAGAATGCCTGGATGGTCATTTAGGATTTTAGACAGATGTAAGGAAAAAGTGCAGTGAGCCCCAAGTCACAGTCTAAAGAGCAGCATTTTATGACGTTCCCACTGTGGCTCAGCGGGTTATGAACCCGGCTAGTATCCATGAAGACGCAGGTTCCATCCCTGGCCCGGCTTGGTGGGTTAAGGCTCCGGTGTGGCCATGAGCTGTGGTGTATGTAGGTCACAGACCTGGCTGGGATCCCATATTGCTGTGGCTGTCGTGTAGGCCCGCAGCTGTAGCTCTGATTCGACCATGTGGCCTGGGAACTTACATATGCTGTTGGTATGGCCCTAAAAAGCAAAAAAAAAAAAAAAAAAAGAGAGAGAGAGAGTGAAAGAGAAATCAGTTGCTTTCCTACAATTCTAACTCCTAAATGTGGTCTGGGTACTTCCACTTACAGTTACAAAAACTTAAAAAAAAAAAAATCAACAAGTTCATACATCTTTCTGCCTAATGAACATCATTCTAGTAGTTGTGGATATAAGATACCATTAAAATTTCTGTTTAAAAATCAAGCTCACCAGAACATAGCTTTTTTTTTTAACCTATTTAAACTAGAGCTTTTACTTAGCATTAAGTGGTTTCATTATATAGTCCATTAACACAGCATCTTTAGAGTTCATTTGAGAATCCTATTGCAAATGAATACATTTTAAACAATTGATTAAATTGTGGTGACATACTTGAAAAGGGTTTTCAACATCCTAGTGGGCTGTAGCACCCTGATGCAGAGCCACTGAACTTGTTTCTCATTGTTTTATTATTTTGCCCCATTTTCTTTTTCTGGCCACACCCATGGCATGTGGAAGTTCCCAGACCAGGAATTGAATGTATCAGGAATTGAATGTATGCCACGGCAGTGACCCCAGCCTTGCAGTGACAGCATTGGATCCTTAACCTGCTCCACCAAAGGAGAATTCCAGTTTTACCCTATTTTTAAATTTAAACAACTAAAACTTTTGTCTCCTAAATAGCACGCGTTTTTTTTTTTTTTTTCCATCCTATAACTTTTTCAAATCTATTAGTGCATCCTGTAGTAAATTTACTGGGTCATAGTTGGCACTACCTTTTATATATGCACTTATATAAAACACGTTTGTTTGTGCATGGTAGTCTGTGCATAGTAAGTGTAGATCCTATTTATGAAACTTCTAAGTTGCAGTGAAACATATGGAAAGCCCTGTCCCGAAACACTTAAAGTACATTAAAATTTAAAGTACATTAAAATTTTAATGAAATAGAGGTTGGCTGTCCAGGAAGAAACCTTGGCAGCCTAGAATATAGCCCTCACATCAGAAATCCAACCTGAAAAAAAAGGTTATGTGAGTCACAAAATTAAGCTTCAGTTAAGATGAACAATCTTAACTGAGAATCTCCCTGAGAATCCATTTAGTCTTATTTTAGACGATTATGCAGCTTGGCTGTTTCCTTTCCTGATCTGCAGCCAATTAGGAAGAATCAATTAGAACTGAGTGAAAAGAATTCTGTCTGTTAAAATGACAGACATTATCCTTAGTAGCAGAGAATACCAGCAGTCCGGGAAGGTTAAGGAAACTAAGCAAGAACTCCTAAGGCAAAGCCAATAGTACAGGTAATTTGGACAGGAGCAAGCAGAGGCAGACACTTCGTTGCTCCAAAGGGCATCATTCTTTGGCTCCAAGGAACAGTGAGAACAGCATGGAACAGGGGCCTCGGGAAAGCTGGGCTTCACGTTGTGCACCATATGGGCTACACGACTTAAGCTCTCTCCGTCTTCCCCTTTCCTAATCTATAAAATGGGCAAGATATTCTCTAAGTTTCCTTCCCCTTCAACAGTTTTTGCATGTCAGTGAACATACAGGTAAGACTGGTTTATGATCTAAATTGTAAACACATCAAGTAGAGCAAACTGGGTAATTGATTTGTGTATTTCTTAAAGATATGAATAAGAAATTAAAAATTATTTTGTGATATGTCTCCATCTTATACAGTGTTTCCAAGTGTCTCTATTACCTTATGATTTTATAATAACTACATGAATATATGCTTGCAAATGTCTAGAACTTGGCTACTTATCCCTGGCTTTATTTCTACAGGGCTTTGAGGCTACTTTATTACCATTTAAGGTACTTTTCCTTTTTTTAAGTTCTTCATTTGTAGTGTATATTTGTCTTTTTTTTTTTTTTTTTTTTTTTTTTTTTTTTTTTTTTTTTTTTTTTTTTTTTTTTTTTTTTTTTTTTTTTTTTTTTTTTTTTTTTTTTTTTTTTTTTTTTTTTTTTTTTTTTTTTTTTTTTTTTTTTTTTTTTTTTTTTT
>PVHT020000886.1:10896204-10907396 GCA_004024745.2 Catagonus wagneri | reverse complement strand
TTTCCTTTCTTCAGCAAAAAGTGGAGAACGGCGACCAGCTCTATCAGTACTGTTCCCTGATAATAAAAGGTATCTCTCTCAAGCAGCAGCTTCAGTGGGACCCCAGCAGTCACCATTTGCAAGGGTTTATGGACTTTGGTCTCGGCAAACTAGATGCTGATGAAACGCCACTTGCCTCAGAAACTATTTTGCTCATGGCAGTGGGTATTTCTGGTCATTGGCGAACACCTCTGGGTTATTTTTTTGTAAACAGGGCTTCTGGATATTTGCAAGCTCAGCTGCTTCGCCTGACGATTGGCAAACTGAGTGACATAGGGATCACGGTTCTGGCTGTTACGTCTGATGCCACAGCTCACAGTGTTCAGATGGCAAAAGCGCTGGGGATCCATATTGATGGAGACAGCATGAAGTGTACATTTCAGCACCCTTCCGCCTCTAGTCAGCAGATTGCCTACTTCTTTGATCCTTGCCACTTGCTTCGATTAGTAAGAAATGCATTTCAGAATTTGCAGAGCATTCAGTTTATCAATGGCACAGCGCATTGGCAGCACCTTGTGGAGTTAGTCACATTCGAGGAACAGGAATTATCGACTATGGAGAGAATCCCGAGAAAACTTGCAAGTTTGAAGAACCACGTGCTGAAGACAAACGGTGCTGCCCAGCTCTTCAGTGAGAGTGTGGCTAGTGCGTTAGAATGTTTGCTGTCGTTAGGCCTGCCTTCTTTCCAAAACTGTATGGGTACCATCCATTTCTTACGCTTAATTAACAATCTGTTTGACATTTTTAATAGTAGGAACTATTATGGAAGGGGACTTAAAGGACCCCTATTACCTAAAACTTTTAATAAAATCAACCATGTGTTAATTGAAGCCAAGACTATTTTTGTTACATTATCTGACACTAGCAATAATCAGATAATTAAAGGTAAGCGAAAACTGGGGTTCCTGGGATTTCTGCTTAATGCTGAGAGCTTAAAATGGCTCTACCAAAACTATGTTTCCCCCAGAGTCACACCTTTCCCATATCTTCTGACTTACAAATTCAGTCAAGATCATCTGGAATTATTTCTAAAGATGCTTAGACAGGTTTTAGTAACCAGTTCTAACCCTACCTGCATGGCGTTCCAGAAAGCTTACCATAATTTGGAGACCAGATACAGATTACAAGAGGACGTTTTTCTATGTGAAGTAAGCATCCTTGACATTTCAATTGCTCGAAGGACAGACTTGGCCCTTCGGACAGTTCAGCGTCAATATGGTGTCAGCGTTATAAAGACTCCTTTTCACAAAGAGGATATTTGCCAAGACTGGTCTGACTGTTTGCTAAGTGAGGCATTACTAGACCTGTCAGATCATAGGCGAAACCTCACCTGTTGCGCTGGTTATATTGCTAATAAGTTATCAGCTCTTTTAACATGCGAGGACTGCATCAGTGCACTCCATGCGTCGGATCTCAAAGCCTCTAAAATTGGATCACTTTTATGCATTAAGAAGGAGAATGGTTTGCATTTCCCTTCAGAAAGCTTGTGCCGCGTCATAAACGTTTGTGAGCAAGTTTTAAGAACCCATTCGAGAATGACAGCTTATGAACTGTTACTTCCTAAACAGAGGGAACTTTATCTTCAACAGAAAATATTATATGAGCTTTCTGGGCATGTTTATCTTTTTGTAGATCTAAATGAGCATCTCTTTGATGGAGAAGTCTGTGCCATCAATCACTTTGTAAAGTTGCTAAAAGATATAATTATCTGTTTCTTAAAGCTCAAAGCTGCAGGTGTAGCTCAGTGCCCTTTAAAACACCATTCAGAAAGAAGCGAAATGAAAACTTTGTCAAGGAAACACTGGTCATCGTTACGGAATTACAGATATTCAAGTTTTGCTAATACCAATAAATGCAGGCACTTGCTAAATAACAAAGGATGTCCATTCAGATGAAGGACCTAAAATATATCAAAATTTTTTGTTTCAAAAATTGGTCAACAAAGTCCAACCTACCATACTTTACAAATTGACCCTTTTATACAGCGAGCAAAGTTTGCAGTTCTGGTTTATTTGAATTTCTATTATGCAGATTATCTGCTTGGACTTCAGTAGGGCTTGCAGTGTTCCAGAGTCACCCCAAACGTAGAAGACTGTGAGTCAGTAGGAAGAGACTAACCGCCAAGTGTTGTCTTTGAGTAATTTGACTGGACGTACTTTAGAAATGAGAGAATAATGACAACGAGGAGGCACCCAATCATTGACTCCTTTTCTAAAGACTGTAACTCCCTAAAAGAGCTTTGGTTTACAGCTGTTAAAAATATTAACAGAATACCTTATCGAACCTTGAATATAATCTTTACTTACACATGAAAATTAAGATAGGGTTTGAAAATTAGTCTGAATTAAACATCAAACCCCACAAAAATCCTTTGGCCGGGGTACCCTGAAATAGAAATAATTATGCTCTGTCAAGGCAGAAGGTAAACACATGAGCCATGAGATGGTTTTGGGTTGCGACCAAGCTGGAGAATGTTCTCTTCGGAGGACGTAGTCACTGTAATTTTCACCATCCGTTGTCCCTGGACTTCAAAACACTACTTTTTGACTCCTATTGGAGGAACCCCGCGCTCATCAGAGAATGACCAGAAGCCTTTATTTCAACCACGTCTCAAGTCTCCTTGTGTGTGCGGAGAGGTTAAAGTAATGAGACATATATTTAGTGTTGAATAATGGCATTTCATAGCATGTGATTAATTGGAAAAAGAGGTCAGTTGAGACAATGAGTATGAAAAAAATTGTCTTAATTACATAATGAGTTTTCTCAGAAATTTAGGAGAAGCTTAAATATCCTGAAGCTGGAAACATACTAAGAATAGTTTTCTCCGCTCTCACACTCAGGTCTGAAAAAATAAACAGAAAAACATATAGGTATACGTACTTTCACAAATGGGGTATTTTAATGGAAAAAAGAAACAAGCACATTATTCATCTCTATCTAAAATATCTACCCTTATTGTCACTGAGTGAATGTTCACAAAGTCTAGTTAATGTGAAAACTTAAAGTTGTAAAAGATGAATGACTATGTGAAAACTGAGTTTTATTAATTGAAATTCCCCCTAAATAATGTATTTTCCTATATTTCTTCCCATTCTACCTCAAACAAAGGCTTCAGTTTTGACACGTGGCCAGAGTTGTACTGTCCTACGTTGTATACAAGAGCTATTGCTGACAAGTCTAAATATGGTGGGTTTTGTTTACAATGAAGTGAGTTTAGATGCATCAGGATAAATCTGATTTCAAGGAAGCCTGTGTATAAATCACTACCTTTAATGTATTGCATCTATAAATCCAAGCTTTGTACTTGACCGTTACTTAAAACTAGGTTCATATCTATAGTGTCTTATGTTCTTTGCAGTTACATTTGACTAATGTACCATATATTCTGTAATTTCTTAAAATAGCATTTGGCATTATATAAGTGCTGGATAAATAGAACAAACATTGATGACAAGGATCTTTCCATCCCTGCCATTAGCACAGTTAATTGCTCTTAGCCTGGTGAGAGCATTCCAAGTCTGATGTCAGGTTTACTTGATACAATATGCTTGACAGTGAAACTTTTAAAATAAATTATTTGCTCATATTTGATTATGGTAATTTAGTTTACAGTTTCCACTCAGCACCCTGGTTCCTTTTTTTTCTTCAGAGAAAACAAACATTTCCCTTCAGAAATTCATCCTTCCTAATTTCAATGGCTAGAGCCTGAAGAGCTGGATATGCACACACACAGATGTTAACTCTAAAATGGAATGAAGGCCTAAATGTTAAGAGGTTAAACTGTAAAACTCTTAGATTAAATTGGGGGAAATCTTTTGAGACTTGGATTAGGTGATAGTTTCTCAACTATGACCCCAAAAGCACAAGCAGCACAAAATAAATTGTCCTTCATCAGAATTAAAAACAACACTTCAAGGATACCATCAAGAAAGTGAAAGACAACCCATAGGAAATTTTTGCATATCATATGTCTGTCTAATAAAGGACTTGTATCTAGTATACACAAAGAACTGTAATTCAATAATAAATAATCCAGTTTTTTAAAGGAGTAAAAAAAATATGAATAGTCATTCTTGAAAGGAGATATGTGCATGACCGGTAATACTCATGTATGTGCTTAATATCATTAGCCGTCTGGGAAATGCAAATGAAAAACCATAATTGAGGTATCACTTCCTACCCACCGGTTTGGCTATAATAAAAAGACAGGTGTGGGCAAGAATGTGGAGAAACTGGAACCCGCATACACCGGGAATCCACGCACTTTGGAAAACAGCCTGGCAGTTCTTCCAAAGGTTAAACGTTGAATTACCGTATGCCCAGCAGTTCTGACGGGCATATACTCAAAAGAAATGTACACAGTTTTCATGGGAGCATTATAATAGCTAGAAGGAAAGCCTGAGAGTCCGTCTGACTGACGAAATGGGTAAATAAAAAAGCATGTTGTATCCATACAGTGGGTCATGGGGTAAGTGTGTTTTAATTTATAACGAACTGCCTGAACTGGTTTTTTGCAAATTGAGGTGTACCGTGCTGTATTTCCAGCAGGAACGTATGAAAAGTTTAGTTCTACTTCCTCCTCCCCAGTGCTTGGTCTTGTCAGGGTTTTGTTTTGAACTAGCCATTCTGATGGCTGTGCAAGTGATATTTCATTGTGGCTTTCATTTCCATCTTTCTAATGACTGATGACGCTGAACATCTTTTCATAGGTTTATTTGCTGTTCACATAATCTTAGATGAAATATCTGTTCAGTCTTTTTTGCCCATGTTTTAGATGGATAGTGGTCTTCGTATTGAATGTTGGTTATATATTCTAGATAAAAGTGTATTATCAGATGTTTTGCAAACATTTTCTTCTATGGCTTTTATTTTGAGGCATAGTTGATTTACAATATTAAATAAGTTTTGGGTGTACAACATAGTGGTTCACAATTTTTAAAGTTATAATGTGACTTTTACTTTTTCAGTGTGTCTTGAAGAACAGACATTAGTTTTGACACATCCCAATTTAGTTTCTTTTTTAGGGATTATACCTCTTAGTTTCGTATCTAAACCTTGGTCTAAACCAAGGTCATTGATTTTTCTTGCAAATACTTTTCATTGAGGTTATGATCCATTTTGTTATTTCTGGTGGGGTATAAGTTCATATTTTTAAATATGGGTGTCCCAGCGCCGTTTGTTAAGAGGACTGTTGTTTTCCTGTGAATTACCTTTGAGCCCTTGTTAAAAACTGACCACATAAATATGAACTTATTTCTGGGCTCTCCATTCTGCTCACTTTTTTTTTCTTTTTTTTTCATTCTGCTCACTTTGATCTGTGAGGTCTTTCACCATCACCACTCTGTCTTGATTAGCCTTACATGAGCTTTGAAGTGGGGGGGGGATGCCTTCCAACTTGGTTCTTTCTTTAAAAAAAATGTGGCTATTCTGGTTGTACCTTTCCATATAAATTTTATAATCAGCTTACTTTTACAAAAATTCCTGCTGGGATTTTGACAGGAGTTACATTGAGTTTATAATTTGGGGAGCAATGACATCTTAATAATATTGAATCTTCCAATCCATGTACCTGATTATATACATATTTCTTAAGTTCATCTTTTTGATTTTTTTAAATCAGTATTTTCTACATTTCACAGAGATCCTCTATATATTTTTGTTACATTTCATGTTCTGTGGTGCTACTATAAACTGTAATTTTAGAATTTCATCACTACTATGTAGAAATATACTTTTACACACTAATGTTGCTAAACTCACTTATTAGTCCTAGTTCCTTTTGATTAATGCTTTGAGTTTTCTATATAGGCAATCATATCACATCATCCATAAATAAATACTGTTATATTTATTCATTCCCAATCTATGGCCTTTAAAAAAAAAAAAGATCTTAGTGTACAGTGACCTCAAACATAATGTTGAGGCAGAGTGTTTTGTTCCCAATCTTAGAGGAAAACATTCCGTCTTCACCATTCACATGATGTTAGCTGTAGCCTTTTTTGCTTGAGGATCCCTTCTATTCCTGATTTGCTGAAGTGGTTTTTTGGGGCTTTTATTTTTCCTTTTAGGAGCACATGGGAGTTCCCAACCTAGGGGTCAAGTCAGAGTTAAAGCTGCCGGCCTACGCCACAGTCACACCACCAGGGATCTGAGCCAGGTCTGCGACCTACACCACAGCCCACAGCAACACTGGATCCCCAACCCCCTGAGGGAGGCCAGGGATCGAACTCGCATCGCCATGGATACTAGTCGGATTCATTTCCGCTGTTCCACAACAGGCTTCCAGTTTCTTTTGTTTTGTTTTAGTCATAAATGGATGTTGAGTTTTGTTAAGATGATTTTTCTGCATTTTTGGCAAAAAATTTTTTGTGATATGATCTACATAGCATAGTATTAACTCTTAAAGCATATAATCTAGAATTGTTGGTATATTCAAAAGGTTGCTGCAGCTTTTGAAATGATCATGTAGTTTTTCTTCTTTTACATGCTGACATTGAACTACATTGATTTTTTTTTTTTTGAATGCTGGGTCAAACTTTTATTTCTGGAATATACCCAACCTGGTCATGATATATTCTTTTTATATAGTGCCAGGTTTCAATTACTAATATAAATTACAAAGTTACATTAAATTCTGTACCTTATAATAAATATTCCCCTGAATATACTTTCTTACTGCTTTTTAAGTAAACTCAAAGTGCCTTAATGTAACACCTTTTTTTTTTTTTTGCATTTCAGGGTTGCACCCATGGCAAATGGAGAGTCCCAGGCTAGGGGTTGAATTGGAGCTGTAGCCGCTAGCCTATGCCACAGCCACAGCCAACACCAGATCCAAGCCGCATATGTGACCTACACCACAGCTCAGGGCAACACCGGATCCTTAACCCACTGAGCAAGGCCAGGGATCGAACCTGCAACCTCATGGTTCCTAGTTGGATTTGTTAACCGCTGCGCCACGATGGGAACTCCTCATATAACACTTTTAAGACAAAATTTTAAAGACCTTATAACTTACAATTTTTAAAATCACTTGGATTGTTTACAGAAAACTCAAATTTGGTCTATAGATCAGGATAAAATGTGCATTACACAAACCCAACAAGGAAAAAAAAGTTATTTACGTAATAAAAAAAAAAGCACAGTAAAGGCTTTTTAGCTGATTGGCTTCCGTCTCCAGAATTCCTATATAAAATACTTAAGGGATGCAATGACCACAGGTAGGGCTGGTCTGAAGCTGTAGTTACATAACAAGCATTCATTTTCTTAGCTATTTGTGTTCTGAAACAATAAAAATAGGAAACTTTGCTAAAGATATTTTTATTCACATTTCACATAAGATTGAGAAAATGTCAGCTGTCCATATCCAAGAATGGGAAGCTAGAGCGGGAGTCTCCGCCAGAGTCGCTGCTCTGCTTGACTTATTACTTGTGACATTTGGTTTCTGTTGCCCACATAGCCCAGAGATAAGACCGTTGCTTTTAGTTCTTGAGAGGAAAGGAAAGTAAGAAAGGTGGTCGCCATAAGGACATCAAACATTAAGAGAAAAGAAGGAGTAGGTTGAGTTTCTGCCCTTGAAAGAAAGTGGAAAAAAGAGCAGACATATTCTCATTTCAAAGGAATTTATGTTAATGATAATTGGGCAAAATGATAGATTTATTTTTTAGTTGTGCACTTAGTTGTGTCAAACTTAATAGCAGACATTTTAAAAGGTTTCTTGCATGTTAAATGGCTAAAAGTGATGTTATTAAAGAAAAAAATGCAAAACCTTTTTTTATAGAATAGTATAAATGTTTATTTTCTGTATGATTTCCTTTGCTGTCCTGTTTTACAATATAGAAAAGTGTATTCTTTGAATAGCTCTAGTAAATATAAATTTAATCTTTCTACTTTGGGATGTAAATAGAGCTAAAAAAATTATATACCCAACCCTCCCCCCAATAGTCTTTTAAAATTGTTGAATTAATGTGGATATTAATCTTGTTCAGCAATTTGATGCAAATGCCTAAATACAAAAAGTTTAGTAAGTACTACACAGGAAGGAAAAGGCTTAATACTTTAGATAGCTTCTTGAAAATCAGAAAAACTAGTAGCATTTGATTGCACCTTCAAATTTTTACAAGCAAAACATTTTCAAGCAATGCTGTCATACATAATCTACAATTGTAATCCAAATTTCACAAACATTTTATGCACACTGTATATAAATACACATCACAAAGGTGCAATTAGAATTAAACACAGAATATGTACAAAATGAACAAAGTTTAGGTTTAGACCAAAAAGGTATTGTAATCATTTGAAAAATAACTTGATTAGATATTATTTTATCCTCTTACACTCATTTACATTTATACAAATTTTAATTAAACATACTAGATTGAGGTGCTAAGAATGTTTGCACTATCTACATTTAAAGTTACTGCACTGTAATTTTATAAATCCAGATTTCAAAGGAAGATACTTAATGAATAACGGAATCTCCTTTTGGATTACTTAATTTCTATTGCCTATATCTTGCATGTTCATATGAACATATATACATACTTAATACATACAACTATAGATTCCTTGTAGGAAATGTAATAATCATATACTAATAATTACTGGGGATCAAGGTACCTAACAAAAATGCCTGAATTCCAACATGGTTTTTTCTCATCATAAAATCCAGAGGCCTATTGTAACAGGCTCTTAAATTCATAAAGCTTTTGAATTCTGAATCACTGAAAATGATTTAGGTTATTTTAGCAATTATATGAAAACACTCATACCTTTAGCTTACCAAATCACTGACTAAAAATGACGCCATATTAAGCTTCCCTTAAAAAAAGAAATCCCACTACAATTTTGAAAGCTTTGTTAGGAGGCCCATTTCAGTAAATCAAGTAAGAGTCATACGTTGGTTTGAAGCCTTAGTTCAAGTCTATAAAGAGAACTGTTTGTATAGACGAAAAATCCTTCTCTAAATTCATCTCTTAGAACTTCAATATTCTTTATTTCTCCATCCAAGCCAAATTTTATACCTGATAAATAGATAAGGTTCTATTTTATCACTACATAATAGGTTCAATTATATTCATATGCAAGGCTCATTTTAATAGTACCCAGTAATCACTGACAATTTATTATTCTGAATACATACCGCCTCCTTGAAAGAAAATGGAAACATCCCAAAGCATTTCTTAGTCACTCCTTATCATAGAAACTAATTGCCTTTGAGGATTATTTACTGTCCCTTAACACTATGTTTTTTTTAAAAAAAACTACTTTTTTTAAAAGTGTGCCCATGGATTACTTCCCCTTCTGACAATTCCCAAAGTGACAATAGGACATTATTCCAGAATTCACCCTAAAAAGTTGATTTTTCCTAAAAAGATAGTGCTTTTTTCTAAACACGAAAGGTCATGAGCATTTGTTACTGTAGACATTCTATCTGCTTATATTCTAGATCTAGTACCAAAGAATGACTGGGAAAATACCAATGCGTCTTTGGCCTTTTCTCCTGGAACAAAGTCATACCACACCATACATTATAAATTATAGTAATTTATAAATGTTATTTGTCAATAGAATTGGAAGGATAGAACATCTAGTTCTTAAGAAGTCCAAGCAAATTAAAAAATCTATATAATACAATAAAGAGAAATTCAATTTAGAAGGGGCATAAGCAGATTTAACTAAGATTTAAAATGTACTAATTTCCTCATTTAAAAAAATTTCTTCTCTTTCAATGTTATAATTTCAGGTCTCACAAGGACTGAATTAACAATACAATAATTGTTGGACTAGCTTCCAGAAACTCAAGTGTCCCTGCACCTTCAATTTCCTGTACAGTTCCACCTATCAGTCAGTCTTCTGGGCAGGAGTTAGCAATTCATGGCACAAGGGTCACTTTTTGCTTTTCCTGCAGAGTTGATGACGCTCATCAGACATCGTCCAAATTCCTCAAGTATCATCCGTTCAGCTGCTGCCTTTGATTTTCCCTTCTTGTCTGCCTGCTCTGCCTGGGCGAGAAGGCAGTTACATGTGGCTTCAGCTACTTCCTTAGTTACAAACGTAAATGGCAATCTGAAATGATTTTTGAGAGAGAGAGGTGAGGACGGTGTTGAGTAACAGCAAAAGTGGCTGACATTCTTTTGCCTGGAAATCTGTCAGCATTTTCATGACTCAGCAAGCACACTGAACATCAGTTTGTGTGATGAACAGGCACATCGCAGAGAGCTTTTTAAAAGTCAGACCGGGTCTTATTACTGAACACGCACACACACACACACACATTTTAAATCTTTTTAGGGCCACACCCACGGCATATGGAGGTTCCCAGGCTAGGAGTTGAACTGGAGCTGTAGCCGCCGGCCTACACTACTGTCACAGCCACACCAGATCCTTAACCCACTGAGTGAGGCCAGGGATCGAACCTGCGTCCTCATGAATGCTAGTCAGATTCATTTCCATTGAGCCACAAAAGGAACTCCTGACCGTATTTTTAAAATATAACATTTTACATAAAATACATACCTTATTACCTAGACAAGGTTATCCGGTTAACTGAAAGATGTAATTCTGATTCTACACATTGACTGGATAGATGTAACTCTGATTCTACACATTGACTGGATATTTCTGTGACAGAAGTCCTCCCACCTCATGAATGTGATGAGCTCAATGAGTACAGTTTTGTTTCATTTACTGTTGTTTCTTTGACACACAGACACACCCATGAATATTTGCTGAATGAATGAATAATACTGGGAATTATTCATACTGGGAATTGAAAGCACTGTCTTCTGGACAGCGCAGAAAATAGAGCACTTTCCCATAGTCCCATACAGTGTTTGTAAAAAACAAAACACACACCAAAATTTGGCATTATTCCATGATAACAAAATGGGGACACCAGATGCTATTTAATACATGGATTGTCATTCATAAAGACCTGAACCACTGCGTATTTTTTTTTTTTTTTTTTTTTTGTCTTTTTGCTTTTAGAGCCGCACCCGCGGCATGTGGAGGTTCCCAGGCTAGGGGTCTAACAGGAGCTGTAGCTGCCGGCCTTCGCCACAGCCACAGCAACGCGGGATCCGAGCCGCATCTGCAACCTTCACCACAGCTCACGGCAACGCCGGATCCTTAACCCACTGAGCAAGGCCAGG
>PVHT020000886.1:10871118-10896104 GCA_004024745.2 Catagonus wagneri | reverse complement strand
ACCACTGCGTATTAAAGCAAAGTAATCCATCCTGAGGCTTGCTATATGTTGCCAAGTCTTAAAGTCTACAAGAGACAAAATCAGGTAACCTATTCTAACCACTACTTCAACAACCGGTGAGCAAGCAGCCACTGATAGAAGGAAACTGCAGAACAAAATAAATGCGGTCTGAAATTGAGGCCCACTATGACAAGAGAGAGTAACAGGATTTAGGCTGCTATACACTTGGATAGAAATCTTTAAAGTACAAAAAACACATTAAATTAGAAAAAAACGATATAATATTACAATATTGTATAATAGTGGTGCTCACTATATAGTATTTTGAAAACTATGGGAAAGGAAAGAAGAAAATTCAAACTTTTTGCTGCTCAAAGACAAAAGCTTATTAACATGCTGATAGAGCTTTTTATACTTTTTAAAAAAAACACGTTTGATTATAGTGTATAATTTTGTGTTCTTTCACACTTCATAATCTCATAAACTTGTTCCAAAGTTGAAATATCTTAGTGCGGCAATATCTTTCATCTCCACACGGAGATCAGACCTAATAATCTAAAGGTTTACTGAGAGCAGACGGCCAGGAAGGACCCCTTCTTCACCCCCCATGGCAGTGTCAGTCCATCTCCATCTCACTCAGTCAAGAAACTTGTGCTGATGATATTCCAGTTGTAAGAGTTCTTTGGAACTAATACCTGAAATATTTTGTATAAAACCTTGCTTTGATAAGTTGGATCTGATTTCAACTTAGGCATTTTACATAAAATACCATTTGCAAGGCTCATTCCATTCAGTAATTCTTCAGACTACCCTCTAACAAACTCTCTAATGCCAATGCAAGTCAGCAAACTGTGTGGCCCTGGGCCCTGCCAGATGTGGTGTTGCTCCTCCCAGCCACGTGCTAAGTGTGATGTGAAGGATAAGAGGACGGAGGTGAGGCTCTGAGAGGTGAAGTGCTTGTCAAAGTCACCGGCTACTGCAGAGCACAGAACAGTATTTAAATTCAGGTCAGCCTGACTAAACCCCCAGCTTTCCGACCCCGGAGCTCTACAGTCTAGGGAAACAAGGAGCTGCAATGACAGTGTGTGACAGGTGCTCCAGCAGGGTGGGAAAGGGCCACGGGGCCTGAGGAAGGCAAGGGAAGGAACGAGTGCGCAAAACTATGAATAATGACACAACCAGTAATCTACTGAGGTACAAAAATTTTGACTTTCTCTAGGGTTTATCAGAGTGCCTAATTACCAACATCTTAGTACACAGAAATCAAATTAAGTCCATCAAGCACAGTGACCTAAAGCATTACTGTGCATTTTAATTTTTTTTTTTTTTTTGTCTTTTTGCCTTTTATCTAGAGCCACACCCGCGGCATATGGAGGTTCCCAGGCTACGGGTCTAACAGGAGCTGTAGCCGCGGGCCTACACCACAGCCACAGCCACGCGGGATCCAAGCCGCGTCTGCAACCACACCGCAGCTCACGGCAACGCCGGATCCTTAACCCACTGAGCAAGGCCAGGGATCGAACCCGCAACCTCATGGTTCTTAGTCGGATTTGTTAACCACTGAGCCACAAAGGGAACTCCAGTGCATTTTAATTTTAGAACTGTGTGATATATCTGACAGCGGTTTTCTGTAACTTTTAAATTCTTTACAAGTAATTAAAGACAGAAAATGCAAAAGTCAGGTCTGCAATAACCAAAAGTATGAACCCAATTTTGCCCCCCCAAGCTTTACCAAAAATGAATATTTATATCCTACTATAAAAACATATTAAAATACTGACTTACTTTCCTCCTCCGCTATTCAGAGCCGGTGTTGGCCTAGTAAGCAAGTCTGAAATCTGAGACGATAACTTGGTCTTAGCCGCTGTCTGTTGCTGTACCCTGACTTCGGCTGCATCTGCCAAGTGCATCAATGTCTTTCTTTCGGGGCTTTCTTCAAAATTCTTACAGCCAATACATTTGCATATTGAGGAACACATAATTTTTGCCTAAAAGATTTACAAAAGAAAAACTTCCAAGTCAAAACCAAAAGATATCAAGTCGGTTGATAATGGACTTAGCTGGTCAACTGACAGAAGATAAAATGGAAACATCTCTCGCTGACAAACACCAAATGGGCCAACCACATACATGTGGATAGGAGCCATTCTGAGAGTGGCTATGCAATGTTTGTTTGAGGCCTTCCACGTCAACTTGCCCCCACGATAAATTTCCCTCCTGAACAGATAACATATGTTCTCTATAGAAATATGAGTGAGGGAGTTCTCCTGTGGCTTAGCAGGGTAAGGATCCAGTGTTGGCGCTGCTGTGGTTCGGGTTCAGTCCCTGGCCTGGGAACTTCCACATGCCGCAGGCACAGCACCCTAGCCCGCCCCCCCATAGTGATACATTACAATACTAAGAAATGTCATCCAGAATCCAGGCACCTCAGTCAAATCACCAGTGACAGGTTGGTGACCTCCTACTTATGTAAACACACACACAGTATCCCATTAAAGGGACTTCACGAACACTATTTTTATTATGGATACCTCCCCTCCTTAAAATCCCCTCTCTAGATTCCCCAAACCCTTCAATAGTCCATATTAAACTAGTGTATCCTTTCATGTACAAATATGTGACCTGTATGCATATTTATGAAAAACAAAGACCTTATGTACATATATATATATTAACTCACAAATACAGAAGTCTTTTTGTATTTGTTTTACAGAATCATATGCCCATTTTTCTGCATCTTCCTTTTCTCATACTACACTTCATGGAATCCCTCCCTCCAAAAGTCATCTGCCACAGGCTGAGATTCACACTATTTAATAACTGCGTATTAATCCTTGGTATGGGTTTTATTTGGGCATTCACTCCCCTATGGATGGCCATTTTTTTTTGTTTCCAGTTCTTGAATTCCACAAATAATGCATAAAAAGAGTGTTTGAATATATGACGCTTTTATTTATATGAGCTAGATTTCTAGAATTGGGCTCACTAGTCAAAGGATATATGCATTTTAATTTTAATAGATGCAGCCAGATTGTTTTTTCAAAAGGCTTATATAACACCTTCCATCTTATTAGCAATATATAAAGGAAGCCTTTCTCACATTCCCTCCAATGATAGATATTACAGCTCTTTTTAATATTTACCAATCTGGCTAGGAGAAGAGGTAAAGTGAGAGCTCATTGTTCTTTAATTTACATTTCCCAGATGCCTAATAAATTTTAGTATCTTTTGTTCACTGCATTTTCTTCAGTGTAACCACATCAGTTTAAATAAATTAATAAAACCTTTTGTCTTTCTCTCCACAGCATCTAGCAAGATAAACAGATCACATCATGAACATGTTCACCCTGCTCCTTTTTCACAATACACCAATAAATTCCATTTACCAAGAACAGAAATAAAAAATATATATTCCTTTTGAGTTAACTGGGTTACTATGGGCCAGCGTGGGAATCCAACTGAAGCAATACTTACTTAATAAGCATCTAATGGTAAAGAGATAAAATCCCTAACTCGGGGGTGGGGGAGATATACCAATAATGGTAATCTGGGTTACGTTTTAAGAACTGTAAGTGGTAATGATGTCTAACAGGAACTCAGGAGGGAAAAATCAGAAATACAAGGCATCCGTTTCGCTTCGATAATTCAACTTCCTTTGTGACCAAAAAAAAAAGCAAGGGGTGGGGGGAGGTCACCAAGAAAAGACACAATCGTTTAAATAATGTAGACAGTCACTCGTTCGATCAACAGGCCCTGAAAGGCATGTGAAAGGGTGATGAAAATGTTATCCAGAGGGACATCAACTGGACCAAAAAAGCCAATTCAACTCAAAAGACCAACAGTACAACCTGAACTGTCAGACAAAATCACAGCTAATTCACGGGGTACCAATTAGCCAACACTAGTCAGAGTTTTAGTGTATTCCAGGTTTTTCCATTTCTTGGTCTTTTAGAACAATATATTAGCTATCAGACAATGTCTAGGTTCTGATGTCAAGGATTTTATTAAAATAGAGGAGCTTTCTCTCCTCTAACATATTGCAACCAGTCTACAGTCCATTCTATTAATTCACAAAATTGTCAACCAGTTCCATTAAGTGATTGATTAGTTCAAGTATATCTGAATTTCATAGTTCAATGACACGTGCAAGAAAGGGTTTCTTTGCCTTTCTGACCCCGCTTTCTATCACTTTCCATTTTCTCTTTCTTTCTTGTTGACACTAGTTTACATTTTTACATATTCATGACAATTTTTGCATGACATGGTTTGTGAAGAAAAGCCACCTATTTCATTAGGTGTTCAAACAAAAGAGCCTTTCCCAGTGCTGGATGAAAGACTGGCTTGTTGGACTCAGACACTATTTAAGATACTTTTAAAAATAATCTTCATTAGGAGTTCCCGTTGTGGTTCAGCAGTAAAGACCCTGACTAGTATCCGCGAGGACACGGGTTCAATCCCTGGCCTTGCTCAGTGGGTTAAGGATCCAGCGTTGCTGTGAGTTGTGGTGTAGGTCACAGACATGACTCAGATCTGACACTGGTGTGGCTGTGGTGTAGGCCGGCAGCTGCAGCTCCTATTTGACCCCTAGCCTGGGAACTTCCATATGCCACAGGTGCGGCCCTAAAAAGCAAAAAAAAAAAGGAATCTTCACTAGGTGCAATTTTCACTCACATTGACTTTAGGACTAACAAAATGTTATTTATTTACTGTATTTCTTGAGAGGAATACTCAACCTCTGAAATAGGTAAATTAGAAATTCACTACAGAGAGAATTTAGTACATAAAATCTTTACTAGACACACCTGGTGTGGGGTTGGGACACTGAACAGCAGGTACCGCTCCTGGAGCTGAGCAAAGCTGGCCAAGGAAGAGTGCGTCCTTGTTGGTATTACATTACCAAGTGTAAGGCCAGGCCTTCCGCCAAAGCTAAAAATAAGGTTTCCCTCTACATACGAAATTTGAAAGAATGAAAATATAATACCTGAGAAGAGCTGACTATAGGAATGACTCGACCCAAAAGACTGTCAGTAAAGAGCTGCAGGCACACCAAGAAACCAATTACAGTAACCTAGGATTAATCTTGGGCATGACTAGATTGTTTTATTTAAGATCTGAAAATAAAAATAATAAACTGTACAGACCTCAGTCTGAAACAAAAAGCAGGTAATTTCCATAGCAGAGTTTCAATACACATTTTCCAGAAAAGAGGCCTGACCCATAAATAAAAACAGCAGTCGAGCAGGGTGGTGAAACAGTAAAAAATGGATGCAGTCATTTCACAATGACCAATAAACCTCATCCAGCAATTATATATTCCTCCTTACCTATTTTTATGCTCACAAAGCAAACTTCTTAACATAATTTAGTGTTCTACAAAGCAGTGTTCTTCAACAGGGCACTATTGGCATTTGGGGAAACGTAAGCCTATGCTTTCAGGACTGCACCTTGGAATACAGGCTGTTTGGTTATCCATGCCTATTTCCAAAAAGCCTGTGGGGGAGAGAATGGGTACTAATACTCCTCAGTGGAGAACCACTACTCTAGAGCTTCCAATCCACTATAATGTTATCTTTACGAAAATCAATAAACTGATGTTGTGATTTGCATACTTTCAAGTATAATGACCAAGAAGTTATGAGCTGGTACATCAACTAATGAGACTCCAAGTTGTAATGACAAAACAAAAGAGCTGGTCATCTGAAGCCCTGCCTGGGAGGCCAGAAGGCAGGTCTTCCTCAAACGAGGGCCTGTGGGCTGACTTGACCTATTTTCAAAACTGCAATAGCAATTTCCCATTCTCAAGTAAATTTTTTTGCCTGCTCTTTCTAAAGTTATTTTCAAAAGGCGGTACTCTCCCCCACCAGCATCTCACCTCGTAGCATTCACAGTAGTTTTTGAGACATCCGGATCGTTTGCAATTACATCCTTTGCTGTGACGTCGATCCGATTCTCCCTCCTTTCCCTTCCCTATCTTGGGCTTAAAAGCTTCTGGATTTCTGTCAAGACATGCCTGTCAAAACAGATCAAATATCAAGTGATATTAAGTCACAGTGGATTAAACAAACTCTGCAAAGGGAATTTTCTCTGAAAAATAGTTGAGTTCAACAAGAAAAAAGTAAAATAAAAAATAATCACCTTTATTGCTTTTTGCCTTTCATTTTCATGTTCCAAGTTATTATAACAATTAGTACAATTGCAGTTGTTGCAAAATTCACCATTTGCAAAACAGTCACAATACCTGGAATATAAAAATCAGTATAAGTCATATAAAAAAAGTCACTGTTAAAAGAAACAAAATTAGAAATTATCTTATTTAATTATACACAGCAAAGTATTATAGAAATGTACTCAGAGCCACCTACTTACAGAGTTAACAACATATCCTGACTGTCAACCACATGACAAGGCTCAAAATTAAAGTTACCAACTCCTAGAATTTTGATTTAGAAACTTTGTTCCAGTAGTAACAGCTGTCAACCCAAGAGCTGTGTGATTTTATATGCTCCAAAAGTAAGTTATTTAAAATCATGAAAAAGAAAAAATATGGGCTTTATTCTGTTAGTAGAGCGTGCTCTCCTGAACTACTGTCATGTCTCTTTGGGTTCTAAACCCCCATAAAACCAATGCTTTCAATTAACTGTTTCATGTCAAATTTCTTACTGCAGTACTTACAAGCAAATTAATCAACAATTTTAAAAACTACACAGACTATCACCTCATTGAAGAGACAAATATAAAAGAAGTAAATAAGATCAAATTTATTAGTAGGGCCAGAGACCACATCTGTCTCATGCTGCTGTAACCCTAACCCCTATTCCTCATCTGGGGTAAAGATTCTAAAATTATTTCTTTTTTCCTGAATTTCATTGAAAGAGTAGTTTTACACTGTCATATGTGCTCAAACATTTAACTGTATGTTTATTTACTTTAGACTTATGAAACTGGTCTGCTGAGAACTTTTAGTTAACTTCATTTATTTTTAAAAGCATTATTTTCAGTTCTATCAAATGAGGAAACAGTAGCAAAAAGACTTACAATTTCAAACACAGCGATTTTGTACAATTACAGGGCTTTCTGGGTCGACTGGCAGACTCTGATGGGATTATGCTACACACACACACACACAAAAAGATATACATTTTAATCAAGTAAAGCTACTATTTAATATTAGAAAAGTATCCAACCTGCAAATTCCTCCCTAAAATAAAGCTTTAACAAATGTATCCGTCTCTAATAAAAGTCTGCTATCTGTTCCATTTACATTAAGTTCAAAAGCAAGTTGTAACATGAAAAGAAAGGTAGAGATACGGATTTTAAAAAAGAAAAGTTATCAATAGCTTCCTTTTTTTTTTTTTTTGGCTTTTTAGGGCCACATCTGTAGCTTATGGAGGTTCCCAGGCTAGGGGTTGAATCGGAGCTACAGCTGCCAGCCTATGCCACAGTCACAGCAATGTCAGATCCGAGTCACATCTGCGACCTACACCACAGTTCATGGCAACGCTGGATCCTTAACCAGCGAGGCCAGGGATCGAACCTGCAACCTCATGGTTCCTAGTCAGATTCGTTTCCACTGCGCCACGATGGGAACTCAATAGCTTCTAAAGAACACTCCACAAAAAATACTCTTCCTCTTGAGAGAACTAAAGTTGAAATCTCCTAAACTCTTTTGAGATTCGATTATACAAGGTAGTAAGTAGAAAAGGGTATGCAAGGTTGGAATTTAGGACAGAAGAAGAGGGCAGACTGGTTCCTTGTAATTAACTAAGCACTGCTTCTCAACCAATACTGCAAAGGTAGCAATTAACAGATTAAAAAGCAGACAAACCAAAAAAGCAAGGACCTTATGACAATTTCCAAACTAGTTAACATCATTTTTATAAGACATTCAGGAGGAGACAGAGAAAGAGAAAAGAGAGAGAAAATAACACAATTGTGGCAGAATTTGTGAATCTAAGTAAAAGATAATTTGGGAGTTCTTTGACTATTCCTATAACTTTTCTGTTTAAAGTAATTTCAATATAAGAAGTACTGCAGAGGCATGCTCAAATGGTTTTAAGGGAAAAAATATCAAATGCATGTATTCTGATATACTATATATATTTGATGCTGCATTTAACCTAATCCATCTTAACTTATATATACTCAAATGACTCACCCATTGAACGGAAGCCTTGCCTGGCTCTGGATACCAGGTGTTCCAGTAAAGTTAGAGTTGCTTGCTATAGATACATATGAAGACTGCTGTAGCTACGCACAAAAAAAGGTAATTTCAGTCCATATTTATAAAAATGGACAGGACTCCTAGATACAATGATCAGTAAGAAGCACAAATTCACTCACTAAAACTGGGAAAACAGAATGGAGAATTTCATAGAAATACACTCACTATCTCATGGAGTTCTTCTAAAGACCCCAAACTAATACCAGAAGTGAAAGCAATGTGAACATTCTAAAGTACTACATGGTACAAAGATGAGAAATTTTTTCACAGAGGAGTAAGTATATCAGAATTAGGAAAGTCTAGAGGAATGTCCTGAAAGTACTGTAATAACTTGAATTGGCTAGAAAAATGCAGTGTCTCTACTTGTAAATTAAATAGGTACTATATTGATCATTCATCACAAGTTATAGAGAATGATAAGTTACATATGTAATATTTTTCTATTTTATGCTGATTTCTAAACATAAGAGAGATTCTAATGATAAAAATACTGAATATTAATTCTTTAAATCAGTATCCCCGTAACATACTCTAAAGTACATTTCACTGAAGTATACAGAAAGGTTTCTATAGATCAGCTCAGCAGTTTAGAACATGGTGCTAATTTGCTTGATTCTTAAATGAAAAAGAAACCTTCTATCTGCTTCCTAGAAAGCAGCACTCCTAACCTAAGCCAGCCAATTGGTAATATGTGGCTTTGATTCCAAAAATGACCACATGTCATCTAAAAACGACCGGATCTGGACAGATCACTAAAGATACGTCACCTGGAAATGCATCTCAAGTCTGGTTTCCAAGAGCAAGTCAGTGGCATCACAGTCACATGTGAGGAAGTTTCGTTATAGGCACAATCCCTTCTAAAGTCATTGGGACTTTGCTGATTTTAACTCAGCCTGTTTTCCCGTCTCTCTACCCGATTACGCACCGGCACCGCACTGCTCTCAGCTCCAAACTGCCCGACTTGCACACTTGACTTGTGCTGTATATCTCTGAATGCTAAAGATATACAAAAATGAACTCACGGATTTTCATTGGCGCCTGAAGGCTTTAGAAAGAGCCATTTCAGCACTGAGCTAGACGATTTTGAGTAGTTTCAGAATGAGATAGCGCCAGACGTCTTAGACCCGGTTAATCTTTTTGAAATGCAAGGACTTAATTTTTTGCCCATACCTGAGTCACGTACTGAGCTGGAAGCACTGCATAGCCCACATTCCCTGTTCCCGGAGCCGGTGCCAGCACAGTGCCTGGTGGCAGGTTAGTGAGGTTTGGCTGGATTTGTGGCAGTGGGGTGGCAGGCATGATGAGCCTCTGCTGTGGCTGGCTGGTGGTAACTATTTGGGAAGTTGGATTGATCGGTTTGGGAACAACCTAAAAAGAAAGGAAGTATGTCAATGATTATAGAAATAAAATTTACAGCTTCTCAATTCAGGATAAATCTCTTAAACTTAGGGGATTAAGAGGTATAAATTATTACGTATAAAATAAACTACAAGGATATATTGCACAACAACAGGGAATATGGCCAGTGTTTTCTATTAGCTATAAATGGAACATAACCTTTAAAAATTGTGAATCACTATACTGTATACCTGTAAATTACATAATATTGTACATCAACTATACTTCAATAAAAATTAAAAAATAAATCTCTTATTTTTGGGGGCCGGGCAGTCTCTGGATACTTATCTATTTACACAGAGATGTTGAAAAACACAGTCAGGGTTCATTATCTTTAGCCTGAAGAAAAGGCATGTGAAAAGACCAGGTGAAGAGAGAGCTAAAAATTAGAGACAAACCAGATAATTCAAGCTGAACAATTTTCTTTGGCTAAATGTTCTAATTTGCCTCTTTGGAGGCATTAACCACGCAGTCCCCCACCACTCCTTCTGTGTGAGTGCTGGCCATCTATACAGGTACAAAGAAGAAAACGGCAGTGCTCTCTTGTAAACCCCGACTACACTGCATTTCTCATTAACATGGTTATTTCTAATTATTTCCATTTTCTTCAGTAGTACAGCCAACGAAATAATTTATTCAATATTCTTTAAAATAATTACGTTAAACTTCATCCTAACTTCCAGTTTTAAAAGTAAACTGTCTGGGAGAGACCCAGAGAAGGAGTGCGTGACACTCACCTGTTTGACAGTCTGCGCCGAGACGAGTGGGACGGACATGCGCACCGGGGCGGTGTTCACCGCCACTGGCTTTGCTTTGTGAAAGGGGGGAAAGGACAGCTTATTCGCAGAAAACAGTGATCGAAACATTTAAGATACTCAGTGCCCTCACAATATTCCCATGAAAGAGCTTAACGAATCCCACTGGATTCCTGTTTGGAGGAATCTTTCATCAAGATATACCTTCAGAATACTTTAACCCATCTCCCTGGGAACTTCCACTTAAGTTTATCCACTTTATGAAGCAATGTCTGTGGTTTAAGACACTCTATACTGAAAACTCTTCAGTCTGAATTCAGATGCTTTATGTATCCACTACTAAATCCAGTCAGGTGAAATAATGCAGATATAAAAAACTGCCATTCAGGAGCTTGGTAACAATGCGGTTCAGTACTATTTCTTTTTCCTTTTTTTCTTTCTTTCTTTCTTTTTTTTAGGGCCACACCCGCGGCATATGAAGGTTCCCAGACTAGGGGTCAAATTAGAGCTGCAGCTGCCAGGCTACACCACAGCCACGGCAACGCAGGATCCCAGCTGCATCTGTGACCTGCACCAGCTCGGGGCAACGCCGGATGCCTAACCCACTGAGCAAGGCCACTGATACTAGCCGAGTTCATAACCCGCTGAGCCACAGTGGGAACTCCTGGTCAATACTATATCTAATTCTGTGTTTATATTCAAGCTAGAGAAAAGATCATTCTTGTATAATTTCATCGTTTACAGAGTACCTACTAAGAGGCAGCAGAGCAGAAAGCTGAGGACAGTCTCCTAAGTTATAAGACCCTGGGGGTTCAAATCCCAATTCTGCTGCTTTCTACCTGCTTAAACTCTCTTTGCCTATATCCCCCTCTGCAATATGAGGATAGTACCTCCCTTACAGGGTAACAGGGTTAAATATGTTAATTCATGAAAATTTATTAGAACAGTACTCAACAAATAGTAAGTGCTCAGTAAATGTTAGTTGCCATTATTGTTATTGTTGTTGTTATTACAACCATTGCTACTGTATAAATGGCATCGTGGACAGAAACTAAAGTACAAGACACCTGCTCAAAGCAATTACACTAAGTAGAGCAGATTAGACAGGTACCCAAATAAAATAAACACTGTTAAAAAAAGAGAAAGTGCTACGGAACTCCAAAGGAGACAGAACATACGTCCAGCTGGCAGGGGATGGGAATACGGAAAGCTGCCTGGAGAAGAGGGTCTGAGATGGGTCCTGACCACCAGCCGGGCTGCAAAGCGGGCATGCAGCCTGGAAGAGGGCAGTCTATGCAGAGGCAGAGCGTGAGAAGTGGAGGCTTGATACCGGAAGTAGCAAGGCACGCCACACCATGCTGGGGAACAGACTGGTTTGGCTGGAACCTAGGGCTGAAGTAGGCAAGCATAGGAAAAAGGCAGACTGTGGCTGTTTTGACCTTGAATGTTAGGGTAGAAATCTGTATAGTTAATCTGTATAATTTTTAACTCAGTAGGCAATGAGAATTTTCTGAGGATTGTGAAGTACAGAACCATTACTGGAATAGCACAAAAAGAAACAGTATGTGGCAGCAGAGTATGAAACAGGATGGAGTTGCAAGAAACAAGGAAATTCAGGAGAGTACAAAACATGAGGGTCCGATCTAGGGTGACAGCCCCGGGAATGGAAAGGAGAGAACAGCTGCAAGAGACATGGTGGAGGAGAAAGGGCCGGGAATCACCAACTAGATGGCAGGAACTGTAGGTGCAAGGGAAGAAAATTCAGCCATCGTGGAGCTTTCAAGTGAATGGGAAAATGACGGCTATCAGAACTAAAAATTCTAGGATGAGCTGATTTGAAAGGAAGATGAAACCTGCCAAGGGGAAATGCTATGATGCAAGTAAGGACAGAAGCTGGTACTAGACCTATATTCTGGATCAAAAGAGGTAGAATTTCTAATACTGCCTTCTGACTGCCATTCCCACACCTTAACGGAGGGATTTAAGAAGATATAAAGGACAGCCCATTTGATCTTATTTATGCAAAAGGCCTAGAGCCTGCTATGAAAGAGAAAGACTGAGATAAATAATGGGATCTAAACTGCTCTGAACACTGGAACAAACAAGCTGTTCTGAACGATGAAAGAAAAAGAACAGACTTCCTTGGATAGAAAGGCTGTTAACAGAGTTTTTTACTCTTGGTGGGGAAAGGAGGGTTGATGGCTAAAGACAAGAAGTTGAGAGCCCTGGAAGAAGAGGACAGAGAGACCTAAAAGGATGCAGGCCCTGCAGCGTGGTGACCAGCTAGGAAGGAGGGCAGGCGGGGGACCTCCAGAAAGAGTATGTGATCTGTGCTGAGTATACTGAAAACCACAACTGGACTGAACTTAATAAGGGTGGATTTTATGGCAGAAATAAACTGTACCTCAACAAAGTTGCCATACATAGAATGTATAACCATAAGCAGTGCCATCTGAGAGCCGATCTGAAATTGTTTCCTGTTCTGTTTTGACTTTAACCACTATAGACTGGTCTCGGCAATAATATAAGGAATTAAAAGGAATAAAAGCCTGAACTCCTACTCAGGACACTGAAGAGGGAATTCCCTACACCACTTGCTCCTTGAAGAGGAGATGCTGGTCTGTGGTCCATGAGCGCACAAGCAGTGATTCTGAGCTAAGTGCACAGCTAGAGAAACGTTGGATCTTCCTGTGGTCTGCGAAATGACGAGGATGGGGTGTGTGGCCTTCCCTTACTCATAGCCCCTGGAGACTTGGGTGATTCTCATTTGGATAAGGAAAGGGATGTGTCGCCAAGCATGCACATTAGCGCGCATGCACATGCACGCACACACACAGAGCTAGAAAACTTGTGAACTCTAGGTTTACATTAGATTGCCATCTGCACACTCAGTTTTAACTGAAATCTAGGGAATGAAGAAAACAGAAAAGATGGTGGTCAGAAAAGAACATTATAAAATATACACAGGAAGAGGACCACACTGATAATACAGAACAAAGTCAACAGTCTAGATTTTGCCTCAACTTTTGGGCACAAGCCCACATTACCACCACTGCAGTTTTCACAGAAGCTGGAATAACCTTTAATTTTTGGCTTTTAACAGGAATTCTAAACAATCCTTTTAGAACAGTCTCCTTCCAACTTTAGAAACCATACCTGCAAGTGTTTGAGGGTTTTTAATTTCTTAGGCTGATTTTTTTCCCCTCATCAAGATTATAGATTATATGCTAAAGAGGGCAATCGAGTAATCTTCTGGGTCCTTCCACTGTGCTCTCTGCCATCACGCCAGCAATGAGCACGGTGGAGCCTTTGAATACTGGTGTTTGTACAGCTTTGATGATGGGAAAGCGTACAAGATGAGCCCAACTCCCTTTGGTATTTAAGTAAATCCCTCACTGGGAATTAAGCCCTTAGAAAGGCATATAATACTTCTGATGAAGTAGAGCAAGTATCTAGCTTATCTCTGATGAAAATTATAAATTTAACTGTTTATTCCTAGGAAACAATATTTTACATACATCCAAATCTTCCGTGGGATATGAGGGAAAGACAAAAAGAGAAAACCACGGGTGAGTATAAGGAAATAGCACGGTTGGTTATGTGTATAGGAGCAGGTGGGAAGGAACCAGAGAAACAGAGGGAGAACAGAGAGGGACAGTGAGGAAAGCAAAGGAGGAAGCAGGAGGAGGGCGGAAAGGGGGGAAAGGACTGCTAGGTGGCAAAGAGAACAGAGGAGTAGAGTGAAGCAGAAAGGTGGACATAAGGTTGGGGAAAAAGGCACCAGTAAACACTCTAGAATTATGAGATGTCCAACCCATTCCCCCCTCTTCCTGGATCTTCAGCTTCCTTTTCTACTCATCCGAAAGCTTATTCTTGATAATGAGTAAACCAGTGTTAATATTACACTGGAAATGGATACTAGGTATACTGTTTATATACAAACACAAAATACAACCAACTATATCCAATGACTACTTTATATCATTATGATGTCTAAGTAAACTGGACTTTTAGCACTTAGTACTCTGCTAAGTAATGAAAGAATATAAACTTGACTCTTCTAGCAATATGCAAGTTCCATTTTTCTTCTCCTAAAGAACTACTATAATAGATTTTTTTCCAAAGTCAATTTGAAGAGAGATTAGGAAATACAATCATTTGACATGTCTAATTTTAATAGAATACACACTAAAATACTGTTTCCCTCATGTATCCTCCATTTTCTCCAACTGGTAACTTAAAAAACAGGTTTTTTCTTTCCACTTTCCTGGGATGAACTAGCTATCGGCAATAGACAGGGCCAACAAACACTCTGATTCCTTAATAAAATGAAGGAGCAAACAAATGGTCTTTAATTAGTCTATTTACATCCAGTAAACAATAAGTCATTCACCTGCCCTATCATTTTGCATTGATGGAATATGTATGCATTAGTCTTCCAAGGAAGAAAATTATACCCTAAATATAAATTGTCCTTATCCTTTCACATTATTCAATTTTCTAACAAGTAGATAAATAAGGAGAGAGGCTGTATGTGGGAGTCTGTGTATGCATACCAGGTGGCTGGAAAGGTTAAACACAAATAGAAAGTAGAAGACCTGCAAACATGAATACCTGCCAGGAAAATTACAAAAGAGCAAAAAAAAAGAAAAAAATTTAATTGCTTTTATTAACAATTATAAATTCAAGGTAAGTTAAAAAAAATGAAAGTGACACAGAGTTCACACTTATCATTTATGCCTTGCTTACTGGTCATTTCAACTGACCCAAACCCTGTGTAGTTTAGAAGGCTTTGTAGTTGAGAAAATAAGGTAAATAATTTGGTTTAATTTAAATCTGTCCTACTGGCATAACAGTAGGTTTTTAAACCAGCAGTAACATGGCTACCCACAAACTGATGAATAATTATGCTTATCTGGTACTGTAGCATACTGTTTATCAGTTTCCAAAGGAACAAAATACTACAGTTACATACAATTGTAGTTCTATTTCACTGCCTTCTACAACAGCTGCTGATTCAAACTCTCAGCTGAAATGCCATACTTAATCATAATTTCAGCAAGAAAAGGACCAATTTCTTTAATAATGTGCAAATTATTAATTACTAGTTTTTATTTTTTTCCCCTTCTTGGCCACACCTGTGGCATATGGAAGTTCCCAGGCCAGGGATGGAATCCAAGCCACCTCTGCAACCTGCGCCACAGTTGTGGCAATGCCAGATCCTTAACCCACTGCACCCAGGCTGGGGATCGAACCCACGCCTCTGCAGCAACCCGAGCTGCTGCAGTCAGATCCTTAACCCACTGTGCCACAGCGGGAACTCCAAGGTATTAATTAACTGTTTTTTAAAAAATGGTTACTAACCTTGCTGAAGAGGCTGAGTGTTTGTACTAGGATTCTGACTAACTGGCTGGGCTGAACTACTGGCTGTGGTGGCAGTAACAAGTCGGACATAATGAAACTTGCTTCCAGGCACTTGAATCTGCTGGACATTGGGAGCAGTTGCCAGAGGAATAATTGTCTTAAATTGAGATGTGCTCACGCCTCCAACAGTGATGGTCTGCACAGCTGATTTCACTGCCTAGTGAACAATACAACAGGGCTATCGTTACTCTGGGAGTGTATACTTTGTCCTCCTACTCCTATTTACTCATGACAATTGCTCAGGTAATAAAGCATGTCACTGAATTTCATCAAAAGCTGTTGGAAGGAACAACCTGTTCAAAAAAAAAAAAAAATGAATAGTAATGAACACAAGGAGTGAAACCAGAATTAATGAGTTCCACCTTCCATCTCCAGTAGTTAACTTCCTTGACAGTCCAGGTCAGATGAGTTGCTATGAAGAAACTAGTACTTAAATTATATGAACTCGCACAGTTTTGTTAATGTCATGTAAAACTTATAAGAAAAAGGTTATTTTAAAAGTTTCAGAATTAACTTCATATTCAACATAGAGAAAAAAGGATACAGATATTTGGTTTTATTGCTACCCACCAAATAAACTACCACAAATTTCATTTTCACACGTCCTAAAGGAGAAAGAAACCCAAAAGAAAAACCCATCTTACACCTCAATTAAGTCTAGCCAATTCTGAAAAGCTTATACGACTCCATAGATACAAATGTACCCACTAACCTACAGGTAGAAGGCCACAACTTTGGTTGTCTAGGGAAACCAACTAGTTCTGGGTGATTCATATCTGAGTCAATATAATCACTTTAATTATTTTAATCCCTTCCTTCAGTCCAACAGAAAAGCAATGTGACTTCCCAAAAAGCGAAATGAAACATCAAAGGCAGAACAGAAGAAAAGATTTTTAAAGACGTCTCCAACTGATGTGTACCCAAATGTACAACAGACTGTCACACAAAGCAAAGGTCCAGACAAGATTCTCTAGCTAGTACTATGGTGTTATTTTACAAAGAATTACATCCTTTACACACCCACCTATTCTTCAAAAAACCCTCAGGCTAAAAAGGCAAATGACATGATGGATAATAATTTATAAAATAATAATTTTGAAGAAATTGAACATTTCATAAAAGGAGAGAAGAAAAAGGAAGAATGTCACTCATTTTGGAAACTCTGCAGATAATAGATTACTTCAGCATAAAATAATTCACATACTATCATTAGGCAGAGAGGCATCACATTTAAAATAAAGACAGAGATAATAGCCATGATGGTCAGTGAGTCAGATGAAAACATAAAGCTTAAGAAAAGAGTCAGGGAGTTCACACTGTGGCTCACTGGGTTAAGAACCCAACTAGTATCCATGAGGATGTGGGTTCAATCCCTGGCTTCACCCGGTGGGTTAAAGATTCGGCACTGCTGTGAGCTGTGGTGTAGGTCACAGACACGGCACGGATCCTACATTTCTGTAGTGTAGGCCAGTGGCTACAGCTCCGATTCAACCCCTAGCCTGGGAACCTCCATATACTATATGTGTGGCCCCCTCCAAAAATAATAAAAGACAAAATAAAAATTTTTTAAATTTAAAAAAAGAAAGAAAAGGGACAAAATATGTACATACGGAAGCTATTGAGAAATCAAACAACTTATGAGACAGATATGTAAAATTGTACAAGAGACACTGTCCTTGGTATATCAGCTCAAAATGGAGAAAGAATACTATTTTAAGAAACAAGGTAAGGAAAAATAGTAGAGGAAGGATAAAATAGGTGTCTGAGGAACAGATACACACTACTACATACAAAATACGCAACAGAGACCTACTGAATAGCACAAGGAACTATATTCAGTATCTTGTCACAACCTATAGTGGAAAAGAATCAGAAAAAGAATACATATAATAGATATAAACTGACTTTGCTGTAAACGTAAAACTAATACATTATAAATCAACTATACTTCAATTTAAAAGAATTTATAATACAAAAAGAAAATTTAAATGGAAAAAAAAAAAGGAGTTCCCGTCGTGGCACAGCGGAAACGAATCCGACTAAGAACCATGAAGTTGCAGGTTCAATCTCTGGCCTTGCTCAGTAGATCAAGGATCCGGCGTTGCCATGAGCTGCGGTGTAGGTCACAGATGGGGCTTGGATCTGGCATAGCTGTGGCTCTGGCGTAGACCAGCAGCTGTGATTTTGATTAGACCCCTAGCCTGGCAACCGTCGTATGCTGCGGGTGTGGCCCTTCAGGTGTGGCCCTTAAAAAAAAGAAAAGAAGAGAAGAGAAGAGAAAAAAATAAGATACCTCAGATACAATAGTTAAATTCACTGGGTATTTAATACAGAGGACAGTGCTTTTGAAAATGCCAAGATTATCTAATTAAATCTAGGAAGTTCCTGTTGTGGCTCAGCAGGTTAAGGATTTGACAATGTCTCTGTAAGGATGTGGGTTCGATCCCTGGCCTCACTCAGTGGGTTAAGGATCTGGCATTGTTGCAAGCTGCAACATAGGTTAAAGATGTGGCTCAGATCTGGCGTTGCTGTGGCTGTGGTACAGGCCTGCAGTTCCAATTCAACCCCTAGCCCAGGAACTTCCATATGCTGCAGGTGTGGCCATAAAAAAAAATTTTTTTTTTAATTAAAAAAAAAAATTACCAACCACATCATGAGTTGAGTACACCATGGCACAAGTACTGGGGCTGGTTTAGTGAAATCTGCATAGCACATCTTTTTTCTGATTCTACTATCAAGTTTTTGTATCCTAAACTTCAAACTACAACTTTTACAAGCTATATATAATTGTCTTTTAGAACAAAATCAGTTATGACTATTTTTTATCAGTATTTTTTTATATCTAACATAGTTAATTATTTGGATTTAATACTACCATTGTATTGTTTCCTAATTGTTGCTACTCCTGCCCCCCCCCTTTTGGTCTTTTTAGGGCCACACCTGCAGGGTGTACAGAGGTTCCCTGGCGAGGGCTGGAATAAGAGCTATAGCTGCTGGCCTATACCACAGCCACAGCAATGCAGGATTCGAGCCGCATCTGTGACCTATACTACAGATCACAGCAACACTGGATCCTTAACCCACTGAGCAAGGCCAGGGATCGAAACTGCATCCTTATGGATGCTAGTCAGGTTCGTTTCTGCTAAGCCATGACGGGAACTCTTTTTTTTTTTTTTTTTTTTAATGTTACAATTCTCATAGCAGTTACCCTAGAGACTACAATGTACACTGATGTAGGTATTAAATTAGTACTTTATGCCTTACCTAGACAATGAAAGAAACTAACTTCGTTAATTCTTGCCCAGTCTTTGTGCTATGGTTAAGTATTTTAATTCTACATATAAACTCCATAAAACATTCAGATACACCCATAAATTTACCCCTCTGCCCTTCCTATACCCTTTCTGAGCTTCCATTTGGGATCATTTTCCTCCAGCCTAAATTTACTTCCATGAACTCTTAATTTTAGCTCTAAATTTTCAGTTTGAATACAGTCACCTTATTCCTTTTTAAAGTTTCTAATTCTCTGCTCAAGTTCATCTTGTTAAATACATTTCTGAATATATTAATCTTAGTTATTTAAAAAGGAAACCTGGAGTTCCTGTTGTGGCTCATCAGGTTAAGAACTGGACGAGTATCCATGAGGATGTGAGTTCAATCCCTGGCCTCGCACAGTAGGCTAAGAATCCAGCACTGCCATGAGCTGTGGTGCAGGTTGCAGATGCGGCTTGGATCCCAGGTTGCTGTGGCTGTGGTATAGGCTGGCAGCTGCAGCTCTGATTTAACCCCTAGCCTGTGAACTTCCAAAGCCATAAGTGCAGCCCTAAAAAGAACAAATAAATAAATAAAAACAACTTCAAAAAAGAAAAAAGAAAACCTGGTAACTCCATTATCTACATCTGTTAGTTGGAATAATCTGGTCTATTTGCCTAGTATGCCTGATGATTTTTGACTGAGTTCCGGACATTGTTTTTAAAAAAAAAGAGCAAGGAGACCTTTTGAGGCTTGGGATGATTTATGTTCCCCTAGAAAACACTGACTTTGGCTTCTGGCAGGCAGTTAAGGAATAGGGGCAGATTATCCTAAACCAATCACAAAATGAACTGATTTGAAGCTGGGCTTCAATCTCTCCTTCCAGAACCAGTCTATCTCTGGTTCACTCTTCCCCCAAACAGAACTCCAGTGTTGACCAAGCGTCCCCCTTGCTAGGGCCTGAACCCAAAGTTTTGTCCACAAAGGCTATAAGACTGAGAGATGTGCTCAGCAACTTAACTTTTCTGCGGCCACTTTCTGCTTGTCTTAGTCTCTCAGCAACAACTTACAAATCAGCAAATGCCCTAAGGAGAAAGGTCACACTGAACACCAGGCAATTTCTCTAGGCTTCCCCTGATTTCTGGATCGTGGCCTGAGGTCCTGGCTCCTTTGGTAGATCTCCAATGCCTTCAAACAGATTTTTAAAATGCATTTGATTCTTTTTAGTTGGTCTTGGTGGGATGCTTGGTCTTTTTTCTTTTTTTTGGTCTTTTTTTGCCTTTTCTAGGGCCGCACGCATGGCATATGGAGGTTCCCAGGCTAGTGGTCTAATCGGAGCTGTAGCCGCTGGCCTACACGACAGCCACAGCAACGCAGGATCCGAACCGCATCTGCAGCCTACACCACAGCTCAAGGCAATGCTGGATCCTTAACACGCTGAGTGAGGCCAGGGATCGAACCCGCAACCTCATGGTTCCTAGTTGGATTCGTTAACCACTGCACCACGATGGGAACTCCTGGGATGCTTGGCCTTAAACAAGCTAGTTCTGTATAGCCAAAAACAGAAAATCCAGACTGTCTGAATTTTAATCTAGGCTCCAACATTTCCTAGTTGAGTGACCTTGTGCAAGTAACTAATATCCTCTGTGCATAATTTTCCTCACCTGAAAATGTAAAAACAGCACTTTTCTCAGGATTGTGAAAAGGATTAAAAGAGTTAAATTATATAAGGTGCAAAAAATAACATCGCACATTACAATGCTCAATTAATGTGAGCTGCGGAATTCCCGCTGTGGCAAAGAAGAAATGAATCTGACTAGTAACCATGAGGCTGTGGGTGCAATCCCTAGCCTCGTTCAGTGGGTTAAGGGTCTGGCCTTGCCACAAGCTGTGCCGCAGGTCACAGATGCAGTTCGGATCCTGCGTTGCTGTTGCTGTGGCCTAGGTTGGGAGCTACAGCTTGACAGACTCGCACTGTAGCCTGGAAACGTCCATATGCCATGGACGTGGCCCTAAAAAAAAAAAAAATTATTATGGAGTTCCCATCACGGCAAGCAGAAATGAATATGACTAGGAACCATGAGGTTGCGGGTTCAATCCCTGGCCTCACTCAGTGGGTTAAGGAGCTGTGGTGTAGTTCACAGATGCAGTTCGGATCCTCTGTTGCTGTGGCTGTGGTGTAGGCCGGCAGCTGTAGCTCCGATTGGACCCCTAGCCTGGGAAACCTCCATATGCTGAGAGTGCAGCCCTAAAAAGAAAAAATATATATATACATATGAGCTGCTATTTGTATCATTATCGTTATGTCCATTATAGATAGAGAAACTGAAGCTCAGAAAGATGTAGTAACTTTCTCGAGTTCACACAGCTAAAAGTAGCAGGGCCGGGATTTGAACCAGAGCTAAATCCAAAGTCCATTCTCTTAAGTAAGACATTATAATGCCTCCTACTGTAGACACTTAATGAATAGTTATTAAACGACTGAATAAAAACAGCATTCAGTCCTCAAGAACTCTATTAAGAACTAAAGTTGCACCTGCCTCTAAGAAACATTAAAGTATTTTTTTTAATTGGCTAGTATCCCCAATAGAAATAAACAGCATTTTAAAAAATTAATTTCAAATTAACTTTAGATTTTACAAGAAGTTGCAAAATTAATACAAAGCTCCTTTGTACACTTCCCCCAACAGAAACACATCTCACGTAACCATAGGACATTATCAAAACGAAGAAACTGACATTTGGTATAATTACATTAACTAAACTACAGAACAGAACAGACATTATTATTCAGATTCAGCAGTTTTTACACAGACTTTGTGGATACACACTATAAAGACTGCAGAGACTCCTGTAGCCTGCATCACCACCAAGGTACGAAACTGTTCCATCACCACAAAGAAACTCTTCCGCTTCCCTTCACAGTCACAACCCTAACTCTTGGCAGCCGCTGATTAAACTGCATTTCGTTAACCCCTAAAATACCATGTAATATATAAAAGTTACTAATTTAGGAGAGGTCTCTTGTAGCTCAGTGGATTAAGGATCCGACACTGTCACTGCAGTGGCTTGGGTCACTGCTGTGGCATGGGTTTAATCCCTGGCTGGGGAACTTCCACATGTCATATTCCTGCACAAAAAAAAAAAAAGTTATTATTTTGTAAAAGACAAAAGCAGTTAAATACTACACTTAATTCAAAATAGCTGCATTTAAGAAGTATTAGTGGTTGTCCTGAAAAACACAGACTTGAAAGATTTTTTTAGGCTTGTCCTATTTTCTAAACCATTTCTATGTACAGGTTAATGTCATAATTATATTTATAGATAATTTTTTGATTATTATTTTCCTATTAGCAAATGCCAAAAGTCCTTGCTTAAGATTTACCTAAAAAAAAAAAAGTAAGAATAAAATACTCTTCCTGTTTTGCAAATGAGGCATCTTATCTTACTTGGTGATAATGGGGATAGGCAGATAGATGGCTCAACTAATATCCAAACCCTGATTTTGTGCGAATGCCATATTAATATGTTTGCTCTTGGGCAGTACACTTTGAAAATTTTGTTCTGTTTGTAAACACATCTTAGAAATCATTGTTTGGACATACGGGCTTTGCTTCCAGTTTGCCTTAATCTTGTGTAGTCTAGCAAGCACACCTAATGCTTCTTTATACCTTTGTTTCTCTTATTTGCTCAGGGAGAACAAACCACTACATGAAATTCATACTCTGCTGTGGGACACTTGCACAAATTTTGCTGTTTTGTTTGGGTTTTTTGGAGCCACACCCATGGCACATGAAAGTTCTTGGGCCAGGGATCAAATCCACATCAGAGCAGCTAATCAAGCCACTGCAGTGACAACACCAGATCCTTACCCTACCACGCCATGAGGGAACTCCAAGTTTTTGCTGTTTTGAACAGATATTAAGACGGTATTTGTTTAACCTACTACAAAGTCAGAATAATATTTTCCTTAATGCTGCCTGGGTAGCATTTACTAAATAAAGTACGCTTGCTTCATTAAATATAAGCTCTTCAAGACTAGATATTAGATGAAACAATCTATTTATATACTGCAAATTGACTACCTACACTAAGTTTAGTTAACATCCATCACTGTACATAATTACAAATTTTTTCTTGTAATGAGAACTTTTAAGATCCACCCTCTTGGCAACTTTCAAATATGTAATACAAGGTTAACTACATCTTTGCAGAACAGACAATGACTCACAGACTTTGGAAAACCTTGGTTTTTCAAATAAGACAATCTGGGGGGTGGGGGGATGCACTGTGGGTTTGGGATACAAAATCTGTAAAATTGACTTGTGATGATTTATGTACACCTATAATTGAAATAAAATCCATTAAGAAAAAAAAAAAAGGTGCTGCAATTACATCCCCAGAATTTATAACTGGAAGTTTGTACCTTTTGACTAACTTCACTCATTCCATTCATACGCCCCCACCTCTAGCAACCACCAATCTGTTCTCTGTATCTATGAGTTCTTGCCTTTTTTTCTGATTCCATATATAACAGAGACCACACAGTATTTGTCTTTTTCTCTGACTTATTTCACTTAGCACGATGTCCTCAAGGTCCATCCATTTGTCACTAAGGTCAGGACTTCATTTTTTTATGGCTGACTATTTCATTGCATATATGCCTATGTCTGAGTGTACGCTGTGCATATGACATTTTCTTTATCCATTCATCTGTCGATGCAGTTAGGTTGTTTCCATGCCTTCATACTGTAAATACCGCTGCTATGAACACCAGGGTGCTTTTATCTTCTTAAATTAGTGTTATCATTTTTTCTGGATATGTATCCAGGAGTGGAATTTCTGGGTGATTTAGTAGTTCTAATTTTAGTTTTATGGGGTCTTGGGGGGCAGAGGGATGTCTATTTCAATTTTTAAGTGGATATTCAAGTTTATTAGCCATTTCTACATAATAAAAGTTACATGCATGTAGTTCCCGTCATGGCTCAGCAGAAATGAATCTGACTAGTATCCATGAGGACTCGGGTTCAATCCCTGGCCTCACTCAGTGGGTTAAGGACCTGGTGTTGCCGTGAGCTATGGTGTAGGTTGTAGATGTAGCTTAGATGTGGCAATGCTGTGGCTGTGGTGGAGGCTGGTGGCTACAGCTCCAATTAGACCCCTTAGCCTGGGAACCTCCATTTGCCTCGGGTGCAGCCCTAAAAAGGCAAAAAAAAAAAAGTTACATGCATACGATTTTAATACTCTAACAGTATTTAATGCCTACGATAGTATATTTCAGTTTCAGTTTTGTGAAGACCCTTCACACCGCACCAGTTTACATTCTGACCAACAGTGCCGCAGGGTTCCCTTTCCACCACATCTTCGCTAACACTTGTTATTTCTCCCTCTTTTTGGTAACAGTCATTCTAACTTGTGTAACATGGTATCTCAATGTGGTTTCGATTTGCACTTTTCTAATGATTAGTGATGCTGAGCACCTTTTCCTACACCCATTGGCCATTTGTACAACTTCTTGGAAAAATGTCTATTCAGTTCCTCTGCCCCTTTTTAAATTGAATCATATATATTCTCTATATGCTTTCAATATTAACCCCTTATCAGATACATGCTTTGCAAATAATCTCTCCCATTCTATAGGCCGCCTTTCCACTTTGTTGATGGTCTCCTTCGCTGTAGAGCTTCCTAGTTGGACGGAGTTCCACTGGCTTGTTTTTGCTTTTGTTGCCTGTGCTTTTAGTATCAAAGCTAAAAAATCACTGCTAAGACCCATGTCAGGAAACTCACCTCCTAAGTTTTCTTCTAGGAGTTGTATAGTTTTAGGCCTTGCATTCAAGCCTTTAATCTATCTTGAGTTAATTATTTTGTATCTGTACCCCTGTAAAGACGGCGGTCTAGTTTCATTCTTTTGCATGTAGCCATTCAAATTTTCCCAA
>PVHT020000886.1:10838708-10864548 GCA_004024745.2 Catagonus wagneri | reverse complement strand
TTGGATGAGCTACACTTCCACCGCTGGGTTCTATAGGCCTCCTTCCCACTAGTCAAACAGATGCTGCGGAAGGGCTAAAGCATCTTGGTGGGCCAAAGATATGCACCTTCTTGACTAAGGATACTCGGCAGGAATGGGCTGTAGGTAGACTACAGGAGGCAAGAGAGAGTTAGAAGACTCCCAAAGGCAGCTGAGTATGTACCAGACCCATGACAGGGACTTGAGCAATGAGGACATACCATGGGACCTCCTAAAACCATCCTAAATGCACAACTCTAAAAGGCCATGCTTGAACACCTGTCACACAGAGGGTTCTGGCAGCTGGATTACAATAGTCCCGGTCACATAAAACTTTGTCCTTTCTCTTCTAACCTTCCTTCCGGTCAAAAGCCAAAAGCTTTAGAAAGGGGCAGAAAGTAGAGAGTGAAGAGAAGGATGATGCTCTTTGTCTCTACGGCATGACCCCTGAGTCAGGATTAGGTCTGAGTTACATCCACTCAACTGGATATAAGCTCTGGAGGAGATTTTTCATACCTTTGAATTATCATCAAAATTATCATCAAAATAAAACTTGCTATCATCAAAATAAACCTCGTTCTCACAATAAAAATGATGTCTTGTCAAGAGGCAGGCAAGGAAGATTCAACACGATATGGCTAAGGTCAAGAATATGAGAAAAACGAAGCTAGTTCTTATTTGGATGCCAACAGATACAGCCCATACATAGACCACTGAATGGTGCCGCCATCTACTCTGCAGGGCAGGTCAGGAATCTAGGAGTCATCCTAGATTCTCCCAGCCCCTAACACCCTGACATCTGTCATTAGGTCTCTCTCTCTTTTTGTTTTTTTTCGGTCTCACCCACAGCATATGAAGTGCCTGGGCCAGAGACTGAATCTGAGCCGATATGCATCTTCGACCTACGTGGCAAAGCCAGATCCTTTAATCCACTGCACCGGGCCAGAGACTGAACATCTACTTCTGCAGCAGTGGATTCTTAACCACTCCCCATCACAGCAGGAAGTCCCCATCTTATGTGTTAAATCTCTGTTAACACATCTCCTCTCCCTAGCCCCTTAGCTACTAGTATAGCTCAAACCTGAAGTACTATAATAACCTAATTTAGTGACTCTCTACTCTAGCCTACACTTTAGAATTTTAAAATATTAAATCTAATACCTAGGCCCCAGCCTAAAGATTGATTTAAATGGGCTCAGGTAGGGGCCAGCCATGAGTTTTTTCAAGAGGTCCCCAGGTATTTCCAAAGTGCGGGCAAGGTTTTAAATAACTAACCTAACTGGTCTCTCCTAGAATCCAGGCATACCTTCCTCCAAACTACCTTTCATTAAGCTACAGAGTCATCTTTTTAAAAATAGAAATCTCATATTATCCTAAAGCAGTTGTTTTCAATCTAGGCTACCCATTACAGTCACTGAGAGAGCTTTAAAGCATCCTAACACCAGGCCAGATGCCAGACCAACTAAAACGGAGTCCTTGGGGATAAGAACCAGGCACTGCTGTTCATTAAAGCTCCCCAGGTGATTTCAAAGTGAAGACAAGGTTGAGAACCACTGTCCGAGAAGCAATGGGAAGTCACAGAGTCTTCAAGAACCGTAAAATCCAACTCCCCTGAGGATAATGAGATCTTCCATCTAAGCTTAACATCCCTGGCTCTCTCCCAACCAGAGCAATGTAGTTCCCTGAAAGGGCCACGCTTTTACACTTTTGTGTAAAACTCCAGTGCTCGTCACTATGCATAGCACACAGTGAGCACTCAAATGTATTATTATGCAGGTCAAATCCCATTTTAATAAACTGTAACAGACATCACATTTATACATTATACTCAAGTCTCATTAAAACAAAAACCAACAGCTAGACTTTTTTAAAATGTAAGGCAAACATTTAATGTTTGTTCTATTTATGAATAGTAACAAATTAAGGAAAAAGGCAGGTACAAAGGGCAGTGTGTTTCCAGAATTGCAAGGGTGGCACCTTAGAGAATAACGATGTTTGGCTTTCCACCTGAATATTTCCTTTAAAACATACTTTCTGCCAAAATGTTTTGCTGGTTAAATGACACCTGTATGTTTTAGGAAAGTGAGCTAAAGACTACTTACTTGACCTGAAATGATAGGTGTTTTGCCCCCTTACAATGAAAACGAATTACAAAAAATTTTGAATGCTTTGAATGAATTGTGTTAAAGCTAAAATACTCTAATAATATGGTTACCAGCCTCTGATGGCAATTTCTAACACTCTGGGTACTCTGTTACCAGCAAAAGCTCAGCTCTCCATGAAATTCAGGACAGCCCAGGAAGAAGACACCAAATATTTTATTTTTTTAAAAAGTTACATTTAACATTTTATACTTACAGAGTCACTATATACGTGACTGACCCAAAGACAATAATTCTGCACAAATATTAACTAAACACCAACATAATGTACCTCATTCAAAAGGTTTATGTTGCACCCACACTCACGTGGGCCCTGAAAATCATCTAAGGCCTGCAAAGTGATTACTGTGTCACTATGCATTTACAGTTAAGTTTTTAATGTCATAAGTCCTTGATTACTAAATTAATCGGTATTCACCAAATTTCTATCAATCATTTGGGAATATACTGAAACTGAAGCACCTAAAGTGACTAGTGAGAAAATAAAGTCATTAATCACAACATTTGACATTTGTGGCTAATTTTTTTTTTTACCTTATTTGGCGATTTCAAAGGTGAGATGGCTATTTTATTTGGTGTCTGTGCTGTAGAATTTAAAGTTGATCCAATAACACCACTTTCAGATATTGTTATGGTCTTTGATGGAGTCCCGGGAGTAGACTGTGAAAGAACCCTACCTGCGAATGAGAGGCAGTACGTCAGTTTGACTTTTTTCAATGACAGTATAAAAATGTATGTTATGATGATTTACACCCACAAGGAGTGAAGTGTATATGTTCAATATTTCATAGGCAGTCAGTCACCTAGGAACTGAAACACTGTAGTAGGTCTGATGAACTAGGCAGAAGGAAGCAAAATAATGCTTCTTAGTAACACTTAGTGTCTTAAAACCACCTTAATAAAGCTCACAGAAACACTTCTGCTCACATTCTCCTCAATACTGTTAAGTTACACCTGTCAGAAAATGGGCTCAGGACAATTAAGCAACATGTCCTGTGTAGCACAGCTCCTTAAAGTCAGGATTTGAATCCAAGTCTTAAAACTTCAATCTCTGTTCTCGATTACACGTCGGCTGTCCTATTTGAACTTAAACCATTCAGGATACAGTCTAAGTCCACGTCTACAAAACAAACAGTTACTGGACTAACTTACACACTATCTGGTTTAATACTGTCTGACTTTAGACTGCCAAAGGGGCGGGGGTGGGGAGGAATCTGGCTGTCCTGGCCGGGTACCAACCGGAATACTATGTTCCCTTCTGGAAATACCCTTCAGGAACAACACAGAAAAACCACAGCACAGCTGGATGGCTTAGAGAAGCACGGAGACCTGCCAGAGCTCCAAATTCCTGCAAGACTATGATGGCGCCATTCACCATTGTGCCGCCAGCCCCCCCAGTTCTGGGCACTGGGTGGGACCGCACTACTCCCGCTCCTGTGGTTAGATTAGGGCCAGGTGACTAGCTCTGGCCAGAAAAACGAGCAGACGTGATGTGTGGCCTTCTGAGGTGAGAACACTTGCTGCCTATGCCAAGATCTTCCGAAGCTCTCTTTCTCTGCCACATCTGAGATGGTGGCTCTTCTGTCAGCATGGCTCCTTGAGTGACTATGATGGGAAGAGCTTTCTTTCTAACCCGCAACAGACATGCAGATAATTATGAAATATGAATGAAAATAAAAGTTGTGTTTTTTTAATTTCTGAGATTTGGAGATTGTCTATTATGGCAGAAAACCAAAATTATCCCGACCCATCCAGGCTGACAAGTTAAAGTACTAGAACCAGTCTGTATCCCTCAGATGCACAGCACTAACACATAGAAACAGAAAATCTTCCATTCGGTAGTAAAAGTGAACTTCTAACAAAAATTTCCAAATTGAAGCAACTGTTTCAATATGGGTGCGTTTCTATTCACTGAAAGTGTTTCAACAGATGCTAGATAATTGAATCCACTGGCTAAAGAGGAAACCCAAGCACTCAAGAAACAGAGAAGTTAGATAAATGAACTATGTCTGAAATACCCTCCAACCTAGAGATGCTATGATTTAACTTACAGATACAGTTGGAGATGAAAGAGGGGGGAGAAAGGAAGAGAAGAAGGGAAAAAGAGAAAAAAAGAAGGGACTTTCCTTCAAACAAAAATACAGAATTAACATGTAAGAGTTTCAGGCTCTTTCTTCTAATAACAATGCAGCAGTATATACACAGTTACAAATTTAACTGAGTTACAAATTTAAAAAACATTTTAAATATGTTTTTTCAATTTTTGTAGTACATGAACACCTTTTACATTACTGACATTTTCCTTAATGAATTTCAGTTGAGGATTCTGCTTTTTTTTTCGGTCTGAATTACATCGTGACTAAGTCAGTCAATTCTATACAAACTAAATGGGTCTATATCAAATATTTTTAGGGGACCACCCTCAAGTGTTGAGCCTGCCTGAAGTAATATTTGTCTGTTCTGGTTTCCAAAAGTAATGTTATGTGGGATTAGGCCTAAAAACCCAACAATAATTATGTTAAGAAAAGAAATTACTAATAAAAAGACACTTTCATAAAGTGCTCATTATTTATGATTATTACTACAATGTCCTATTTGTTAAGCATTACATACATTTCAGAAAACATGCATGTAAAAATCCTCAATTCCTGAGGATAACTGATATCAGAAAAAAGTGAACTACACTTAAAACAAGGACAAAAATTTCACTGCAAAAAAAACCGTAAAAATAAAACTTTTGCTTATATTTAATAAAAATTCAGTTTATATTTTTTCGCCATATGCTATTTTATTTTTTTCCATTAATGAATTATAGGTGTACAAAAATCATCACAACTCAATTTTATAGCATTTCCATCCCAAACCCTCAGTGCATCCCCCCACCCCTCAGCTTGTCTCATTTGTAAACCATAGGCTTTCCAAAGTCTGTGAGTCATTATCTGTTCTGCAAAGAAGTTCATTGTGTCCTTTTTTTAGTTTCCACATGTAAGCGGTAGCACTGATGTTGGTGTCTAACTGTCTGACTGGTTTCATTTCGCATAATAATTTCTAGGTCCAAAAAATTCAGTTTATAAGTACGACTATACTATCTCTTAGAATGAATTGTTGTGTTGGGGGAGAGAGGGTTCTTCTGAAATTTGTATGACAGGATAATACAATGATGCAAATCACTTCTGCCAAAATATTTCAGGATTTCATCAATTTCCTTTAAAAACTCAAAAGTTATTCTTCTTGAAGGGCCATTTGTTTCTCAGCTAGGTAGCATTTCTCCTGATTAATCTAACCTTCAAATCCCTGTTTATACTGGCTCTGCAAGACCAATTCAAGAAAGTATACAAGTTATACAGTTCTTCCTTGAAATCAATCTATAAGGCATTTTACACTCTACTGTCAGGTATTCTCCAAGAATCAAAAGAATATATAATCCAAAACGATACAGATGGGACAGCATGGGGGCAGGGAGTCAGCTTATCTGAGTAATGACTAATTCTATAAGAGGTTAATTCGTTAGCAAATATTTTCACATTGATGAAGTCTGCTCTGCTATAGCACTCTTGTACCTTAGCTGCTCTGGTAATGAGGGCTCTGTACCTCATTTAACCATCTCAAAGGTCTTGTGAAGTGATTGGTATAGACATAAATGCAATGAACAGAAAACACATGTATCCAAAATCACAGAGAAAAATCAATGGAAGACCCATGACTAAAATCCAAGTTACCTAGTAGCTCCTCCCATACACCACACTGCCTCCATGATGCATATATTCACTCAACAATACACATCCACTGGACCACAGCTACGCTAGAAACTATGGTAGGCATCAGAGTCATAAAGAGCCAGTCATAAAAGGAAAATACTGTATGATTCCACTTATACAGAAGAGTCAAACTGATGGAGACAGAAAGTTTCTGCTAGGGGCTTGGGAGAGGAAGGAATTGGGAAGTTATTGTTTAACGGATACAGAGATTTAGTTTTGCAAGGCGAAGAAAATCCTAGAGATGGACCGTGGTGATGGTTGCACAGCAATGTGAATGTATTTAATGTCACCAGAAGAGCCCACTTTAAAAATGGGTAAGGGACGGAGTTCCCACTGTGGTGCAGCAGAAATGAATCCGACTAGGAACCATGTGGTTGCGTGTTCAATCCCTGGCCTCGCTTAGTGGGTTAAGGATCCAGCATTGCTGTGAGCTGTGGTGTAGGTTACAGATGCGGCTCAGATCTGGCATAGCTGTGGCTGTGGCATAGTCCAGCAGCTGTAGCTCTGATTTGACCCCTAACCTGGGAACCTCCACATGCCACAGGTGCGGCCCTAAAAAGACAAAAAGGCAAAAAACAAAGTCAAAGGAGTTCCCATTGTGGCTCAGTGGTAACAAATCCAACTAGTATCCACGAGGTTGTGGGTTCAGTCCCTGGCCCCGTTCAGTGGGTTAAGACTCCGATATTGTCATGAGTGTGGGGTAGGTCAAAGACGTGGCTCGGATCCAGTGTTACTGTGTCAGTCCCACAAGCCTAGGAGCTGCAGCTCCGATCTGACCCCCTAGCCTGGGAACTTCCATGTGCTGCAGGTGCAGTCCTAAAATATATAAATAAATAGATGGTTAAAATGGTCAACTTTATGTTATTTATATATTTTACCGCAATTTTTAAAAAAGTCATTAATTGGTTTTTAAAAACAAGATGGCAAACAAAATCCAAAAAATTACTATTAAGAAAAATCTTAAGTGTAGTAAGGGAGACAGACAAGAAAACTAAGTATGATAATAAACTATAACTAATGGAAATGTTAAAAGCCAGTGTGAAATTTAATAGAAGTCTGATTAAAATAAAGTTAAATATTTGCTATAACAAAGTTCTAAGGTCATATATAGGAGATTGTCAGAGAAAGAGTATATAACTAAACCTGGGCATCAAAAATTTCCAAGGTAGGGGGAGATAATACAAAGTAAAACTGACGAGTTAGCCATGAGAAAAGCAAAAAAAAGGCACTTCAGGTAAAAGCAACAATGCCAAGAGCCTAAGTTTTGAGAGAACATGGTCCATTTGGTGATCTCTTAAACTAAGTTAATTACATCGGTAGGTCTAGAGCTGATAGGAGGTGAAAATGAAAAAGGTATGAATTAGATCATAAATGATTTTAATTCTAAAAAAGCATGGCATCCGAACTTACTCCTGGCAGATTAAGGCCAAGAAATGGATGTGGCCATGAAAACTTTCAGCAAGGGTGTGACAAGATCAGATTTGCATTTTTGAAATATTAATTTTATACAAACACTAAGTTCATCTTGATTGAAAGAAAAAATTTCCATCTTCCATGAGAAGCTCAAAATCATTAAAAAGCAATCTAAATGTAATTTGAGAGACCATTAGCTGCAATATAAAGATAATGGAACCTCCTTATAATAAGACAATTCAACAGGAGAGCTACTTTGTTGGTTTAAAATTTGACTTACATGAATTTAAAAGGTTATAAAATACTAGTTAACAGTAGAAATTATCCTTCCACACTGAATTTAATGCCAACCAAACTGAACTTAATGCCAACATCTCCAGTGAAATTTAATAGAAGTTCACGTCTATGCATTTTCAGAAGGCTAATAAGTCTGTTTGTAAGTAAAAGGTGAAACTATGATTTGTGTGTAACACTGCAAATGACCCAAAGACCAAGCAATGATATCCATTATAGTCAAATGTTAAGAGAGGTGAAATCTTTTTTTCCCCCATTTTTGACCACCTCTCAGCATATGCAGTTCTCAGGCCAGGGCTCAGATCTGAGCTGCAGTTGCTACCTACACAGCAGCTATGGCAACCCCAGATCTTTTTAGCCCATTGTGCCGGGTGGAGAATCGAACCTGCGTCCTGGTGCTGCAGAGACGCCGCCAATCCCATTGCACCACAGAAGGAACTCCGAGAGATGAAATCTTGACATTACCAAACATTCAGATGTTTCTGCAAAACCACAATTATTGAGTACACGATTTAACCCCCCAGAATCAAAACTTTTAAGGGACTCTCTCAAACCCAAAACAGTAAGGAATTATTTGCTGCACTAAAGTGAGACAGTCTTTCTAGGTCACCAACACCCATCCAACTTCCCAAGAGACTAGTGGTCCTTCTATTATCAATATATCCAAGCCTTACTCACTTTCAGTCAACAAAAGCCCATTTCCTGAAGCAGCTCCAAATCGAAACCCTTTCCAGTTTTTCCTCTGGGGCATACCTACCTCCCATGTCAACCCTCAAAATGCAAGCATCCTATACCGATAGCTCTTTACTGAAGGCCAAAAGAGAATATTCACTCACCCAACACTGCCCTCAATCACACTCTCCCCATGCCTTCTCTCACTTGCTAAAAAGAGAAGCCTCCCCCTAAAATTCAAAGTCTCAGGAAAATAATCCACTGTCACTGCCTTCAGAGTAGCCTACTGTTATACTGCCTATAAATTTATCAGATAGTAGTAGGTGATCTTAATACATATCTCAGAGATGGTCAGTCAGTTAAGATTTTAAGTACTTTCATCAAGAATACACATTCTAGGAGTTCCCTTCGTGGCACAGTGGTTAACGAATCCAACTAGGAACCATGAGGTTGCGGGTTCGATCCCTGGCCTTGCTCAGTGGGTTAAGGATCCGGCGTTGCCGTGAGCTGTGGTATAGGTTACAGACGCGGCTCGGATTCCGTGTTGCTGTGGCTGTGGCGTAGGCTGGCGGCTACAGCTCCTGTTAGACCCCTAGCCTGGGAACCTCCATATGCCGCGGGTCTGGCTCTAGATAAAAGGCAAAAAGACAAAAAAATAAAATAAAAAAAAGAATACACATTCTAGGAGTTCCTGTTGTGGCTCAGTGGTTAACAAATCCAACTAGGAACCATGAGGTTGCAGGTTCAATCCCCAGCATTGCTCAGTGGGTTAAGGATCCGGCGTTGCCGTGAGCTGTGGTGTAGGTTGCAGACGCGGCTCGGATCCTACTTTGCTGTGGCTGTGGCGTGGGCTGGCGGCTACAGCTCCAATTAAACCCCTAGCCTGGGAACCTCCATATGTCGTGGGTGAGGCCCTAGAAAAGACAAAAAATATATATATATACACGTTCTAGGAGTTCCCGTTATGGCTCTGAGTTAACAAATCTGAGTAGCATCCATGAGGACATGGGTTCAAGGTTCAATCCCGGCCCTGAACAGTGACTTAAGGATCCGGCGTTGCCATGAGCTGTGGTGTAGGTCACAGACACAGCTTGGATCCCACGTTGCTGTGGCTGTGGTGTAGGCCAGCAGCTGTAGCTCCAATTCAACCCCTAGCCTTGGAACTTCCATATGCTGCAGGTGCAGCCTGAAAAAGACACACACACCCCCAAAAAAAGAAGAAGAAAGAAAAAAGAATACACATTCTAGAAATGGTTAATTAGCATCTGAAAGTCTCTAGTCAAACTCTATGACTCAGAGGTGCTTCCATTAGCTCTTAGCACAACAGAAACTAGAAATGATCTCCTAAACAGTGAAAGAAGTAATGGTAGCATGGCTCTAAATTAAAGACCACTCACCACGGCTGTGTAATTTTCCCTAGAAGTACTGAGGTGCTTGCCAGCAAGAAGAAATAAGAGAAGTAGGCTTAACCAAGCCATGATGGAAAGAGAGTAAAAAGAATCAATGGTTTTTGCAGGGAGTGGTAATGATGGGGCATGAACTCTAGACTGAGGAAAGAATTTGAGGACAGGAAGGGCTGATTACTAATGAGAAAGTAGAAGAGTTAATGGATCAGAGATTTCAAAGTGAAAAAACTGCTAGATTGGAAGTATAAAGGCAGGTAAACTAGAATAATAAAAAGAATGAAATAATAAGTCAAGATTTCTGAGGTGTTACTGATGACAAATTTTTAGGTATATAAAAAATTTTTTAATTAAAAAAATGCTTAAAGCGTATAATAAAAGAGAACTTGGCCAGACTAAGGAATTTGCTGGTAAAAGTAATTCAACTAAAATCCTGTTATCACTTAAGTAATTATTATCTTTGGGACAATTTTCCATGTCATAAAGAACTACACACAAAACATTAAAATACTGAAAAACTGAAAGAGAAACCATGAAATACGATACTCTTCACATGTATTACTTTAAACCTATTAGACTTAGCACATGTGCTCTAGAGACGAATTGCATGGATTCAAATCCCAACTTGGCCATTTACTAGCTGAGTGTCTCTGTTTCCACACTTGCAAAACAGGGACTTATTAGTTCATACCTCATAGGATACCAGAGGATTAACATATGTCGTCCTGTGTAAAGAGCTAACAGACCTATAGCAAACACTATGTAAATGTTAGCTAGTATTAGCAGAATTTGAGACTTCACTACTCTCAAGGTAAAATTACGCCAAAAACTAGAGATTAAAGTAATGGACTGATTTTTGAGATAAGGCATTTTGCTTGAAGTACACATTTAATAAGTGTAACATTTCTTATTAACCAGTTTGGTTTATAGTAATAAACACTAAAACATTTTAAGGTGGTAGAAGAGCCTTTTTTAAACCTAAGAGGAAGGTAAATGTTTAGCTTAATAAACTATAAAGAAATATAACCTGCAATGACTGGTGGTGATACTTGAGTTGTCTGTCCTGTAACTGCTTTACTATTAATTGGTTTTGCAAAGATCAGCTTCGTGATTACTGGACCAGAGGTTGGTGTTCGAGGCTTCTTAGCAATCTGAAATATATAAATAACTATGAAGACCATTGCTTCTATAAAATACCTACTCAATCAAAATTATTCAAAACTGATATACAGAAGTCCATGTGAAACTAGCTCATTTATTAGCAAAACATATTTAAGTATCAAGGTTAAAAACACTTAAAATGCAGCCATTCATCAAAATATTAATACAATCACATCCTTAAACCATTCTATAATGATACCTTTGAATTTTATCATAAATATTTAGTCTCTGGAACATATGCATATAATGAAAATCAAAATAAATTTTAATGTTTTATGTTCAATAATAATTTTTAATAATAATGAAACACAAATATGTCACAGCAATATTCTTTTCCCAATAAGAAATTATTCAGTAATAAAAAGATGGAGTAAAATAATTTAAGAAAATTTAGTGCAAATGATAAGGCCACCTGTAAATATAATTTCATTGGCCCCTGGAAGCAAAATGTAGATACACATTAAAGACAGACTTATATCTTCAACTTTAGATCTATATTATCAGGGGCAGATAAAAGAAGAAGTGAACAAGTTAATGCCTTAGGATAAAAAGAAATAAGTTTGGCAAAAGAAAGACTATTCTAAAGGTGAAGGCTTTGAAATATTATTTACTAAAATATGACTTACTAGACTATAAATTCCTTGAAAGGAAGGTCTATGTTTTATTCACCTCTGATCTTACATTACATACAGTACACTGTTGTCCTGAACTAAAATCCTCTACAAGTCAAGGAAAGTGGAGTTACCAATGTTTCTATATTGAAATTATGAACATATGTAAAGATATAACAGCTTTTTCTAAAAGTCAGAAGCAGAAATTTAGCAATGATAAAAATCATAGACTTTCAGAGCAGGAAGAAAATGAAACATTAATTTTATCTTTGGCAGATAGGAAAATTGAGGCCCCGAAAGTACTATTTATTATTGGAAGTAATAACTAAAAATGAATAAGCATGACCATGAATGACAAAATGCACCAGGAGCTGTAATAAATCGCAGAACTAGGTAAATATCAGCTTTGTGCTTTAACTATAAATTAAACTTAATAATACATTTTCTTGCACTTAGAATATATTACTTTCTTACACTCAGAACATATTACTGACAAAGCAAAATGTAAACGAAGTACAAATCATCTTGTTAAAAAAAAAACCCAAAGATATCCATCATTATATTAAAAATACTCAGCTGGCAAAACTGATACAACCAAATAATCCATAATTATACTTTTAAAATCTGATGCAATTTGGGAGACATAAAGGGAAAATATTTCCCAAGTGTACTTACAGACTTAAAACTCTAAGTCAGAATATGTTGTCTAGTATTAAGAACCTCAAGAGCTAGCGGTATTAATATTCTTGGAAATCCTTGTCTTGCAAAAAATAATCTTAGTTATCAAGACTGGGAACAAAGCATTTCCTCATTTTTAACTGATTTTCACAATCATACAACTATATGAATACTTACCAATCAGGAAAAAAATGTAAATACAACCAAAAACACATGAATTATTCAAATGAACAATCTCAACTTGCCCTGTGGTTCTGTTTCTTTAGTGGAACATTGCTAAAAATAAGGAGTTCTAGGAGTTCCTGTCGTGGCTCGTGGCTCGTGGCTTGGCAGTAACGAACCCAACTAGCATCCATGAGGACTCAGGTTTGATCCCTGGCCGCGCTCAGTGGGTCAAGGATCCTGGCGTTGCTGTGAGTGTGGTGTAAGTCAGAGATACAGCCCGGATCCCAGCGTTGCTGTAGCTGTGGTGTAGTCCAGTAGCTACAGCTCCAATTTCGACCCCTAGCCTCGGGAACTTAATGCAGGTGCAGCCCTTTAAAAAAAAAAAAAAAGTGAGTTCTGTTAAGGAATCATGCTTTTTGTATTAAGAATTCTAAACTACCCTAGAACAAATTTACTTTATTAAGTAAAACAGAGCATAAAGGATCAATTTAAATAAATTTATCTAGTCAGCAGATTAAGACAAAAATGAATCAGAAAAGGAAATTTACAAATAAGACTGCAAAATATGTGATCAAATAATACATGCAGGTAATCTGTGTTACACAGATTCAGGAACTATATAACACAGTACCAAAAATAATAAAAAGTTATGTTGTTCCAGTCTGCTAGTTATTTATTACTCCTACATATTATGCACAGGAAACATGGGAGGGTGTTTATCTGTAATTAAGTGTAACTACCCCTCTTTGTTACTGCCTCTAGCCTCAACCGTCACCTCTTTCCTTTATTTCTCAAGGTGGGTCTCCTTCTTCCACCCTTTCCTGTTGTCCACACCCTATAACAGTTTCAATACTGTTACTGAGGACTGCCTGGGAAAAAAAATCAGAGGATCATACACACCATGTAATACTAAATCAAATATTCTGGTGCCTAAATTGGATACAGATAGATGTGGTGTAGCTTTTTGTGTGTTTTTTCTGGGCTTCAGAGCTTTCTAGACTACTCTGGAGTGGGAAAGATTTGAATTACCTAAAAATAACTGGACAAGTAGAACAATATTCTAAATGGGGTTTCCTTTGTGTTTCTTCTGTTTTTTTTTAAATAGAAGTTATTTTAAAATAAATAGAATCAGATTTTATAAAAGTAAGATGATAAAAGAAGTGATAGGATTTAGACCCCAGTCTTTGTCTTTACTGTTGGTACTTAGGGGATTATAGCAGAAAACTAGTGGATACAAGTAAACTGGTCTTAGCGTATGTATACACTGCTTTTACAAATGAAAAAAAAAATTCCGATTTACATCGTCAGTGTCTTGTGAACATGGTTATGATCCACATCCCCAAATCCAGATAAACTCTGGTAAGCCAATAAAAACAAGTTTCAAAACTGGTTAAAAAAACAAGCTGAGGACAAGGTGCTTGATGGTGATAGGATATCTCACTTCAGAGAGCCTCATCAAAAGACATAAAAGGGAGTCAGAGATAAGTGAGAGATGATAATGAACAAGAAAAAAAGGGCACTAAAAGTTTAATAGTGGTATAAGGAACATGGGGCAAATTACAAAGTTTGTAAATCTTATTAAGTTCTTAAATAAAAGACCCATGAAAAGTAAATTTCTAATTATTGTGTCAACATAGTAACCAAAACATTTGAGACTGGACAGTTCCCCAAACCTTCCTACTTCCTTATATACCTACTATATTAGTTCTCTAACTCATGCCTTCTCCTTTTTTCTAAAAGCCAACTCTTTCAAACAGGAAACACATTTGTGTTTCCTGGTCTTGAGTGGATTACTGTATTTCTAAGAGTAGTGACCTATCTGGACACGAAAAATGGGGAAACACAACATATGTTCTGGAAACCTTCTATCTTAAGGTCTTATACTAACAATGAGTACCATTCTGAAGGATCATCAACATTTTGAGAACTATACCAAGTAATTATCCTTTCCTATATGTTTCATTATGATCAAACAGCCAACTTACAGCTAAAGTCAAAAACTCAGAGAAAATAAGTAGCTCATCCAAAGTCCCACAGCTGGGAGGGCAGCAGAGAAGCAACTTAAATTCAGCTGGTCCAATTCTAAACCTTCCATCACATGGCACTGCCTTTTCCACACTGCAAACATGAGTGATGCAAAGGACAGTAAATTCCAAAGAAGAGACACACACCGGCTGGTTTGTACTATTACTGGCTCCAAGGGTTCTCAGAGCAGCAAGTTTTCCTAGACTTTGGCCATCTGTTAACTGAAAATATCATGTCTGAATGATTTTTTGACAGCCCGGCACCAACCCTGGCATCTTTACACCAGCAGAATATCCTTGTACTCAGACTACTACTGAGAATAAAATGTGTTTTTAAATGAGTAAAAAGCTATAAATACACTAATTTGGAATTTAACCAAAATTAAGCTCTAAGTTCTCTGGCAGAAATTTCCAAAAGCATTAGACATATAAAACTTTACAAAAAAACCCCACACAATTACTAAAAGCAACATTCAAAAGAATTCAGTAACAACTATGCATTTCATCACCCTACACACACAGCTATGAATCAGTTTATGTTTAACATGCATTTTAATTAGTAAGCCCCCTTTTTTTTTTTTTTACCTGTACTGTTTTTAACTGTTGGGTCTGTAACACAGAGGGCTGAGTTGTAGTATTAATCAGTTGACTTCCTGGGGTCAATGCTGAGACACCAATGACAGGTTTCACCTCTGGCCTCCCTCCAATGGTAACTACTTTAATTTGCTGCGGTGGTAGCTTAGCATCTCCTGACTGGGCCTGAGTTGTAACTTTCTGAGCCTGGGGTTGGCTATGGGGTAGTGCTAAAACAATTGGTGAACCAGACTTGCCCAAAGTTGTTAAAATTAACTTCTGTCCATCTGGTTTAAGGGTCTGATTGCCAAGTTTAAGATCAGATGTCTGTGATACTTTGTTTAAAATAATCTGATTGGCTGATATAGTCACAGGAGTCTGAGCACCAAGTTTTTGAAGGCCACTTGGAAAAGCTGGTTTCACTGTGGTATTAGAATCTGCTTTAGTAATTGTGGTATTCACTGCAACTTGGTTAGTGTGGTTACTGTACACTGTGATTGGTTCCGTGGAAATGGGCGTGGCTGTAGAGTCACCAGTAGAATTTATGTTGACAATTTCTTCCAGTTCTGTCTCCATGGGAAGTGGGGATGAAACAATAACAGCCTCAATACTATCATCATCCACTAAAGTTATACCAGTGTCCATTATCTCCTCTGGAAGCAAGCTATTCACCTCAGCTGGCACCACCTCCATGATCGTTCTCCTGCTAGAAAGCTGATCGGGCACTGCAATAAAAGTTGAAAAAGGAACAAATTACTAAGTTTCAAAACATATTCAAAAGAAGAAAAAAATTATTCAAGAAAAATGCAAATGACAAAACAAGATTTTTTTTTTACTGATGTAAAACTGAATAAAGGATATTCCTGATGTATACTTGGGTTAAGCCATTTTAACAAATCCTCAACCTTAAAGAATCTGGAATATAAGTCGTATGAGACACAAAACTAGAAGCAAACATTCTCATTTGCCATGTCTCAGTTCAGAAGTATACCGCATTCCAGCAACTCTAAGTCACATAACTATAGAAAACTCTTTTCTAATTCTTGCTTATAAAACCTTTTAATCTTTGACATGTCTGATCATCTTATGTCTTCCCAGTTATTTTGTTTCCTGACAGACTTGAAAACTGCTGATTCTCACAAGGAAATAAAAATTTAAACAGATATTAGGCAATACCTTCATACTTCCAGTAAGCAAGGTCCTCAAATGATAGTACTATACCATTTATAAAAACCCACTAAATTCTCAAATTAATGTTAAAGGAGTTTTTCTAGCATAATCCATCTCAGTAAATGTAGATCAAATGGCTTATTTGTTCCAAGTTTGATCAATTAGCTTCATACTAAAGAAATCTTTACTTGGAAAGAAGACTGTCAAACCCCCCTCAGCCATTAAAATGTCAAAAAGGGAACCATTTAAGAAGTATACAGCCAGGCCTCATAAAGAGAACAAAAACCAGTAATAATGAAGAAGATTACAAACAAATCAGAACTGTGATGCTTTCAGCCAAAGGTTATGCAGAACTTCCAATAACGCCATCAGTACCATTATCTTCACACACTAAAGACAGTAGTACATCATTATGAGTAATTAAACAGTAGTAAGTTCTTTGCCCAGAGGACATCAAAGGTGCATAGGAACTTAATCAGTAATTCTTTCTTTTTCCTCTTTTAAAATGTATAGGAGTTCCCGTCGTGGCTCAGTGGTTAACGAATCCGACTAGGAACAATGAGGTTGCGGGTTTGATCCCTGGCCTCGTTCAGTGGGTTAAGGATCTGGCATTGTTGTGAGCTGTGGTGTAGGTTGCAGACACAGCTCAGATCCTACGTTGCTGTGACTGTGGTGTAGGCTCCCTAGCCTGGGAACCTCCATAGGCCACAAGTGCGGCCCTGGAAAAGGCAAAATGACAAAAAAAAAAAGCATAAAAATCCAATACCCATTACAAGATTAAGAGTAACAGAAGTTTCCACAGTGGCTCAGTGGTAACAAACACATCTAGTACCCATGAGGACACAGGTTCGATCCCTGGCCTTGCTCAGTGGATTAAGAATCTGTAAGCTGTACTGTAGGTCACAGACGCAGCTCAGATCTGGCATTACTGTGGCTGTGGTGTAGGCAGGCAGCTGCAGCTCTGATTTGACCCTTAGCCTAGGAACCACCATATGACATGGGTGAGGCCCTAAAAAGAAGACCAAAAAAAAACAGATTAAGAGTAACAAACATCAATAGCAAATTATAATTATTAGCGTCAACAAATACTAATACTGCCAAAATTAATCATTACTGAGCACTATCTATCAGTGATGGTATAATTTAATTTATCCTGACAACTCTAAAATGGTATCATTATCACCTCCATTTTACACATGAGGAAATTTAGAAAGGTTAAACTATTTGTCCAAATAGCTAGTAAATGGTAGAGCCAGAACTCAAACTCAGGATATGCTTTATGATACCTAAGTTCATAATTTTAATCACAAAATTTACTGTCTTAAGTTTTTACCACTGCTATTTTTTTCTTTTCTTTTTTTTTGCTTTTCAGGGCCGCATCTGCGTCATATGGAGCTTCCCAGGCTAGGGGTCAAATCAGAGCTACAGCTGCTGGCCTACACCACGGCCACAGCAACGTGGGCTTCTAGTCACATCTGTGACCTACACCACAGCTCACAGCAACGCCGATCCTTAATCCACTGAGTGAGGTCAGAGATTGAACCCACAACCTCATAGTTACTAGCTGGATTCTTTTCCACTGCGTCAAGATGGGAACTCCACCACTGGTACTTTTAAATGGAGAAAAAAATAAAATAAGTCTATTCCTTTGTACTCAATTCTGTACCCCCAAATCCTACTCTACACAACCACTGGTTTATTCTACCACTTCACTAGATGAGTGCTGCCTTTTTGTCCATTCTAGAACATCACATACATGGAATCATATATCATGTACTCGTGACATGAAGGAATATACAGTATGAGATTTTCCCCAACACGTTTTTTGAGATTTATCTTTATTCTTACACTTTTTAGTAGTTCAGTTTCTTTTCAATGCTGAGTAATATTCCATTGGAAGAATCTATCACAAAGCATTCCCATCGTGGCTCAGTGGTTAACGAACCCAACTAGCATCCATGAGGACATGGATTAGATCCCTGGCCTCACTCGATGGGTTAAGGATCCGACGCTGCTATGAGCTGTGGTGTAGGTCGCAGACGTGGCTCGGATCCTGCGTTGCTGTGGCTCTGGCGTAGGCCTGCGGCTACAGCTCCAATTGGACCCCTAGACTGGGAACCTCCACATGCAGGTGTGGCCCTAAAGAGAGAAAAAAAAAGACAAAAAAAAAAGAATCCACCACAATTTATCCATTCATCTGTGGATGGCCATTTGGAATGTTTCCAGTTTAGGACTATTATAAATAGTAATGCTATAAACATTTCAGGTTTGTAGTTTCCTGGTGGCTCAACAGGTTAAGGAACTGGCACTGTCACTGCTATGGCTCTGGTTATTGCTGTGATATGGATTAAGAAGATGTGGTATATACATGCAATGGAATACTACTCAGCCATAAAAAAGAATGAAATAATGCATTTGCAGCAACATGGATGCAACAAGAGATTCTCATACTAAGTGAAGTCAGAAAAAGAAAAAAAAATACCATATGATGTGACTTGTATGTGGAATCTAAAATACGGCACAAATGAACCTATCCACAGAAACAGACTCACAGACATAGAGAACAGACTTAAGATTGCCAAGGAGGTGGGGGAGAGAGTGGGATGGACTGGAAGTTCGAGGTTAGTAGATGCAAACTATTACATTCAGAATGGATAAGCAATGAGGTCCTACCATATAGAACAGGGAACTATACCCAGTCTCTTGGAATAGACCATGATGGAAGATAATATAAGAAAATATAAGAAAAGAATGTGTAGATTAGAGAGAGAGAGAGAGAGAGAGAGAGAGAGAGAGAGAGAAAATCTGGGTAACTTTGCTGTATAGCAGAAACTGGCACAACACTGTAAATTAATCATATTTTTTAATGTTTTTGATTTTTTTTGTCTTTTTGCCTCTTCCTAGGGCCGCACTCGCGGCATACAGAAGTTGCCAGGCTAGGGGTCTAATCAGAGCTGTAGCTGCTGGCCAATGCCACAGCCACAGCGACACAGGATCCGAGCCGCATCTGCAACCTACACCATAGCTCACGGCAATGCCGGATCCTTAAGCCACTGAGTGAGGTCAGGGATCGAACCCGCAACCTCATGGTTCCTAGTCGGATTCGTTAACCACTGAGCCACTACGGGAACTCCTTAATTATATTTTAATAATAAAAAAATGGAGTCCCTGTTGTGGTTCAACAGGTTAAGAATCCAGTGTTGTGTCTGAGGATGTGGGTTCAATCCCCGGCCTTACTCAGTGGGTTAAAGATCCAGCATTGCCGCAAGCTGCAGTACAGGTCACAGATGTGGCTTGGATCTGGCATTGCTCTGATTGGGCCCCTAGCCTCGGAACCTCCGTATGCCGCAGGTGTGGCCCTTAAAAAAAAAAAGGCTATGTCTTTGTCAGCACTCCATTCTTATGGCTAAAACTGTCAAGAACTGGGAAGGGCTTGGTTTTAGGCTCTCTCTGCAAGTTAACAAAGTAGTCTGTTACTGGTTCCTGGATACTGGCAGACAGCACCAGAGTCCTGAGTCAGCGGCACAGGACTTACTACTCCTAGCGCAGCAAGGAAAACAAGCATCATGTTTGTATCGGTTCCCCTGGTGCCCCCGAGTCCCACCAGGACGATGCAGAGAGGCCCAAGTAGATGCTCACGGGCTGCGGGTTTGCATCACAACTGAGGAACCCTGAGCTTAAGGAACCTGAAATATTGGGCTGAAGCACGCCTGCCCTTTGTCCATCGGAGACATTATCTTTATTACGCTGGACAATAGGCAAATCTGCCTTTGCTATGGCAGGAGTCACCAACTCTTATCATCCAAGGCTTTATGCTATACAAACATGCAGGAAAAAACTGTTTAAAGGTTTGTCATGCATCACTTGTAAGAAGTACAGGGCAAAGACCCATGCAGAACTGTCTGCCAATAGTATATCTCTCTACTTATTTATCTTAGCAATGTTTTTGTTTTTTTTTTTCTTTGTCTTTTTGCCTTTTTTATGTAAAGCTGCACCCGCGGCATATGAAGGTTCCCAGGCTAGGGGTCTAACAGGAGCTGTAGCTGCCGTCTTCGCCACAGCCACAGCAACGCGGGATCCGAGCTGCGTCTGCAACCTACACCACAGCTCACGGCAACGCCGGATCCTTAACCCACTGAGTAAGGCCAAGGATCGAACCCACAACCTCATCGTTCTTAGTCGGATTCGTTAACCACTGAGCCACGAAGGGAACTCCTTAGCAATGTTTTTTATACTTCAAGTATATAGGTTTTGTATATATTTTGATAAATGTATCCTTAGATGTTCTATGTTTTCTGATGCATTATAAATGGCCTTTTTTTCCACTTTCCAATTGTTTGTGGCTAGTACAGAGAAATGCATTTGATTATTTTATATTGTCCATGTATCGTACAACCTAGCTAAACTCTAATTCTAGTATTTTTTCTTTTTTATTCTTTTTTTCTTCCTTTTTTTCTTTTTTGGGCTGCACCCAAGTCATATGAAGTTCCCGGGTCAGGGATGCAATCCAAGCCACAGCTGTGACCTACGCCGCAGCTGCAAGCAATGCCAGATCCTTAATCCACTGTACCTAGCCTCCACACAAACAAGCCAGATCACTAACCCACTGCACCACAGGGGGAATCCCTCTAGTATCTTTTCAATGTAGACTCCTTAGGGTTTTTTTAGAAAGATAATTCATGGTGTCTGAGAATAGTATCTATATTTCTTCCCTTCCAATCTGCATGTCTTTTAATTCTTTTCCTTGCCTTACTACACTGGCTAGGATCGCCAGTAAAATGCTGAATAAAAGTGCTAAGAGCAGACATCCGCACCTTCTTTCCAACCTTACCCTTAGCTTTAGGTTCTTCATAAATTCCCTCTATCAGGTTGAAGAAGCTTATAGTCCCTGTCTGCAGTTGTTTCTTTTTTCAATCATAAATGGACAGCTAACCATATATTCTTGTCTACAACTACTGAGATAATCATATGACTTTTCCCTTTTAGTTTGTGAGTTACACTGACTTTTTTTTTTTGCTTTTTTTAGGGCCACACCCGCAGCATATGGAAGTTCCCAGGCTAGGGGTCGAATTGGACCTACAGCTGTCTGCCTACGCCACAGCCACAGCAACTTGGAATCACAAGCTGCATCTGTGACCAACCTCACAGCTCATAGCAACGCCAGATACCTGACCCACTGAATGAGGCCAGTGATGCAACCCGGATCCTCATAGATACTAGTTGGATGTTTCCACTGTGCCACAACAGGAACTCCTTGATTGATTTTTTTTACTAAGCCAGTTTCGCATTGCTGAAATAAACTCCAGTCAAAATTACATATAATCAGATTTGATACATATTGCCAAAATCCATTTGCTAAAATTTTGTTAAAGCAACTTTGTCTATATTCACGAATGCTAGCAGTCTACATTTTTTTTTTTTTTGTAATGGCTATCTGGGGATAATGCTAGTCTAATATAATGAGTTGGGACAAGTTCCCTCCTCTTTAATTTTCAGGAAATTGTTACTATTTCTTCCAGAAATGTTTGCTAAAACTCAGCAGTAAAGCCAACTAGACATAAAGCTTTCTTGTGACGTTTTTACCTTGAATAGATGTAGAGTTATTCACATTATCTCTTTCTTCTTGAGTGACCTTTGATATCTGATAGTTTGTATCTTTCAAGGAATTTATTTCCTCTAAGTTGCCAAATTTGTTAGCATAAAGTTACACATAATATTTTTTTATTTCAATGTCTGTACAGATGGCAACTCTTCATCCCTCATTTTGACAGTTTCCCTCTTTTCTCCTTTTTTTTGATCAGTCTGGCTGGAGATTTTTCAGTTTTATTGATCTTTTCAAGAACCATTTTGGCTTCGTTAATTTTCCCAACGGTTTGTCCATTTTTTATTTAATTGACTATTATCTTCATCTCCTTCCTTCCGCTTGCTTTAGATTTAATTTGTTTTTTCAAGAAGTTTAAGATGAAAGCAGAGATAAGGATTTGGCAAACCACAGCTCATAAACCAAATCAGGCCCATGGTCTATTTAAGTATTGCTTTCCAACTAAGAATGATTTACACTGGGGGAGGGGGAATATATACAGATAGTAGCCTACAAATCCTAAAATATTTGCTATTCAGCCCTTTATAGAAAAAGTTTGTCAACACTTGGTTTAGATCATTGATTTTAAACTTTTCCTCTTTTCAACAATAAACATCAAAAATTTCCCCCAATGCTGGAGTTCCCTTCGTGGCTCAGTGGTTAACGAATCCGACTAAGAACCATGAGGTTGCGGGTTCGATCCCTGGCCTTGCTCAGTGGGTTAAGGATCCGGCGTTGCCATGAGCTGTGGTGAAGGTTGCAGACGCGGCTCGGATCCCACGTTGCTGTGGCTGTGGCGAAGGCCAGCAGCTACAGCTCCTGTTAGACCCCTAGCCTGGGAACCTCCATATGCCGCGGGAGAGGCTCTGGATAAAAAGGCAAAAAAGACAAAAAAAAAATTTCCCCCAATGCTGTTTTAACTACATTCTACTAATTCCAATGTTTTGATTAACATTCACACCAAATGCTTTATAATATTCCTTGTGATTTCCTCTTTTGACACATGGAAAATAGAGAAGATTGCTATTTAATTTCCAAGTATTTAGAGGTTTTCTATCTTTTATTATTATTGATGTCTACCTATTCCTATTAATGTCAGAGAACATAATACTCTCCATTTCCATCATTTAGAGATGGAATCTAGAGACTTATATAAAGCTCAGTGTATGATGCATCTTGGTGAACACGGCATTATGTACCTGAAGAGAACATGTGTTCTGGAGCTGCTATGGTAAGGCTCAGTTAGGTCAAGCTGGCTGGTCGTGTTGCTCACATCTTCTAGAGTTTTCCTTTTTCCTCTTCTATCAACTACTAAGAAGGCTGTTAAAAATCCCCAAATACAACTGTGGATTTGTCTATTTCTCCTCTTCTGTGAATTCTTGCTTCATATATTTTAAAGCTCTGTGATCAGGAAGAACATGTCTTCTTATTTGTCCTATGAAAACAGACAAGGAGTTACAGGACTAGGAGTCTCCCTTGGAAGTAGGAGTATTTGGAAGTAGGAGTAAAGTCCAGCCTTCTAACAAGGTCTGATTGGTTTGGTCAGTCTCTACAAAGTATGACTGTGCGGAGTTCTGGAGTCAGCACACCTCTTAGGCCGCTGAGCAGACTAAGATAACTGCTTTATGATTAGACATCTATATCTGTTTCAATCAGGGTCACATGTAGGGCAGGGTGGCCTATGCTAAAAGAGACTCTCAAAAGGAGCTTGTGGGCATGGCAGGAAAGGGTTTGGCCATCTAGTTATATGAATCATCACTCTAATTTTATCCCTTAGGAATGGAAGATACGTACTGGCACATGCAACCTCGTCATCGCTACGTCGAAGACCACTCCGAGAAGAGAGCGGATCTTCACAAGCCAAAAGGACAGAGGAGCTCTGGTTTACCCCATCCATATGAAGGGTTACCTTTTAAGGTATGGTAAGAAAAGAATACCAAACATACAGCACAGTGCCCATGCCGCCAATATTTTCTGCTCATAAAACAAAGCTGTAAAAGTCTTAGTCTTTAACTAGTTTATGATTCTTGTCAGCCATTTAATTAGCAAATATGTACTCGTCCCTACTTTGTGGAGGGAAATTAACCAAAGCCTCTGCCCAGACAGGAGAGTCACACGATCACAGCTATACTCTGGGAGAACTAACTGCATCTCAGCATTTAATTGGACTGGAGGCAAGGAAACCAATTAGAAGGCTATTACAGTAATTAGTTCAAGATAGAGATAGAGAGTCTGATTTAGGATACTGAAAGAAATGAATTAAATATAAAAATACGATAGAAATGACAGTGTTCTATGCACTTCAAAATAGCTTCTCAGAGAATATTAGCAGTGCTGAAACACTACTCTTTTCCTTAGTTACAGGTGGAGGACAACCCAGTAAACAACTGTTTTCATTCTTGCGCAAAGTAACAGAAAAGCAGCCACCTATCACCATAGTATAGAGGAGTACTTTGTAATCTGCCGGATGTTGGGACAGAAGTATCTGAGTGTTTAAGAACTACGCTTTTGTACCTAGAGCTCACCACCAGCTCTAACCATACTACTTGGTTAACTATACTACTTGAATTTTAGCTTTCATTTCTAAAAAAACAAACATCAACAATTCAAAAACTAGGTAAACTGGGAGCAGTGGACTGTAAGAACTGAGTCTTGAGGAAATCTTGAAAATTTCCTATTTGCATTTTGATAACATATATTTTTAAAAGCATATTCAGGGAAGTTCCCGTGTGGCGCAGCAGGTTAAGGATCCTGTGCTGCCATAGCTGTGGCACAGGGTGCAACTGCAGCGCAGGTTTGATCCCTGGCCCAGGAACTTCCACATGCCACAGGTGCAGACAAAAAAAAGAAAAAAATATATAGTCGTATATTCTGGATCACCCAGATAACCACTTTATGTCCACCATCAACAGTACTAGGATTAGGGTGGGCTAACGAAAAATGCATAGAAGGCATTAAGGTAAGTGATATATTTATGCCAAGTGAAAGTCAAACCACTTAACCAGTGATTTAAAGGAGGAAAGTTCTGCAACATTCAAACACAGAAAAGTGGTATAGGAGTTGAGTTATCATAGAACGTACAGCAAGCATAGCCCAGACAATGGTATATTCACTATATAAAGTAAGATTTCATTTCAGCAAAACAGCATCATCCTTCACCCTAAATTTAATTTGTTTTACTGGTTTTATAGTTTTGTTTATATTTCATTTATAATTTACTTTGGTTTTATACTTCCATAAAAGTATAAGAATAAGGAATTTATATACATCTAAAAATTAAATATTTTAATAAAATAAATTTAGGCCAATATTGTATTTTTTTCCCTTTAAAGGAGGACTGTATGTTATTCACGCATAAGACTAACATGGGGATTCAAATCAGAAAGACCTATTTCCAAATTGACTCTTCTACTTGCTTATCATGCAACCCTAAGCAATAATCTCTCTGAGCCCCAGTTAACCTGAAGAGTTACTGTGAAAGATAGTTATGTGGTACACTAAAACTCAAATGAAAACTATTTTCTTCTTTGAGCTTCTCCTGATTTCTCTTTTTTATTTTTTTGTCTTTTTTTTATCTTAATGGATTTTATTTCAATTATAGGTGTACATAAATCATCACAAGTCAATTTTACAGATTTTATATCCCAAATCCCCAGTGCATCCCCCCAGCCCCCAGATTGTCTTATTTGAAAAACCAAGGTTTTCCAAAGTCTGTGAGTCATTGTCTGTTCTGTAAGAAGGTTCATTGTGTCTTTTTAGTTTCCACATGTAAGCGGTAGCATTGGGTGTTGCTGTCTAATTGTCTGACTGGTTACACTTCGCATGATAATTTCTAAGTCCATCCATTTGCTATAAATGTTGGTAATTCGTTCCTTTTAATGGCTGAGTAACATTCCATTGTGTGTATGTACCATATCTTCCCTATCCACTCTTTTGTCGATGGGCATTTAGGTTGTTTCAAGGCAATCTACACATTCAATGCAATCCCTATCAAATTACCAATGACATTTTTCAAAGAACTAGAACAAAATAGTTTAAAGTTTGTCTGGAAACACAAAAAACCCAGAATAGCAAAAGACATCCTGAAAAAGAAAAATGGGGCTGGAGGAATCAGGCTCCCTGACTTCAGACTCTACTACAAAGCTACAGTCATCAAA
>PVHT020000886.1:10823842-10837708 GCA_004024745.2 Catagonus wagneri | reverse complement strand
GTTTCTGCACAGCAAAGGAAACCCTAAACAAAACGAAAAGACAACCCACAGAATGGGAGAAAATATTTGCAAATGATTCAACTGACAAGGGATTAATCTCCAAAATTTACAAACAGCTCCTACAGCTCAACACCAAAGAAACAAACAACCCCATCCAAAAATGGGCAGAGGATCTAGGCAGACAGTTCTCCAAAGAAGATACGCAGATGGCAAATAAACACATGAAAAGATGTTCAACATCGCTCCTCATTAGAGAAATGCAAATCAAAACCACCATGAGGTACCACCTTACACCAGCCAGAATGGCCATCATCAAAAAGTCTACAAACAATAAGTGCTGGAGAGGGTGTGGAGAAAAAGGCACCCTATTACACTGATTTCTCTTTTTTAAATGGTATTCAATATTCTATCAAAAAGTAGGGTTTAAGAGCTTGTCATCTTTGATACCTCGCCATAGAACTCCTAATCTGCCATTATCATGCAGATTACACATTCACAATTTATCTTTCCCACTACAATCAAATCTCCAAAGCTCAGAGCCAACTACAGTATTTTTACCTTTATCCCCTCTTAGTTTACAATACATCCTACATAAAAGCTACAGGACTTAACTCTTTCAAGTGCACCTCTGAGGCTGTCATTTTCCTACTCAGAAATTTCTGTAACTCTCAAGGCCTTCTGCATTAAGGCCCTACCCAGCGTATCCTTCCAACTTTACCTCTGCCAACTCCTAGAGTGAAAGAGTATCCTGAGGCAAAGACATTGAGGTATCTCCAATCCCTAGCATAGTATGTGACACAGAATAGATAACCAACAGTAACATTTGAAAAAAAAAGGTAATGGAAATCTGTAATGCTCCTCAACACCAAAAAAGACGCCCATCTCCATAGGCATAACTCTTCCTTTATTTCTTTCTAACAATTATTAATAGACAATCGTCTTAGCCACAACAATCTGAAAACTATTCTTTAAAGACATATCGCAAGAAATCACACACACAAAAATAGTGCTCCATGATTTAAAAAAAGAAAGAAAGCCAATGAAAAACCATTTATATCTCCCTCTTCATGTTCTTTAAAATTCTTAGTCTTACTACTAGCTTAACAGCTGGGTTGGCATGGACCAAATATAAAAGCTATAGCAACATAAAAGCTATAAAGACAAACAAATTCCTACTGGATAAAACAAGAATATCAGAAAAAGTGATTTTGAAAAATTCATTAACTAAAACCTGAGTTCCCCACCACTCAAAAAAATGGGGAGGAGGGTCTTATTCTTCCAGGGAATGAATCTGGACACACAAATGTCAGAGCTACACACACACATACACACAAAATATTTCCCCTCTGAATAAAATATGTAATGAATAATATTATATGACATACTATGACATCATCTATTTGTAGGAAAACTTGGATTAGGAAATTCACTGCTAATTATAAATATTACCGGTGGACACTTAAACATTCACCTCTCTGTTCACTCATACACTCAACCTTCCACTGACCTAACCTTCCTGTTACAAAAGCTGGGGGCGGGGGGAAGGCCCTAAATTAATGTATAAAAATTTGATTCACATGTAACTTTTCAGTAACACCACTCTCAGGGTACCTGCAGCACAATCTAAAACATACATGGATCTTTAGGTAATCTAACAAAATTAGACTACGGCTGTCATAAAGTCGATCAATCCAGTTCTCCAGCTCTTTAAACAAAGGGCTAACAAGTCCAGTGTTTAAAGGAGAGCGGTCTCAATTCATCTTTAACCAACTTAAAATTTGACTTCTATCAAGTGCACGTATCAAGCCATCATAACTTCCTTCTTAACAATGAAAGCAAAAGTTGTGAACCTAGAGCTCCCAGAGCTGTTGGATCATAAAATCTATTGCAAAAGCTTCCATAACTTTACTCTCTGAATTCATGAAATGGATGGGAGGCAGGGAAAAACATGGATATCAAATATGACTGACAGTATCTCCACTGTTATTTGCCCAACGGCAGGGGCCAAAGGGTCTTCTACAGATGACAGAGCCATAAAAGAAAAAGACAAGAGTTTTAGTTATTACAAAACCGGTCCATATGCTCAAAAAACGTGAACATCCACACCCCAACAAGTTACAGACTATGATGTAAGACATACACCTTAAATGCAGAATAAAATGCCCACTGCTCTGCCTCCCGAAAGAAACATACAACCCAGAAACTGGGGAACGTCTTCAAACCAACACCCGCCAGAGTGGATATTTTAAATATTAAATCAGGAAATCATGATAACTGCTAGCGGTTCCTCTAGGCCTCGGCAGCAGCCTTAGGGATAAGAGCAAACTCGAGCCCTCTTAACACTCAAAGAATAATGTTGATGTCATTACGAGGCTACTGATTCTTTGCACTCTGAGCTAGTCATTCCTCGATCCACAACGCAGTTCTTCTGCCAGCCACCCACCCTCCTCCCCAAATAAAGAGACCTCCAAACAGAGCAGCCCTCGGGTGTCCCCTTCTCGTCTACCTCCGGCGGCAGCCGCTTTCTCCTCCCTCCGGCTCCGAGGTGGGGGCTCCTGAAGGTCCCGGGCAATTCCGAGCCCGGGCGGTGCTTGTTTTGCCTGTGCACGGTAGCTCCGGCCAGCCGCTTCCTTCCCCAGTCGCCCGACCTGGAGCGCTACGGGGATCCCGGGGGCCGAGGAGGGAGCCCGGGTGGCGACGCCGCCGCGGCCGCCGCCTCTGGTATGTCAGGGGCCGGGATTGTATTTCGAAAGATCCGCCATTTTCACCTCGTCATCACCATCACAGCTCAGCAGCTTCCCCGACAGCCCGAGCCCGGGCCGCCGCCGCCGCCGCCGCCGCCGCCAGTAACCTCCCCCTTCCTCCTCCTCCCCTCCCCGGCCCTCCCCTCCGGAGAGGCGCACACCCACATATCCGGGGAAACCTCCCGCCGGCCCCGCCAACCTTCAAAAGCTCAGGCAGATGCAAGTGCACCCACAGCCCACGCCGAGACCTTTCACCCCGCAACGAAAGATGGTGCTCCTGCGGGCCCGGCAGCAACGCGAAAGGAAGTCGCGCTACCTGCGGGCTCCCAAGTCCGGCATATTTCTGTTTTGAAAAGCAAAAACCATGCGGAAGGGGGCACAAGGACAATAAAGAGCCCAAACTCGTTCATCTTCAGGAAGGCAACTTGAGAGAGATGATGACGGAATGCCTTTTATTCACCGTGCCCATCTCAGACACCAAAAACAGGATCAAAACCTTTAATGTCACTCACCAACTCTGACATTTTCCTCCACCGTCAGCACTACTTTGACAGAATGGGCTATTTCCACCTGCACGTCCGACCTCGGATACATCTGTAAATTACAAGCACTGATCCTCCTGCAGATACTGTGGTCAAAACGTCTAGTTTTTCCAATAACGTTCTCAACTATTTTCCACCCAATTTCTCTGATCATAAACACTGACCATAAACTCTGTGACTTCCAGTTTGTTATTGGTTTAAGATGTCAAAGTGCAACTAGATTTAAAATGTATTGATCCTATTCATGAGTGAACAGTTTCTAAAATAGAGAAAACATACTTCTAAGCTAAAATTCTTTGCCAAATCCTATCAGGATCTAAGTACCCGAATTAAAAAAAAAAAAATCTGTCGCTGACATATTTATTTGATACAGTGAAAATAAGCAGCTTGCTTTAGAACAAGACCCCAGAGTTACCTACCCAGCCCCATCAGCTCCTCCATCGTTCAGTTTAATAACTAAAAGAAAATACAGATTATTTTAATTATCAAAGACATAACAAGAAAACCTAAGCTGCAAGCTTCTGACAGGACCAGAATTAAAAAAAAAAAAAAACTAAATTAGCTGTCTTTATTAATTTCACATTTGATAACCAACCGTTCAAAAGCTGGATCTATACCTATCACTCAACTACAGCATAAGATCTGAAAGACCTGTCTGAAATGAGCAAAATTTCAAGATTTCGAACACAGCCACTCTGCTGTCTTTCTTAAAAGTTAAAGGAGAGGTAGAAACTGAAAAAGCCATTTCATTTCCTTACCTTGCTTGAATGACAATTCCATATAAAAGACGGTAGCTTCAGGCTTAAACAAGAGCTATCTATCAATCAGCCCAATCGCCGTTTCTATATGCAGCCTGCTAGACGCCAGGAGTATCAAGCCTTCCCAGTTTCTTCATCTTTAAACTTTATTTCCCCACCGCCAGCCCCGTCCATCCGCGCTCTGCCTGGTGTTTACCGTTGCTTGGTCAAGCTAAGTCCTGGCCCGCTCGCTACCCCCGTGCACCTCGGGAACATTATGACATTTGGCTGGTGGGCTTCGCGAGGAAAACGGACATACACGAAGACACCATACAAAGGGGTATAGGAAGAACGGGGCGGCGGGCAGTAAGGAAAGGAGGGGCTGGTACAAAATGACACAGCAGCAAAACCGGTTCCCAGAAACCCGGGGCCGACACGGCGGCTCCTCCGGCCGCGCAGTGTGCGTGTCAACAACCACGGGAGCCCTTCCTCCAGACCGCCGAGAACGACAGGCTGCCGGCGGAGCGCCGGCCCAGCCAAGTGACAGCCGCCCTCTCGAGTGCCGGCGGGAAGGGGCCGAACCGGGAGGATCCTCCCGCCCCCTGCGGCCCGGGGATGGGGCGCGGCAGCCCCCAGACTGTAGGTTCCCGCTCTCCGCCACGATCCACTAGCCTCGGCTCCCGGAGAGGGCGGTCCGGCGCCCTCCGCCCGCGCCACCACCCGCAGCGCCCCCTTTCCCGCCTGCCTGCCCAGAAGCCCCCACCCCAGGGGCTGACACTCACCAAAGCCGGCGGCGCCGCCGCCTCCTCCTCGCGCCGCGCTCCCTGGGCTCCCAGCAGCCGCGGCGGCGGCGGCGCCTCCGAGACACAGACCCGGGTTTGTTCAAAATCACGCGCCCAGCGCCATTCCACCGCCGCATCCCATAATACGCTGGGCCCTCCCCGCCCGCGCGCCCCTCTCCGCCCGCCCCTCCACTCCGCCCGCCCCGCCTCCCCGGCCGGCTTCCTTCGCCCCGCCCCTTCCGCGGAGCCTTGCCCCGCCCCTTGGCAACCCGAGCTAGCGTCATCCCGCAAGGCGCCGGGAGTACGCTCCTGCTCCACGTGACTCAGAGTGGGCGCTCGGTCAAAGCTTTCGCACGGAATGTTCCATCCGGCTGAGGTTGGGAGGGGGAAGAGCGGGATCGCGCCTGCAGTTGGGATGTTGGAAAGGACTGCGTTATCGTCCAGCTTGCCTTGTTAGGAAGTCTGTGCTGTGGGTGCAGTTTCCAGCATCTTAGCGCTGTTTGATGTATTTGGGTGGGGGAATGATCCGTAATCACAAATGCCAAATCTACTCGTTTTTTTAGGCACTAATTTTGCAGGGGTCGCTAAAAAGCCCATGGGAGGCCATGGAGAGTTAAACTTATTTTGAAAAAGACTTCCTTTACAGTACACAGCCAAGACTAACACAGTCAAAATTATTTTTATTTGATCACCATTTCCTTTTATTTTTCCCGGTATTCTTTTCGTAAGGTAAAAGATGACCCAAATTTGGAGTCGGAAAAGCAGGCACTGAGAGATTCAGATAATAACTGTTCTGTATGAGACAAAAACCACAGAGGAAACAATAGAAAATACAGGAGAGTATACATAATGTAAAATGATGTGGTACAGCCTGTAATTGCTAATGGAGCAGGGAGAACATGCAGGTCAGTGTGAGAGACTGTAGCCTGGGAACACAATGGAGGAGGAGAGACTTGCTGTAGTGGAAGCAGAAATCACTTTGTTTTGTTTTGATTTTGTTTGATTATAGTTGATTTACAATGTTCTGTCAATTTCTGCTGTGCAGCAAAGTGACCCAGTTATAATATATATATTCTTTTTCTCACATTATCCTCCATCATGTTCCCTCACAAGTGACTAGATATAGTTCACTGTGCTGTACAGCAGGATCTCATTGCTTATCCACTCCAAATGCAATAGTTTGCATCTACTAACCCCGAACTCCCAGTCTATCCCCACCCCCACCCCAACCCCCCCAACAACCACAAGTCTGTTCTCCAAGTCCTTGAGTTTTTTTTTCTATAGATAGGTTCATTTGTGCCATATTTTAGATTCCACATGTAAGTGATATTATATGGTATTTGTCTTCTGACTTCACTTAGTATGAGAGTCTCTAGTTGCATCCGTGTTGCTGTAAATGACATTATTTTGTTCTTTTTTGTGGCTGAGTAGGTGTCTTGTGTATATGTATCACATCTTCTTAATCCATTCATATGTCAATGGACATTTAGGTTGTTTCTATGTCTTGATTATTGTGAATAGTGCTGCAGTGAACATGGGGTATATGTATCTTTTTGAATGAAAGTTTTGTCCAGGTAAATTGCTGGGTCATATGGTAGTTCTATGTTTAGTTTTATGAGCTATCTCTAAGGTACTGTTTTCCAATTCATATTCCCACCAACAGTGAAGGAGGGTTTCCTTTTCTCCACACCCTTTCCAGCATTTATTTGTAGACTTACTAATGATGGCCATTCTGACTGGTGTAAAGTGGTACCTCATTGCAGTTTTGATTTGCATTTCTCTAATAATGAGTGATGTTGGGCATTGTTTTCACCTGACTGTTGGCCATCTGTACATCTTCTTTGGAGAAATGTCTATTCAGGTGTTCTGCCCATTTTTAATTGGGTTGTTCGCTTTTTTGCTGTAGAGTTGTATAAGTTGTTTGTATATTTTAGAGATTAAGCCCCGTCAGTTGCATCATTTGAAATTATCTTCTCCCATTCTGTAGGTTGTCTTTTTGGTGTTGCTGTTTTTTTTTTTTTTTATGGTTTCCTTTGCTAAGCAAATGCTTGTAAGTGAGTTAGGTCCCATTGGTTTATTTTTATTCTTATTTCTATTGCTTTGGGAGACTGACCTAAGAAAACATTTGTATGGTTGATGTCAGAGAATGTTTTGCCTATGTTCTCTTCTAGGAGTTTTATGGTGTCTTGTCTTATGTTTATGTCTTTAAGCCATTTTGAGTTTATTTTTGTACATGGTGTGATGGTGTGTTCTAGTTTCATTGATTTACATGCAGCTGTACAGTTTTCCTGGCACCACTTGCTGAAGAGACTGTCTTTTTCCCATTTTATGTTCTTGCCTCCTTTGTTGAATATTAATTGACCATAGGTGTCTTGGTTTATTTCTGGGTTCTCTATTCTGTCCCATTGGTCTGTCTGTCTGTTTTTGTACCAGTACCACACTGTCTTGATTACTGTATCTTTGCAATATCATCTGAAGTCTGAGAGAGTTATGCCTCCTGCTTGGTTTTTAGCAATCACTTTGGAGTCAAGCAGTCCTAGTTTTAATTTCTAGCACCTCCACTTATTAGTGTATAACGTTTAACAAGTTTCTTTTCCCATCTACAAAAGAAAGATCACAAAGCTTCTCAGGATCCTGAGGATCAAATAAAATGAGGGGTGTCAAGCAGCTACGCACCGTCTCTGCCTCAAATGTTAATTCAATTTTTCCATTATCAACACCACCCCATACCTTCCATCTCAGACTTTATGGTTAGGATTTAGCAAGGCAAGCATGAAATTAGCAAAGACTTGGAAGTGGGAAGGTCGGAGGCCTGTGCAAGGAATGTGAGAAAGCTGAATGATACACTGACTTTATTTTTGAGTAGCTTTGAGAGCTAGTGTAAGAAAACCTCCTCGAGGTTAAATGATTAGTGGTACTGTGGGGCACATCTGGAAGGAAGAAGAAAGTAAGATGGGTTCCCAAACCCAGCTGGAATCAAGGGAAACAAAGAATCCTCCGCCAATGGAAAAAAATTCCCAGTTTATTCCGTAAGGCTAGCACAAACCAGATACCAGCACTAAAAAAGAAAATTCTTCTATTTTCACTATGACTCTTATAGAGACAAAACTGATTATTAAGACACAAAATCCAGGCATTCCCATCATGGCTCAGTGCTAAAAAACCCAACTAGTATCCATGAGGATGCAAATTTGATCCCTGGCCCCGCTCAGTGGATTAAGAATCCAGCATTGTCATGAGCTGTGGTGTAGGTTGCAGACATGGCTCGGATCTGGCATTGTTGTGGCTGTGGTGTAGTCTGGCAGCTGTAGCTCTGGCTGGACCCCCTGGAAACTTCCATATGCCAAGGGTGCAGCCCTAAAAAAAAAAAAAAGACAGAAAATCCAGTAATGCGTTGTAAAAAGAATTCACACTCTAACAAAGTACAGTTTATTACAAGAATGATGGTTTAACCTTAAGAAATCTACTCATGACACTTATTAAAGGAGAAAAACCAAATGACATTCTCTAGAGATGTATAACATTCAACAGTCATTTCTGAATTTTAAAAATTCCTAGTAAACTAGAAAGAAAAGAACAGTTCCTTAACTGGATCAAGATATTCATCAGAAAACAATAGTAATAGCATACATTCGAGTAAAACGGCAGAAGCACTCACACAAAAATCAGGGTCCCACAAGGGTGCAGGGCTATAGCAGATATTATTTAACATTTCTCAGAGTGTCCTAGCTAAATGCAATCAAAGAAGCAAATAGTAAAAAAAGAGGTTTGAATAGTGCAAAGAAGAGACAAAAATGGTCTTTATTAAAATAATCACAGGAGTTCCCTGGCGGCTCAGCAGGTTAAGGAGCCACCATTGTCACTGCTGTGGCTTGGGTTGCTGCTGTGACGTGGGTTCGACCTCTGGCCCTGGAACTTCTGCATGCAGCAAGTGCAGACAAAAAAAAAAAAAAAATTAAAAAATCACAAAGAGTTTAGTGTTGTGGTTAATTGCTTGGCCAGACTGCCTAGGCCCAAATTCTAGCCCTGCTACTTAAAAGCTGTGTGAACCTAAGCAAGTTACTTGCCTCTTGCACCTCGGTTTCCTTATCTGTAAGCTGAGAATTAAGTACCATCACGAGGTTGCTGTGAAGATGAACTATGTGTAAAGCACTTTGAACAGAGCCTGGCCTATGGTAAGTGCTCATGAAAAGTGATGATAAAGCTACAATACAGTCTAAAATATAATCTAATATTTTACTTTTTCAAGGAAAGCATTTTAGTGCCTATGAAACACTGGTGTTCAAACAACAGGGAATCTTTGCTTATATTTGCATAATGACTTTCCCAGATGATCTAAAAACATCCCTAAGCGTATGTGGGGGTTTCCCTTGAAGGGTGGACATTGCCAGTATCAGTCATCCTAAGAAGCGAATCTTGAGACAGGATACAGGAACGTGAAGGAAGGTCTCACCCTGAAAGAGGAAAGTGCTTCCACTCCCTAGGCCTTGCTTATTTAAACGTAGACACAAAGGGTTTAATGTGTTTGAAGGGATGTGCACAGCTTTCCACCTCCTAGGGGAGAGAAAACATTGGCCTCCAGAGAGACTGAAAACTAAGAAGAGGTTTTGCTTTGTTCCTGTTTTGATCACAAAACATATTAAAATTCTTCATGGCCTAAAACCACAGCATTTTTTCCCCTCATGAATTGGCTAGGTTCACTGATCTAGGCTGGTTCAGGTAGGCTACATTGGATCCCAGGCTTATGGCTGGGTTTCCATTTGTTCCATATTATCTTAGTTCTCGGCCCAAGCTGATAGAGCATTAATTACCCAGGACACACTCTTCTCCTAGTGGATCACAGGAACACAACAAAAATGAGTGGAAACATGATATCCTTTCTAAGGCTACCCCTTCACCTCAACCAACTGCCATACCGTCACTTCTGCCTGTGTTTCATTGGCCATAACAAGTCATATGGCCAAACCCAACGTCAGGGAGATGGAGGATATATATTCCTTTCTACTCCAGTGAGAGGTACTGCAAAGGTACCTGGCACAGGGTGTAGATGTATTACAAATTCTAGTATAGAGAGGGAATAAAGAATCAAGAGCATTGACCCAGACTACTGCAAGACGTAACTGTAAAGATGCCTTGTACACCAGTCTAAACAGGTATAGGATGGGAAGAGGTTAGAGCCCTTTAATACTTTATAATCTTTTTTTAATTTTTTGTTGTCTTTCTGGGGCCACACCTGATGCATATGGAAGTTCCCAGGCTAGGGATCAAATCAGAGCTGTGGCCACCGGCCTATGCTACAGCCATAGCGATGCCAGATCCCAGCCTTGTCTGTCACCTACACCATAGCTCATGGCAACGCCAGATCCTTAACCCACTGAGTGAGGCCAGGGATCAAACTCTCATTCTCATGGATACTAGTTGGGTTCATCACCAATAAGCCACAATAGGAACTTCCGATACTTTATAATCTCTATGAAAACACCCCCTCTCTTTGACAAAGACAAATGACTCTTCAATCTTTTGTTAATTGCTATGCCTACACCTCCTTATTCCAATCAAACTGCTATTCTTTTTTTCTTCCAATGTCAAAATTCTAGAGCTGGCCCTGGCCTGGGGCCTGTGAACTCACAAAGCTACCCACAGAGTTATCTATTACATGGTTGTAACTTACTAACTATAGTACCTGGTAGGCTACTTTCAGCAGCAAGTCAGAGAAAACTACTCTCAGCAGCAAGTCACAGAAAATATATAAGCTGTAAAAGTAGCTTACCTATTTCATAATTGTCTGCATGGCTCATAAAAACAATAGTACAGAAATAGGCTTTTCCAGGGTAATTCAGCAGAGAAAAGATATCATCAAAGATTCTGGCTTGTAGTTTTTGTGTGGCAGCTCAGTGGGTTAAGGATTCAGCACTGTCACTGCTGTGGCTCCAGTTGCTGCTGTGGCTCAGGTTTGATCCCTGGCCCAGGAACTTTTACATCTGTGTGCATGCACAGGGAAAAAAAAAAATTCTAGCTCATTCTCTTTCCCATACCAACATTCTCAAAGTTTTGCCTCAATTCATAGGTCTGCCTTCCTGTGGCTGTCACCTAGTACCATGCACAGACATGATACACACAACACACAAATATTAGCGACAAAGGAAGAATATTTCTTCCCATGAACCACTTTTTATCTGCAAAGTTAAACTTGTCCCCCAGAAGACTTCCCATCATGCTACACTAGTCAGACCTGGACCTTATATGTCTCTTAAACTACTCACTAGCAAAACGGAATGGAACAGAGAAAAGGGTCGGCAAATTAAGGCTCACAGGCTGAATTCAGCCCATGGCCTATTTTTGTTTGGCCTACAAGATAAGAATATTTTTGCGCTTTTTTTCACTTTTTTTTTTTAGTATTGTTTACATTTTTAAACGGAAGAAGGAGAAAGAAGAGGAGGAGAAGGAGAAGCTGCAGCAGCAGTTCCCATTGCGGCTCAGTAGTTTAAGAACCCGACTAGTATCCATGTGGATGCTGGTTTGATCCCTGGCCTTGCACAGTGGGTTAAGGATCCACCATTGCTGTGAGCTGTGGTATAGGCTGCAGATGTGGCTTGGATCTGCTGTGGCTGTGGCTATAGCTGCAGCTCCAATTAGACCCCTAGCCTGGGAACCTCCATATGCCACGAGTGCAGCCCTAAAAAAAAAAAAAAAGGCAGCAGCAGCAAAGAGACCATGTGTGGCCCACAATATCTAAATTACTATTTGGCCCTGAACAGAAAATATTTGCAGACACCTGGCCCAGACCAACCATGACCCACCTTGGGGGATGGAGAAAGGCCTACCCTCCCTGAGCACCATACCAGGGTTGGGTGTGCCCCATCACGTATGCGTAATTTCCTCCTGCCTTCCCCAGGCCTTAAGGAAGATCTTATTAACCATCACCGAATGGTCCCATTGCATACCACTGCTGAGGTAAATTAAAGGAAAAGTCAATGTCCACACAGGTGTCAGAACGTTATGACGGAGCAGGGGCCATTCATTTCTGTTTTGTGGGAATGAGAGTATTTAGTGAATCATCCCCAAATGGAAGGCACACCTCAAAGGAGAACCATTAGAATGCAGGGTCCCATCCCTTCTGCTACCAACATGTCACTCCATTGCCTTGTGAATCATATAATTTGTGACTATAAATATTTGAATCCCTCTGTATGGACTGTGTCTACCCTACCACCACCTCCAGACACCACTCCAGATTTTCTCCTTTAGCTTTCAGCAATTTGAATAGTGTGTATGTGTGAGTGTGTTTCATCCTTTGGGGGAATTCTCTGAGATTTTCTGGATGTATGGCTTCATATGCTTGACACCTTTCAAAATTTTTGGAAAACCCTCAACTATTATCTCTTCAAATCTTTCTTCTGGCTTACCCTTTCTTTTCCTTTTTGGATTCCAATTACACATACGTTGGATTGCTTTGTTCCACAGCCCTTGGGTGCTTCACCCACCTCCAACTCTTCCACTTCCCCATTATATTTACTCTTTGGTTCTTTTTTGTTTTCTTTTTAGGGCCACACTTGCAGTGTACAGACGTTCCCAGCCTATACCACAGCTACAGCAACGAGATACAAGCCACATCTACGACCTAGGCTGCAGCTTGCGGCAACACTAGATCCTTAACCCACTGAGTGAGGCCAGGGACCCAGTCCTCATCATCAGGGACACCATGTTGGGTTCTTAACCTCCTGAGCCACAACAGAAACTCCTGCTGTCAGTTTAAGTCTTTTGTTTCTTAGGGGAGAAGGGTCTGGGTTTCTCCCTGCAATGGCAGCCACTCCCCTCTTATAGGCTTAGAAGACCCAAAAGTCTTTCTCTTACCTTCCACCCTGCCCCCAGTCTTTGCCCGGGCTGCCCAGTGGCAGTCCTGGAGAAGAGCCCGTGAGTGGATCTGAACTCCCCTTATGATTGTGGCTCCCATGGGATTCCACAAGCATGCCCGCCCACACTCAGTCCTTAGTAATTTATTTAAAATTTTGACAGAATTCTTCCTTCCTGTTTGGATGGCTGCCCCCATCTTCCTTCCTTCCTTTCTTTCTTTCTTTCTTTCTTTTTTTTTTTTTTGCTTATAGGGCCTCACCCGTGGCATATGGAAGTTCCTAGCTTAGGGGTGTGGCCCTAAAAAGTAAAATCAATCAATCAATCAATCCCATTCAACTGTCAGGATGATAGAAGGACATTTATGAATACGCACAGATTCACAAGTTTGTTACCATGCATAGCATCTGAGGGACCACTTATGAGTCAATACCACCAAACAATAAAACAGAACAGAGACCTCGTATCAAGACAGGGACGATGAAGAGAAAGAGAATTTTTGGTGAATAAAATCCACTTTGAATTTACATAGTACTGTAAGTGAATAATGACAATATAATAGAATGATAACACAACAGGTAAATCAAAGATTCCTAAGATAGAAGAGACATACTGTAAAGGAAAACAAAACGCATGGTGAAATGGAACAAAAGTACCAACTTTCCTCAGTGAAACCTAGGAGTTAAGTTGAGGTGGAAGGGGCAAAAGTAAATACTATACATTCCAAAAGTAAAAAACTAATAGCGTTCTTTTCTCACTTACGCTTACTGTTTCAGATGATTTCAAGAGTGCCATCATTAGTACGTCAAGAACGGGTTGAGTGTGGAAGTCAGGGCAATTTTGTGTGGGTTTTTTTTTTGCCTTTTTTTTTTTTTTTTTTTTTTTTTTTTTTTTTTTTTTGCTTTTTAGGGTCACACTCGCTGCGTATGGAAGTTCCCAGGCTAGGGGTCAAATCGGAGCTGCAGCTGCCGGGCTTTGCCACAGCCACAGCAACACGGGATCTGAGCAGCGTCTGCCACCTACACCACAGCTCACGGCAATACTCGATCCTTAACCCACTGAATGAGGCCAGGGATCTAACCTGCAACCTCATGGTTACTAGTCAGATTTGTTTCTGCCACCTACACCACAGCTCACGGCAATACTCGATCCTTAACCCACTGAATGAGGCCAGGGATCTAACCTGCAACCTCATGGTTACTAGTCAGAT
>PVHT020000886.1:10791897-10822842 GCA_004024745.2 Catagonus wagneri | reverse complement strand
CCACTATGGGAACTTCTTTTTTTTTTTTTTTGGTCTTTTTGCCTTTTTTTATGTGGAGCCGCACCCGCGGTATGTGGAGGTTCCCAGGCTAGGGGTCTAACAGGAGCTGTAGCTGCCAGCCTTCGCCACAGCCACAGCAACGCACGATCCGAGCCGCGTCTGCAACCTACACCACAGCTCACGGCAACGCAGGATCCTTAGCCCACTGAGCAAGGCCAGGGATCGAACCCGCAACCTCATGGTTCTTAGTCAGATTCGTTAACCACTGAGCCACGAAGGGAACTCCACCATGGGAACTTCCTAAAGCAGATTTAATGACTACTCCTAGACACAACTTTGGGTGTGGTTACTGGCACCTGAAACTGTGAGCAAACGGAGATTACTAAAATCATGTTTAAAAAAAACCCTGGAAAACCTGACACACAAATGCCCTCAATTGTTTAAGCCCTAGAGTATTTCCTAAAGAGGGAAAATCCTCCACTGTCCAGTGAACTTACATTCAGAGGACAAATCTTGGGTCTACAGAATACAACGAACAACGCAATGGTCCTCTCAAAATGCAGTACTAGGGTCTAACCAGGACAGTGGGTGCTTGTAATTCCTGCCCAGGATTCTACCATTGCTATGGACAAGTAACTTCTGGGTGTTTCCTAGTGTTATTTTTTCTGAGTTGTATCTGTGTCCCTACTGTTTTTGTTTCACTGTTGCTTTTGTATTACCTGTATTGGCATGAGCCGGGTAACTTGTTTTATAGTATATATATGGTTCTGGACCGTGAAAAGTTATATCTCAACCTGATGGAGAGGGCTCTGCATCATCAGACATCCTGGATTTTAAGCTGATAGAGAAACTAAATGGGAAATTCAACTCTCTTCTTTAGGATAAGTGTTCTACTCTAAGAAGGATACACACAGATATAGTACGGTCAGAAGGACAGATGGTGGTAGATTGTCCTTCTAAAACCATCCTTTCCTTTCTGCTGGGCAAAAGCAAACTAAATATCCAGTCTCACTTGTTGCCAGGCATGGTGATTTGACTAAGCTTTTTTTCCCCTTCTTTTTGCTTTTTTTAGGGCCGCACCCACTGGCATATGGAAGTTCCCAGGCTAGGGGTTGAATCCGAACTGTAGCCACCGGCCTACGCCACAGCAACTCGGGATCCCAACCGCATCTGTGACCTGCACCACAGCTTAAGGCAATGCCGGATCCTTAACCCACTGAGCAAGGCCAGGGAAGGAACCAGCATCCTTATGGATACTAGTGGGGTTCGTAACCGCTGAGCCATGACAGGAACTCTGTGATTTGCCTACGTTCAGATCTCAATGGAGCGAGATCTGAACTGACGTGGGTAATCTCATTACTTTCTCAAATGATTTCTTTGCTCTGGTCTTCTTTTCTTTCCCCTCCCCAAGGAGAGAACGTGCTATTTTTCACATATAAAGTGGCAAAAATTCAAAAGTTTAACATCCTTTGTTGGCAAGTCTGTAGAAATTTGCATCCCTATGGTACTGCTGCTTGGAAGGCAAAATGGTACCATTCCTATAAAGTGCAATTTGACAACATCTATCATAATTGCAAGTACGTCTACCCTTCGACTCTCTTCTTGGAATGTATTCTACATGTACGCGTATAACATGACGGATGGACAAGGTTATTCATTGCAGCACTGGTGATTAATTAAAAACTTGAGTGTCTAGATATACAGATTAAATAAACCATGGTGTCCCCTTATTATATGTAATACTCTCCAGCCCCAAAAAAGAATGAGGAAGCTATGTGGACTTGCATAGTAAGATCTTTCAAGAATAGCGAAAAAATCAAGACCAGAATAATGATACGGAGTGTTATCTTTTGTGAAAGCTAGAAAGCCTAGAAAAAAATTTACATTTATTTGCTTGTATTTGCGGAGAAAATTGTATAAGGACACGCGAATAACAAATACAATTACATATCAAGGTAAGGTGATCATAAAATTTGTCGTCCAAATGGAACAGTTTGTAGAATAAATAATTACTCCAGGACAACAGATGTAAAGTGGCACTGTCCTGCACAAACTGGGATCAAGCTATACATCCTGCACAAACTGGGATCAAGCTATACAAAGTGTGAAGAGTGGAAACGGGAAGGGGAACATATTTCACTGTACTTTACAAAAGTACTGGTCTGTGGGGAACTGTAAACAAAAACAACTCGTTCTTTTATGAGTAGTTTACGTGCCACCTTAAAGAACGAGGAACGGTAAACCACAGACAAGAGCCATGGAACTTGAAAACGAAGTAGTTTTGCGTATCGGACACTTACAGGAGGTGCACAAGCGACACAGTCCCTTGGAGTTTATCCGCCAATCCAAAGTGGGAGCGTGCGAGCCTCGGTGTGTGGGAGAAGCCTGGGAGGCCCTAGGGCTTGAGGTGTAGAGCTTCGCGTCACTCAACCCTGGGGGCGGGCCTAACGTAGGCGCCCAAACCCGCCGCTCTGGCCCACAGAGGCGCTACTCTATGGTATCTAGGGTTCCCTCTGGCCGGACTCTGGAGGACTACACTCGTTTCCTTTTGGCCGTGAGAGGCCCCGCAGCCTCCGCGGAGCTGGGAGGAAGATGGCGGCAGCCGTGCGACAGGATTTGGCCCAGCTCATGAATTCGAGCGGTTCTCATAAAGATCTGGCGGGCAAGTGAGTATTTCCCAGGGTCCTGGAAGGTGGGGAGGGAAGCCAGAGACTTGCTTTCCTGGGATTTGTGGCGGCTTTCAGATGTGAAGCTAGGAGTGGGCCCGATGACCAAGGGGGCGGGCCTGAGGTCGGTTGTGGAGGCAAATGTTGGGAGCAGCAGAAAACCGGAGAGGACCTTGTGCAGGGAGCCCTGGGGATTACAGATCTGGGGTCACTCTTAACTTACTCAGTCCTTAATGGCATCCCTTCTGGTCTCTTAAGATTCTAGAAGCGCTGTCTGTGGGACCTTCCTTCCTCCCATGGCCTTCAAGCCTCGCTTGGTGCCGGTTCTCATCGCTGGCCGGCCTCGCACACCGAATTCTGACCTCTCTTTGCCCCCGCTCTCACCTTGTTTTCTTTTTGACTGAGGGAAATTTATATTCTGGGTCCTTGGTGCAGAGTTTTCCGGGGAGATGTCTTCTTGAGGCCGACGGGGTCTATGGAGTTATGGCCGCTATCACGTCGTCCAGAACCACCCGAACCATCTTCTGTGGGTTCTTACGTTTTGGGTTCTCTCTCTCCGCCACCAACTCTGAAGAAGGGCACGGAAGTGAAATGTCACCCTAACGTGGGTCAGGATGTCTAGAGTAGTAATGTTTGCAGGAATCGTTGCTTAGGAAGTTCGTCCGAATTTATGTAGAGGGCTTAGGTCCACTCCAACTTAAAATTTGTGGTATGTGCCTGCCCTACAAGCAGTTATTCAACAGTGTTAATTACGGATGGATGGATGGATGGATGGTTGGATGGATGGATAGATAGATAAAGTCTGTTTTGTCTTTGTCGGTTTCACGGAGCCGTTCTTTTGTAATGAACGTGCATTCTGCTTAAAATGTGTTTCTCAAGTTGATGGTGTTTACATCCTGACAGCTAAGAACACTTTGATCCATATTAATAGGATATACCTGCTCTAACCTGGCCATTGAAGCATTGACTTTGTTTTATGTAGGCTGTAATGCTTTTTCCCTGGTGGTAAATGTAATCTACTTTATCAGTGGGAAATTTAGCTGTGTTATCTTGGGCTTACTACTTTCTTCTGCAGTTTCCCTCTCAAGAAAATGGGGTAATTATAGGGCTTATTCTGTCTGAGGACAAAATGAGTATGTGCGTGTGTATGCGCTTATGTCACTCTTAAATCACGTAGAACAGGACCTGACATTTAGAGCCACAGGATTGTCATTGTTACTGTTATTATTATCATTATGATTAAGCAGTTAGTAAATATATATTGACTTATTTCCTGGGTTGGAAATGAGTTGAGTGTGTCTCATGACTCAGTCCTTTTTTACTTGTAATTTTAATAGATTTGTTTCTGTTTTGCACATTTTTAAAAAGTTTTATTGAAGTGTAGGTCATTTACATGGTTGTGATAATCTCTGCTGTAAATTTTGATAGATTTGGATGAAAGTCAAACTAATTTATATTTGTTTCTGTGCGTGCTTTCCTTTCTGTTTTGTTGAAAAAAAATCAATAAGTGCATTTATTATCAGAAGAGATGGAGTTTTTATGTATTTGCAGAATTCTGAAACTTAAGCTAAGGGTTTACTTCCTTAGGTCCGAATTGCAGATTATCAGTAGTAACTTATCTTATTGTGTGCTTTAGTTATTCATTGCTCTGTAGCAAATCAAAAACGTAATGGTGTAAAACAACTATAATTTCTCAGGGTGCTCTTGGTTGACTGGACTGTTTTGCTGGTCTTGCCTGGGCCCGCTCGTGCAAGTGCAGTCACCTGGCCGCTCAACTGGGATTGGCGTGGCAAAAATGGACTAGCATACATATCCAGCTGTTGGCTGGGTCTCTCTCCGCAGTCTCCCATATAGTATCTTAGCTAAGGCTTCCTTACAGTGCTTTGGGAATATTCCAAGAAGGTGAGAGTGGAAGCTCTTAAGGCTATCCTTGGAAGTCTCATAAAGTCAGTTCTCAAGTACTGGTTAAAGGAAGTCACAAGAGCAGGCTAGATTCAAGGGGAGGGGAAATGGACTCTACCTCTTTATAGAAAGAGTGGCCCGGTTACCTTTCAAAGAGCATGGTCAGAGGGAGGCGTAATTCACTGGATGTCGTTACTGTAGCAGTCTGCTTCACAGGGTTATTGTGAAGACTAAATGAATTAATGTGCTTGATAACTGACAGCCAGTGTTTTCGGAGGAGTCTTGGCCTTGCCTGACCAGGTGGATATCTGGTCCTATCTGAGCAAGAAGATGTCATGTTTGTATTCATAACGAAACAGCTCTGCCAGCTACATGCTTTATGAGACAAATACTCGTGAAATCTATTACTAGTTTTAGGGTTTATGTTAGGAGCTGAGTAACAAAGGATACCTTATTAAACGATGGAGGCGACCCCCCTGCGGTGCTGTAGTTAAGAATCTGACTGCAGCAGTTCAGGTCAAGCGGAGATGTGCGTTGGATCACCAGCCCAATGCAGTGGGTTAAAGGATCCAGCGTGGTTGCAGCTCATATTCAGTCCCTGGCCCCGGAACTTCCATATGCTGGGGGCGTGGCCATGAGAAAAGAAAGAAAGAAATGATGCAGTATATTCCTTTTTTAAAATATTGATACTGTGTGTTACCAGCAATTTGCAGGATACCTGTAATAGAGTAGTTATTCAATAAATATTTGTTGACTTAATGAATAGCTGGAAAAGTGCAGAGCTTATATTTGAAACCAGGTTTATCCACTCTAAAAAGCTCACTTTTATCCCACTGGACTACATTGCTTTTCTTGTCAAAACTTCAATTTAAAAATGCTTTCCTGGGAATTCTTTCTCTTTTTTTCTTTCTTTCTGCTTTTTTAGGGCCATACCTGCAGCATATGGAAGTTCCCAGGCTAGAGGTCCAATCTGCTGCTGGCCTACACCTTAGCCATAGTAACGCTGGATACGAGGCACCTCTGCAACCGACACCACAACCCAGAACAACACCAGATTCTTAACCCACTGAGCGAGGCCAGGGAGCGAACCCTCGTCTTCATGGATACTAGTTGGGCTGGTTACTGCTGAGCCATGACAGGAGCTCTGCTTTTCTGGGAGTTCTTTTGTGGCTCAGTGGGTTAAGGATGTGGTGTTGTTACTTCAGCAGCTTGGGCCGCTGCAAAGGCATGGTTCATCCCTCTCCCAAGAACTTCCATGTGCCGCTGGGGGGCAGCCAAAAAGAAAAAAGAAAGGAATGCTTTCCCATAACTATGAAATAATTCAGCAGTCTAACTTTGATATAAGAAATTGGCCCTGATACGCATTTTTGCAAATTACATAGATTGCTTTTATACTTATTGTGCATTGTGTTAATTAAATCATATAAAATTTTAGAAGAGAAAAGCCTTGAGAGAGAGCATTTGTTATGGTAGCTTATCTTACTCACTTGGCTAAAATATGTGGTTCTTCAAAATTCAGTTCAGATGTTATTTCTTTCAAAAAGGCTTCTCTGAACAACCATCAACACATGGAGGACCTGGTTAGGGCCTCTTCCTGTCTCCAGTGGCATCTGATGTGTACCTTTAGCCTAGCCCTTTAATTTTTTGTCTGTTTACATCTCTGCTTTTCCAACTAGAATGTTATCTCTTTGAGGGCAAGTTTGAGGTCATGGACTGTAGGTCTTTGTTGAGTCAATCCTATGTAAATATGACCCTTTTTTCCCCCTTCCCAGTTCTGGGTACCCCGAGAAAAATACCAGGCCTTTGAAACCTAAACATTTCATTTTATGAAAAGCTGTTAATCTGGAGAAAGGAGAGTAATGGAGGCTTTTTAGCTGCCCTTGACTATTAGAAAAGCTGTTTTGCAGAAAAGAAAATAGATTTTTCTATCTCACAGAGGTAGACTTTGGATCAGAGCTTTCTAATAATACAGTGGAATAGAATTGTTCAAAAAAATACATACCTGCAACAGAGGACAGACTGTGTAACCTTAAAGGCTTCTTCTAACTCTGGATAAGTTCCTCTGACTTGCTTTCTAGTTTATCAGTTCTTCAAATATGTCTAATCTGCTGTTGAGAACTCCGCTGAGTTTTAAGTTTGGTAATATTTTTTAATTCTATAGTTTTGGGTGATACTGTTTTTCAAATGACACTTATTATGGTTCCTAGTTTCTTGATGAAACTTTAAAGCTTGTCTTTGTCTTTATAAACTTGATAAGCATAGTGTATTTCAGTCTTTCTGATAACCCCATTATCTAGTGTCCCTCTTTGTTGTTATTGTCTGTTTTTATTGATTCCAGGTAATATTGTCATGTATCTTGCAATCTTGGTGTTGGGCAAATTATTTTAAAATGTATTTTTAGAAACATCTGGAGGCCTATGATGTTACCTTTCAGAGAGGATTTTCATTTCCTTCTGCCAGGAACCTGATAATGCCAGTCTAGGACCAAGACTTCCACTTTTATTGGTCTTTCTACTAGGTGATCCTTGGAATAGAATTTGGAAGCTTCCAAAGTGCTAGTGTTTCCTCCTTTGGCAAGTAAAAAAACCTCAAATCCCAGTTCTAGTTTTATTAATCATCCAGAAATTGCATCTGGACTCTCAGTATTTCTAGCAGATGGCAGAACACCCCAGAGCAGATCCCACTTCTTTCTCCCCACGAGAAGTACCTCTCCCCACAGTCAGCAGATGCTTTCAGGCAGGAGCTATAGTTCACTTCTTTGTGCTCCTGGTCTCTTGTGTTTACTCTTTCTTGTGAGAATTATATGCTATTAATTTTTTTTAACATTTCTTTCAGCTTTTTATGTTCTTTTTGAGATAGGGTTAGTCCAGTTGTCTAGTTCACCATTATTTAAGTGAAATCTCTGTGAATACATACTTATTAACACTAATTTTTATTGTAGTGACAGTGGTACATTTTCATGTGTATATGTTTTATTGACCTCTAGATTCCTTTCTAGTGCCAAGAAATCCGGAATTAATATACTGACCTTTGGTTCACGTATATCATAGATGCTCCGTAAACGTTTGTTGATGGGAAATGGATGGGACAGATGCAAAGTGCCTTAATTCAATTTCTTTTCCTCCATGATATTTTTTAATGAAAAAATATTTGGTACTTGTCATGTTCTCCACATTTGCCACTTTTCCATTGTTCTGGTCTTTTTTTTTTTTTTTCGGTATTCCCCATACAGGTTAGTTGATGGATAAGTTATGAAATTATATGCTAAAACTTAAGTTACTAGCAAATTGTTATCTGTGAGACATTGTCATCTTTGAATATAATATTATTAGTATAAAATAATTTATGGGATATAAGAGTAATAGAGTTTAGCTAGAGTCTTCATTTAATTGAATATGAAAAATAAGCCAATCCAAAAAAAGAAATAATAAACCACTGACTGCATTAACTAAAACATGTCCAGGGCAATAAAGTAAATGTGTAAATATAGATATGGAAACTATATGTGCATATGTGTGTATATATGTATGTATAGAGAGAATGCGATATTCCATGTCAATGAATTTTTTTAATTTATTTTTATTTTTTATTTTTTTTGGCCACCGAGTGCAAAAGAAGATTGATATTTTACATTCAAAACTAAAACTTTAAAGAAAAAGATCTAGTAACTTACAGATTTACTCTTTTTGTTATGGGCATGAAAACTTAAACAATTGTGGTATACTTTAAAGAAAACTAGAAGAAATGGCACTTTGAACGATAGGTTTAGGGTTTCTTGTGATAGACTGGAAAGTTTAAAAAAAGTCTGTGGTATACTATAAGGAAAATCACAAACTAGAGCACTGTGAAAGAAACCAGGGTAAATAGAAATCATCAAACGTCAAAGTTAGCATTAAACTATATAGTGCCCTCTAAAAACTATTTTTTGTTGTTATTTTTTTAGAGCCATACCCAAGGCATATGGAAGTTCCCAAGCCAGGGGTCAAATTGGAGCTGTAGCTGCTGGCCTGCACCACAGTTCATGGCAAAACTAGATCCTTAATCCACTGAGCAAGACCAGGGATCAAACCTGTGTCCTCATAGCTGCTAGTTGGGTTTGTTACTGCTGAGCCACAATGGAAACTCCTAGACACTATTTTATTTTAATTTTTTGTATTGTTTTAGGTATCGTCAGATCCTAGAAAAAGCCATTCAGTTATCTGGGGCAGAACAACTAGAAGCTTTGAAAGCTTTTGTGGAAGCAAGTAAGTGGAATGAAAATTCCATGTTTGCCTTGTATTCCTGAGTTAGGACTTAAAAGCTCACTCAAGCCTTGTTTTATATCAAATTGTCAATATAATTTATATTGAGATTAGATTAAATATGCATTGAGATTGATTTTAGACTTTAAACTACTTATAACTTGATATTGGATTGTTTTTCAGGAGCTATGAAGACATTGCTACATTTGAAATTAAAGTTTTGTCTAGTTTTTGATAGAGTAACTGATGAGAGTCAATATAACAAATGGATTCACATCCTGGTTTGCTATTTTATTATCTGTGTGATCTTGGGTAGGCTATATAACCTCTTCGTGCCTCCTTTTCCTTGTCTATAAAGTGGGGGATATGATACCTACCCTATAGAATTATTGGGAGATTAAACGAGTTTAATTATATTATTATTAATATACATAATAAAGTGCTTAGAATAGTACCTGGCATATGAAAAGTGCTAGGTAAGTGTTAGCTGTTTATTAATGTTAAGAACATTTCTTTTGAATAGAAAGTAGAAATTTCCCTTCTTCAAGACACTCTGCCCTACTCCCTGATTTCAAACATATCCAGTCATCTTGAAAATAACTCAAAATTCACATGGGAATTTGTTCTGAGTTCACAATATGAACGCTACTTGATAGTGTGCTTTCACATACATTCTACATCACACAGGCTCCTTTTCATAACCCTCTACTGCAAATAGCCCTATATATTTGATTATAAAATGAGTCTCAGGATTAAGTGATGTTTTTTCCCAAGGACGTTCAATTAGTCAGTGGTAGAGCCCAGACTAGAAACTAGATTTTCTGACTTATAATTTTTCTTTACTTATATTTCCTTGAGAAGTGCTAGTTTGTATAGTAATTTCTTTCTAATAGTTATGGGTGTCTATGGCACTTTTTTTTTTTGGTCTTTTTGTCATTTTAAGGCCGTACCCGTGGCATGTGGAGGTTCCCAGGCTAGGGGTCTAATCAGAGCTGTAGCTGCTGGCCTGTGCCACAGCCACAGCAACGTGGGATCCGAGCCGCGTCTGCAACCTACACCACAGCTCACGGCAACGCAGGATCCTTAACCCACTGAGCGAGGCCAGGGATCGAACCCGCAACCTCATGGTTCCTAGTTGGATGCGTTAACCACTGAGCCACGACGGGAACTCCTGTCTATGGCACTTTTAACGAAACTGTTTTCTCAGTCATATCCAGGATCATTCAGTTCCAATGAATATATTATAAACTGATTAGTTACAAGACCTGTAAGTTACCACCTCAAAAACTAGAGCCTGCTATATAAGACTAACTGGCAGTGGTTTCAGGAAAACTCTTAGGTGTGGTTTTATTAAGAATATTGCATTCAGGAGTTCCTGTCGTGGCTCAGTGGTTAACGAATCCGACTAAGAACCATGAGGTTACAGGTTCAATCCCTGGCCTTGCTCAGTGGGTTAAGGATCTGGCGTTGCCGTGAGCTGTGGTGTAGGTTGCAGACGCGGCTCAGATCCTGCGTTGCTGTGGATGTGGCATAGGCTGGCGGCTACAGCTCCTGTTAGACCCTTAGCCTGGGAACCTCCATATGCTGTGGGTGCAGCTCTAGATAAAGGCAAAAAGAAAAAAAAAAGAATATTGCATTCATTAGCAAAAGCGTAGTAATTTTTATAACCTTTTATCCTTATATAACTTTGAACCCAGTGAACCACCAAGAAAAAGCAGTCTACTATTTAAAATCATTTACATCAACTGCATAGTTTTTGAACCATCATTTATTTCCCCAGTAACTACTGATTTTTTTTGAAGTTCTAGATTTCATTATTTTCTTCGATGTTAAACTTAGTAACTACTGATTTAAACTTAATTTATCTAAGGTGTGATTCATAAGCATGATGCATCTTTGTAAAATGTAATAATAGTGATAATACCTGGCAATATTATTTAGCTATTATTATTTAAAGCACTTTATATATATTGCATTTAAGCTTCACAACAACCTTACCCACATTTACAGAAGAGGAAAGAGAAACACAAAGTTAAGTTTCTTGTTTGAGGGCACGTAATCAGAGTGTTTGGAAGCAGTGTGACTCCAGAGTTTTCATCCTTCATCACATGTAGTAATACCTTATAAACGTTTATAAACAATATCATAAAATATGTCTACATATCTAGTGCTGATCAAAGTTCTTATATGTTCTTTTTATTGGGAAAGTACAAGTGGCAGTAACTGTCACTACTTGCTCTATTTAAACTTCATGAAAATTATTTCACTGTTTTCTATTCATTTTTGTAGCTAAGTGGGATATGAGAACATAAATAAAAATATAGGTGTTTCTACTCAGCATCGCTAATTATTAGAAAAATGCAACTCAGAACTGCAATGAGGTACCACCTCAAACTGGTCAGAATGTCCATCATTAAAAGGTCTACAAATAACAAATGCTAGAGAGGGTGTGGAGAAAAAGGAACCCTCCTGTGCTATTAGTGGGAGGTTCCTCAGAAAACTGAAAATAGAATTACCATATAGGAGTTCCCATTGTGGCTCAGTGGGTTAAGAACTCAACTAGGATCCATGAGGATGCAGGTTTAATCCCTGGCTTTTCTCAGTGGGTTAAGGATCTGGTGTTGCCACAAGCTGCATCGAAGGTCGCAGATGCGGCTTGGATCTGGCGTTGCTGTGTTTGTGGAGTAGGCCAAAGCTGCAGCTCTGATTTGACACCTAGCCTGGGCACTTCCATATGCCTTAGCTGCAGCCTTAAAAAAGGAAAAAAAGAAAAAAAGCAAAACAATGCCTTTTGCAATAACATGGATACAACTAGAGGATTATCATTAAGTGGATTAAGTCAGAAAGAGAACAAAAACTACCATATCATATCACTTATATGTGGAATCTAAAATATGGCAGAAATGAACCTATCTATGAAACAGAAAGAGACTCACGGACATAGAGAACAGACTTGCGGTTGCCAGTGGGGAGGGGAAGGGAGAGTGATGGACTGAGAGTTTAGGGTTCGTAGATGTGAACTGTTACCTTTAGAAAGGATAAACAACAAGGTCCTAATGTACAGCACAGGGAACTGTATCCAATCTCCTGGGGTAGACCATGAAGGAGAAGAATATAAAAAAGGATATAAAAAATGCATATCTATGTATAACTGAGTCGCTGCTGTCCAGCAGAAATTGGAACGACATTGTAAATCGATTATACTTTAATGAAAAAGAGACGAAAGTAATAGTGTTCTTTCACTTTATAGAAAAATAAAAGAAAGGAATAATGTAAAATTCTCAACTGTTAAAACTTTTCTGTAGCCATTTCTGTTTCTTAGAAAAGTTGTGGTATTTCTGCTGTTTTGCTGTAGTTGTTATGTGATCAGATAATCCAGCATAAAGAAAACTTGTTCTGTAATATAAGGCCAGAGGAATGTGGAGATCCCTAAACAATGCTTTGAAGGGTTCACTAATACATATTATTTTTAGTATTAATTTTAGGTAAAGATTGATTGCTTATTGAAAACACATAAATTACTCATTTTCTTATCTCTTACTTTTTTTAACAAGTGGTAAATGAGAATGTTAGCCTCGTGATCTCTCGCCAGTTGCTGACTGATTTCTGCACACATCTCCCTAACCTGCCTGATAGCACAGCCAAAGAAATCTATCATTTCACCTTGGAAAAGATCCAGCCTAGAGTCATTTCATTTGAGGAGCAGGTAAAAACCTAGAGCACTGGTTTTTGTTTTGTTTTGTTTTAAGGAATCTGTTTATTATGTGTTTTCTTTTTAAACTGTATTGTATAGTGGATGTACAATATTATAAGTTTTAGGTGTATAACAGTGATTCATAATTTTTAAGGTTATATTCCACTTATAGTTATTCTAAAATATTGGCCATTAGAATGGTGATTTTTGAACTTGAGATAGCAGCAATTATTTTGAGGGGTACATTAAATTTTTAAAGGAGATAATCTTCAATTTCATTTTTACAAAACAGTGTGCCAAACAGCATTTTTTTTTTTTTTTTTTTTTTTTTGCTTAGGGTCACACCCATGGCATATGGAGGTTCCCAGGCTAGGGGTTGAATCAAAGCTACAGCTGCCAGCCTATACCACAGCCACAGCAACACAAGATCCAAGCCACATGTGCAACCTACACCACAGCAATGCCAGATCCTTAACCCAATGAGTGAGGCCAGGGATCGAACCCAAAACCTCATGGTTACTAGTCAGATTTGTTTCCGCTGCGCCACAGTAGTAACTCCCCAAAGAGCATTTTATAATGTAAGCTCAAATAATATTATGATGTTTTAAGTCCAGCTAATATTTGCTCATATACTACAGCTGGTTTTATGAACCAAATATTACTCTTTAGACAATTGTCAAAAATCAGTAAAATTGATAAGTAGGCCAAGAACATAGGAGAACTCCATCATTATATATGCAGTGACATAAAAGCAAAAAAATATTTAAGCAAAATTATTGCCATAATCTACATTGTAGAAATGTGTTATATCAGTTCATTATTTTGATATTCTCTGAATGCAAAATTCATAGAAAAAGTTGGGTGTTCTGGGTGAACTTACTATTTACTTGTCCGCTTCATATGTTGAATGTGAGCATTCTCACAATAGATTATCATCTATTTTAGTTACTAGTATCAGTGGAAATAATTTAACACGTATACCTCCTATTCCAGGTTGCTTCCATAAGACAGCATCTTGCATCCATATATGAAAAAGAAGAAGATTGGAGAAATGCAGCCCAAGTGTTGGTGGGAATTCCTTTGGAAACAGGACAAAAGTATAGTAGTGGATATTGGATGGATATGTATAATTGTTCACTTTTTTCTTATACTCTAGTAGAGGAAACAGCATGACCAATTTAATAAATAGGTTTTGTACTGTTAGAAAGCGAACAGTGCTACGGAGAAAGGCTGCAAAGTCGGGGACAGGATGTATCACTAAACAGGGTGATTAGAGTGGTAGGGAGGTCCTGGTATTGCCTTCTCAGGCACCGGAAGGCGGTAAGGGAGTGGCTGTGAGCTGTCTGAGGGAAGAGCATCGGTAGATGCTCCGAGAGAGCATGGCTAGTGCAAAGACCCCAAGGTGGGAGCATACTTGGAGTGTTTTAAAAGAGCAGGGAGACCTCTGGATGGGTGAGCAAAGTGGAGAACGAGGGAGGCTGAGATCAGAGAATACTTGGGACCAGATTAGGGAGGGTCTTGTAGCCATCATAAGGTCTTTGCCTTTTTATAAGTGAAACCGCAGGGACTCATGGGAGGATTTTGTACAGAGGACTGATGTGAACTGACTTATATTTAACTACTGGGTTGGGAATCAACTGTAGACATGCAGTGATATCGTAGGGACAGTACGTAAGAGGCTTATGAACTACTGTAGCTGAGGTGGACATTTTGAGAAACGTTGGATTCTGGATGTTTTTGAGGTAGAGCTAAAGATTTTCTGACAGCTTGGATATGGAGTATAAGAAAAAGAGCCTAGATTAGTTCTGATTATTGGTCTGAACAATTGGGAAAATAGAGTTGCCATCTACTGGATGGTAAAGAATAGATTTTGAGGGAAGATCGAGGGTTCTCTTTTGGACATGTGATAACCAAGTAGAAATATCTGGTGGAGAGTTGAATGTATTAGTCTGGAGTTTAGGAGGGAAGACCGGACTAGAGATGACATTTGGGAGTCATTGATGTATAGATGGAATTTAAAGCCTTTGGATTGGACAAGATCTCCAAGGGGGAGACTGCAGTAGAGGAGAGGACTGGATAATGAGCTCTCTGACATTAAGGGGTCAGGGGAGGAGGAAGATAAAGCTGGTGAGGATTGTCCATTGAGGTAAGAAAAAAAAAAATCAGAAGAATGTGGAGTGTAATACCTTGTAAGTCAAATGAGGAAAACGTATCAAGAAGGAGCAAGTGATCATCGTGGTGCTGATAGTCAAGTAAGAGGAGGAACTGAAGGTTAACCATCAAAGTTAGTAACATGGAGGTCATTGGAGACCTTGACAGAAGCTGTTTTGGTGAAATGATGAGAATGAAAGCCTAACTGGAATTGTTTAAAAGAGGTGGAAAGAGAAGAATTGGAGATGGTGAGCGTGGTCAACTCTTTGGGGAAAGGGGGAGCAGAGAAGTAGGGTAGGAGGTGACAGCAGAGGCTGAGATTATTTTTTCTTTTATGAGTGAGTAGAAAGCAAAAATTTGATATAGGGGAGTAGTGGAGAGGATTGTTTTTTTTTGTTTGTTTGTTTTGGCTGCACCCACGGCATGCACAAGTTCCTGGGCCAGGGGTTGAACCTGCACCATAACAGTGACCCGAGCCACAGCAGTGACATTGCTGGATCCTTAATGTGCTGAGCCACCAGGGAACTCTTAGAGGATTCTTGCAGGAGTAGACAAGAGGGGAAGGAATCTCGTGGAGAGATAGGCTTCAGATAGGGATGGATATTTCCCTTAGCACTGTTGCATTTTCTTTTTTTCCTTTTTTGGCTGCCCTGCAGCATATGGTTTTCCAGGCCAGGTATCAGATCTGAGCTGCAGTCGCGACTTATGCCACAACCGAGGCAGTGCCCGATCCTTAATCCACCGTGCTGGGCCAGGGATGCAACCTGCATCCCAAGATGCCGTCGATCCTGTTGCACCACAGCAACAGGAACTCCACTGCTGCATTTTAGATTGGATGATCCTTTGCTGTGGAATCTGCAGATGTTTAGTAGCATTGGGGATGCCAGTAGCACCACTACTCCTAGTTGTGATCTTCAAAAACGTCTGTGGACCTCACTGGATGTTTGCTGGGGGGGCAGAACAGCCCCAAGCATCTATGCTAACAGGCAGTAACACAGAGTATATGGGTATAGATATCAGTAATGTGGTGCTGGGTTTTGTGCAGGTACTCTTTGACTGTTTCAGTGGTCTTAGTGGAGCTGGAATCAGAGGCATCAGCTGGAAGTATGGATGGTGGTGGGAACTGTGAGGTCGAGGAGAGAAAAAAATATCAGAAAAAATTCTCTAGGAGAGTGAGACAGTGAATGAACTAGGAATGTACAGTATATTTGACAGCATTAAAGACTCATTTAAAGGTCATAGTCATTAAATGAGATTAAGTTAGATTGGTTGGGTGTTTTTCTCCATCAGAGTTCAGCTGTGTGGTTGCAGGAAAGGAGGGGTGGACTGTTAGGTTTAAGCAGCATTATGATTTTGCCCAACAACTATGACAGCATGAGAGGGAAAAGGGAGATGAGTGCATATGCAATTCAGTGATTATAATGATTGACCTCAGGAGTTAGACTAGGTAAGGAGGGAAGTGAGGCCTTTAAGGGGGAAAATACAGTAACAATGTAATAGGATCAGTGGTTTGGGGTCACAGTGGGTTCAGTGGATTGTTGGGTTTATGATACTAGAGCAAATGAGATGGAAAAACAATGAGAAAAAATTAAGATGATAGTTTGTCTTACTCAGCCAGTCTTACCTTTGATATGTATTTTTAAAAATGCTTTTTTTCCTTTTTTGGCCACCCCTTGGCATATGGAGATCCTGGGCCAGGGGTCAGATCTGAGCCACAATTGCAACCTCCACCACAGTTGTGGCAGTGCCTGATCCTTCAACCCACTGTGCCAGGCCAGCACTGCAGAGACGCTGCTGATCCTGTTGTGCCATAGCAGCAACTCCAAAACATTTATAGTTCCTTATGAAACAGTCCTCTAAAGTATATTGTACAAGAAGTACCGACTGCGAATGACTTAGAAAAGATTTTCAGTTGTTTCCCTACTCTTTTACCAGGTAAATGAAGGCTTCTTTTTTTGTCTTCACTAATATTTGTGATCATTAGGCACACGCTATTTCAGGCATCTTGCCTTTTATGCGTTTATGAAATTGTTAAGCAGTGATGTCCCTTGAAAAAGCAGCCAGTATATAAAAAAGCCTTCATATGTAGATGTTGAATTTTATTTTCTAAGGCCTCTTGTTAATTTGTTTTTTCCTTTGACTGTTCGAAAAGGCGGGGGGCTTTCATAATTGCTTTGAACTTCTGTTTTGGAGCAGTTTCTCCCCAGCACAGAGCAAATGATTTAATTTCACTGGTAGTTGAAATAAATATAAAGTAGATATTGTTCTTTGTAGTGGTGGTAATTATCATTTTGAAAATACTGTAACATTTTCTGTGAGGATACCAAGAACTGAAAATTTAGTTGTTTTTTTAAACAAGTTAGAGTGATTTGGATACATTTTTGAGAACTTGTTTCCTTAAAAAATAAGTAAAGAGTTCCCATTGTGGCTCAGTCGGTTAAGAACCTGACTAGTGTCCGCGAGGGCATGGGTTCGATCCCTGGCCTTGTTCAGTGGGTTAAAGATCTGGTGGTGTAAGTTGCAGATGTGGCTCAAATCTGGCATTGCTGTGGCTGTGGTGTAGGCCAGCAGCTGCACCCCAATTCGATCCCTAGCCAGGAAAATTCCATATGCCCCAGATATGGCCCTTAAAAAAAGAAAAAAAAAAAGATTCATTCTGACTATGAAAGTAATAGATATAAAGATAAACTTGGCGTAAAATATGAAAATGCAAGAAAAATGGTGCTGTTTATAGCAGTTTATGTAAGTATGAATTGTGAGTAGAAATAATACAAAATATTAACAGTTATGAATTATGGAAGAATTTGAATTAATATAAAAATTCTTAAAGTAAAAATCAATTTCAAAGCTGGGGCCAAGTCAGTAGTAAACTCTGTTCTTGCCACATGGTGGCACCACTTTTCCTGGTAAATGGGAACTCCGGGATTTATTTTTTAGAGGCAAAATATAGTACGTTAAGATATGTATATACATTTTAAAGGATTCAGAAAATAGTTGGAGAGTGTATTGCCAAATTGTTTTCCAGGATGATTGTACATATTCATAGCTACCCAGTGGTATATGATATATCTCTGAATTGGGCTTTTTTTTTTTTTTAATCTTTGATTTTTGAGATTATTTGAGGATTAGAAGAAACAAGTAAAATATGAATGATGGTAAAATAATAAAAATTCAACAAAACTTATTTGGGAAATATTTTTTAGCTTGTCTATATAAGGCAGTAAAAAGTTTGATTCCTTTTATTGACAGAATATATATAAGTAAAAAAGATAACTTATTTTCTACCATCCCTGAACATTGCCTTGATGAAATATATAGTCATTCTGTGTTTTTCTGTTATATCTTAGACAGTATAATGTAGATTATAAACTGGAGACTTACCTGAAGATTGCTAGGCTATATCTGGAGGATGACGATCCAGTCCAGGCAGAGGCTTACATAAATCGGGCATCGCTGCTTCAGAATGAATCAACCAATGAGCAGTTACAGATACATTATAAGGTAATGGGTGAGCTGATTTGGAATTCATTTTGTATTGGAGAAGCCTACAGTATTAAGGTGCTCCAAAATATCTGATAAATGCTCTTATGTATTAGAAACTCTCTTTTCTTTTGCTATGTTTACTTTTTCTCCCTAATTGAAATAGTTTCCCTCTTACAGGTATGCTATGCACGTGTTCTTGATTATAGAAGAAAATTCATTGAAGCTGCACAGAGGTACAATGAGCTCTCTTACAAGACAATAGTGCACGAAAGTGAAAGACTAGAGGCCTTAAAACATGCTCTGCACTGTACCATCCTGGCCTCAGCAGGTAAGCACGTCATGGAGGCTTTAATGAGCAGTAAGTTGGTTTGATAACTTTAGGTTCATTACTATTTGAGGATTTCGTGAACTGCTCTTGCAGAGGATGTCTTACTAATAGAATTGTGGTGAATTTAAACGTTTAAACAATTAAAAACAGCAGATTGCTAACTTAAGATGTTTTAAAATATGCACATATCAGCCTATTACCTGCAGGTATTAGGAACAGGTAAGAGATAACCTGAAGTTTAGTTTTCCTAAAATGTCACTGAAGAAATAGATCTTAAATTAATAAGAATTATGCAAAAGGAAATGAGAATTAAAATCTAGAAACTGGGGATATGATTTGGGGATTTTTTTCTTTTATCTTTAAGTCTCAGTTTTAGACCTGGCATTTATGCTTTTCTTGAGTAAATATAAATAATAAACTATTCTGTGTTCTTTTTACTACATTATAGCATATAAATCACTCAATTTATAAAACAAGAAAGGGCACTGAGAGGAAATGCCAATAATTATAATCCATAGCTTTTGTAGATCGTGTTTTTCTAAATCATTTTAGACCGTCTCTCTCTCTCTCTCTCTCTCTCTCTCTAATGGACGCACCCACAGCATGGGATTGAATCTGAGCCGTAGCTGTGACCTGTGCCACAGCTGTGGCAACACTGAATCCTTTTAACACACCGTGACAGGCCAGGGATGGAACCTGCACCTTTGCAAGTGACCCGAGCCACTGAAGTCAGATTCTTAACCCACTTCCCGCAAAGTGGGAACTCTTAAAATGTCTATTCTTGAACTTACAAAAACTTTAAATTCTTATGTAGTTAAATATTTTATTTTTTTCTTTTATGGCTTCTGAGTTTTATTGACTTGCTTAGAAAGTTCTTCCTTATTCTGAAATTATATATTTAAATTCCATCATATTTTCTTCCAGTACTTTTAAGTTCTCAAATCCTCTGGTCTTGGGGCCCCTTTAGACTCTGAAAAATTGAGAACCTTAGAGAACTTTTGTTTATATGGGGTATATCTATTGATTACTGTATTAGAAACTGAAGTGAGAAGGAGTTCCCATTGTGCCTCAGTGGAAACGAACCCGACTAGTATCCATGAGGATGCAGGTTCGATCCCTGGCCTTGCTCCTTGAGTTAAGGATCCTGCATTGCTGGGAGCCATGGTATAGGTCACAGACGCAGCGTGGGTTCTGTGTCGCTGTGGCTGTAGTGTAGGCCAGCAGCTGCAGCTCCAATTTGATCCCTAGCCTGGAAACTTCCATATGCCAGAGGTGCAGCCCTAAAAAAATTTTTTTTTTAATTTATTTAAAAGTAACAATAGGAGTTCCCTTGTGGCATAGCAGGTTCAGGATCTGGTGCTATCATTGCATTGGCACTCAGGTTACTGCTGTGATGTGGGTTCAATCCCTCGCCTGGGATTTTTCACATGCTTTAGGTAGGGTCAAAAAAAAGTAACAATCATATAAACATAAATGACATTTTTATAAAATAGCTGTATTTTCTAAAACAAAAAATGTTAGAGAATTGGAATTGTCTTTTTTATTTTTTTTGGAGTTCCCGTTGTGGCTCAGTGGTTAATGAATCCAACTAGGAGCCATGAGGTTGTGGGTTCGATCCCTGGCCTCGCTAAGTGGGTTAAGGATCCGGCGTTGCCGTGAGCTGTGGTGTAGGTTGCAGACGCGGCTCGGATCTTGCGTTGCTGTGGCTGTGGCGAAGGCTGGCAGCTACAGCTCCTGTTAGACCCCTAGCCTGGGAACCTCCATATGCCGCGAGTGTGGCCCTAGAAAAAGCAAAAAGCAAAAAAAAAAAAGGAATTGTTTTATTTTTGACTTTATGAATCTTTTCATTGTTTAGCTTAAATGTACTTCTGTGCTCAGCCTATTTTAATATATTGTTTTAGTGAAGTATGTGAAGAAAATCCAGCCTCACACAAATGTATAGTTTGAAAAAGGAGGCATATTTAATGACTTTTTCAGATAATTATGGGTATTCTTCTTTGATATTACACTTAACTGACAAATGGCATAGTTTCTTATGGGTTAATTGGATTGTAGCATCTAAAACCGTATCAATGAGCATTTTACACTCTATAATGTGAAAATCTTTGTCTTGCACTTTGAGTGGACTTTTTACCCATGTAAGGTTTTGTACCGTCATATATTGGTTGTTTGGAAAATGTTGGTTCACTGGGTTATGTAGAGCTTTCAAATATTGAAATACTTTGTTATACAGTGTACAACAATTGCACTTGAATATGTTGCCCCTGGTCTCATCAGAAAAGTTGTCAAGCTCATAGTGGCAGATAAAAGTTCAAAAATTCTATTTTCTTTCTTTAAAACTCAAATTTTATTGTAGCAACAAATGCTTTTGGTTGATAGTAACAGGCTTACTTTGTGCATTTTAAAGTAAAAATCAGAGTGCCCTTCATGGTTCAGTGAAGACAAATCTGGCTAGTATCCATGAGGACGCAGCTTCGCTCCCTGGCCTTGCTCAGTGGGTTTTGTATTTGTAAATAATTCATGGGTTGCTGCTTTGACACTACTACAATCCTGTTCCTCAGATTCCTTTCACATATTCCTTTCTGGAGTTTGATATTTATTAATAATCTTTGCTTGGATTATTCATCGTATGTGCAATATAAAATGAAAATGAAAAGTGGTGAATTACTAATTCTTCTGCATTAATTAGCTACAGTTCTTTAAGAACTTTCTATTTTATCTCCCTTTTTCTCCTTTCTTCTTTTCCAATATCACTGGATTTTTTTTCTGCTTATTTTTCTGTGTGTATAACATACAGGAAACTGTACATATCAGAATTTACAATTTGATGAATTGTCACAAACTAACACTGTTTGTATAATCAGTGTTCAGAACAAGAAACAAAATATTGCCAGCACCCTGAAAGCTTCAGTCCTGCTTTCTCCTAACCGCTAGCCACAGCTCCACCCCCCTCCCCCCAGGAGCAGTCATTAGTATATATTAGTTTTTCACGCTTCTTATATTGATATAAATTAAATCATATAGTATATATACTCTTGCTTCTTTTGCTCAACTTTATGAAATTTATCCATTTGTTACATATAATTTCTTCATTTTCATTGTTATGTGGTATCCTATTATGTGAATATACCACAATTTGTTTATCCTTGTTGCCTTCAGGTGGTTTCTTATTGGCCATTGGTAATAGTACCACTGTGAACATTCTTGTATATTTGACTCAGTTGTTTTTTTTTTTAATTTTACATCTTGGAACCAGTCCCTGTTGGATAGTGAAGGGATGACTGTGTGTCATAATCTTCACGAATGAATATATAGTTGATCTTCATTATTAACAGATTCTATAGTTGTGAATTTGCCTACTTACTAAAATTTGTCACCCCTAAATCAATACTCGAGGTGCTTTTACAGTCATTTGCAGACATGTGCAGAGCACAAAAAAAATCTGAATCCCCCTTTATATTTTCCAAGTTGGGGTTGAGCAAGGCAATGATCTGCCTTGTTTCAGCTCTCAAACAAGTATCCTTTTTGTGGTCTATTTAATACCACATTTTTTACATTTTCATGCATTTTATTGATGATTTTGCTGTTTAAAATGGCCCTTAAGCATAGTGCTGAAGAACTGTCTTATGTTCTTAGGTGTGAGAAGTCTGCGATGTTCCTTATGGAGAAAATATGTGTGTTAAGTTAGATAAGCTTCATTCAGGCCTGAATTATAGTGTAGGGCATGAATTTGATATTAATGAATAAACAGTATGTATTAAATAAGGTGCCTTTGAACAGAAGTACACATTAAAAAAAAGATTACGTGTTGATCAGCTAACACAAATTTCATGACTAGGGGCGCATAGGAACCTAATCCTTTATTTCCTCTAGAAGCAGCAGTTACGTATTCACTAATTCAGTGTTGGCAGTGTTTTTATAGAACATTACTACCACAAATAAGAATAAACTATGTATTTTAGTAAGCAAAAATGGGGTCATAAGAAAGATTGTTTTTCATTAAAAAAAATAGATTGTGAGAATATTTGATGCTTATTTATTTCCCTTAGGACAGCAGCGTTCTCGGATGCTAGCTACTCTTTTTAAAGATGAAAGGTGCCAGCAACTTGCTGCTTATGGGATCTTAGAGAAAATGTACCTAGATAGGATCATCAGAGGAAATCAACTTCAAGAATTTGCTGCCATGCTGATGCCTCATCAGAAAGCAACTACAGCTGATGGTAATGATCAAGTCTTATAAGTATGTGGTAGTAAATATTTAGGTCACTTGTGGAATGTATGTTAAATTTGAAGAATCTTGATATCTTTCTGTAATTTTTTTATATAATACTTGATACAAAAGAAATATTATATTGACTGAATGTGAATATTATACACAGATTTGAGTTTCAAGTATAAGAGTAGCACTATTGGAAAGTGTTTTGTGGAATAAAACGTTTTTTGGAAACTTTAGGTAGAAGAATTATATTCTAGGCTTATAGTGCCTGGTTTTTTAAAAACTCAAACTGTTTGATAAGTACCTTAATTAATCTTAAATATCAGTTTGTAACAGGGCATAATTATCCAGTCCTATTTTAGAGCAAAATTTGGCATGGTAGCCTGCCCAAGGTTACTCAGGGGAAAGTTTCTCCAGTAAGAATAGGATTTGGTGGAGTTCCCCTCGTGCCTCAGTGCTTAACGAATCCGACTAGGAACCATGCGGTTGTGGGTTCGATCCCTGGCCTTACTCAGTGGGTTCAGGATCCGGCGTTGCCGTGAGCTGTGGTGTAGGCTGCAGACACAGCTTGGCTCCCACGTGCCTGTGGCTGTGGCGAAGGCCGGCAGCTACAGCTCCTGTTAGACCCCTAGCCTGGGAACCTCCACATGTTACGGATGCGGCCCTAGATAAGGGGAAAAAAAAAGAATTTGGTGTCATGTTTCCTAGTATTTGCTTAAGTCAGATGGCTTTACTGGGAAAGAATTTTTTGATAGGTACTTGTTCATGACATCAGTTATTTTAATGTATGTTTATCAATGTTTAGATAAACATAGCTACTTTAAAACTTTATGTGCTACTTTAAAACTTTATGTTTTAAAGTAGCTTACACAGCAGTAAAACACAGTGCTACTTTAAAACTTTATGTTTTAAAGTAGCTTACACAGCAGTAAAACACAGTAATAAACGTATGGTTGTGTAGGCTATCAGAAACATGGAAAAAGTCAAGATAAACATGTAGATCTGTTAGACTCATTGCCTTGGGTTCACTGTCATCCTGTATCGAAGAGAATCTAGCTGTAAAGAATTATTTATGTGAGATTGGCTGGAAGGTATAGATCTGCCCTGAATTAAGCCAGATCTTTGAGGCGATTATATTGACCTCCTATTGAATTTCTTTCATTTAATTGTTCTTTAAGAAGCAAATCGGTTAATTATTATTTTTCTGTGTAAAGGAGATTTTTTTTCTATCCAATATTCTTTATGCAGCTCCTCAGGAAAATTCCTTTTCAGTCTTAGGATTAGTTGTCGGTTCTCCTGAGGAATTGATTTCTATCTTTTTTAAACTTTCTGAGTTGGCAAACTGATTAAATGTTGTTTTTTTTTTTTAATTTGGTTGGCTGCTAGAAGCTTAAAGAATTAAACTTTTAGCAGCCCACTTGTTATTTAGTTAGTTAGTTAGTTAGTTAGTTAGTTAGTTAGTTAGTTATTTTAGGGCCACACTCACGGCATATGGAGGTTCCCAGACCAGGGGTCTAATCGGATCCATAACCGCCGGCAAACACCACAGCCACAGCAAGACAGGATCCAAGCTGCATCTGCGACCTACACCACAGCTCACAGCAACGTGGGATCCTTAACCCACTGAGTGAGGCCAGGGATCAAACCTACATCCTTATGGATGCTAGTTGGGTGCGCTAACCGCTGAGCCATGACAGGAACTCCTTATGTGTGTGTTTTGATCATTGCTATTCTTGTTTTTCACTTAAAGTTTTCTTGTCTCCTGTGTATTCAGAGCAACTTTAAATTACTTTGCAAGAAGATGTCTGACAAACAAAGTAAAATCTAGATAAATAAGTTTCCAGAATTGATATAGTTGAGCTTCAGATTTGACTTTGAACTTTCTGGCCATGAAAAAAAGAAAAGATGTAATCAATCAAATAATTTTTTTCTAAAATGAGGGTTACTCACTAGGATCTCTGAGAGTGCAGATTTTTGCACATTTCCCTCACAAGCGGAACTGTGTATAGGACAATTGTGTTATGTGTTTAGGACAGGTGTTTTGTTTTCTTCTTATTGCTTTCCTTATCATTCTTAGACATCCTTGTTTATTGTCATTACAACCATAGGCTAGCAATCTCGAGACATAAGTTTTTTGGTTATTGTTGTTGCAAGTCAATGGTTTTTAGTTATTCCCAGAGTTTTACAGTATTACTACTAATCTGCTTTCTGCTCTATAGATTTTATTGTTCTGGGCATTTCATATAAATGGAGAGGTCATACAATATGTGACCTTTCGTTACTGACTTCTTTAACTTAGTGTGATGATTCATTCCAAGGTTCATCTGTGTTGGAGCATGTATCAATACTTCATTCACTTTTATTCCCAAATAACATTCTGTTACCATACTTTATTTCTTCATCAGTTGATGGACAGTGACTATGAGTTATTATATGCCTAGAAATTATTTTTGAAAGGATGCATCTTTTAAAAATGTAAAACCAGAGAGTTCCCTTGTGACACAGCAGGTTAAGGATCTGCCATTGCCACAGTGGCCCAGGTCACTGCTGTGGTGCAAATACAGTCCTTGGCCTAGAAACTTCCACATGCCGTGGGTGTGGCCAAAAAAAATAAAAAAAGGAATGTAAAACTAGTTTCAAAATTTTAACTCTCTACTCTCTTATTTTTATTTCAGGTTCTAGCATCTTGGACAGAGCTGTCATTGAACACAATTTATTGTCTGCAAGCAAATTATATAATAATATTACTTTTGAAGAACTTGGAGCCCTTTTAGAGATTCCTGCAGCTAAGGTAGTTTCTTGCTTCCAATAAGTAAAAAGAGAATTGTGAGACTAGTTATTGATATAAAGAATATAAAATATATAAAGTTGGGCCTCCACATCTGCAGATGCAAAACTCGTGGATATGGAGGACCAACTGTGTTCATGGTACTACCCCATTTTATGTAAGAGACTTGAGCATCTGTGGCATTTTGGTATCTGTGGGGGCTTCTGGAACCAATCCTCCATGGGTGCCGAGGGACAACAGTAATTGGTAAATACTGGCAACAAAAATAAACATAGAAAGCCTCAGGTAAATGGGAAGAAATTATTTGAATGTTACAGTAGTACTGTAATGAAATTGTCTTTGGTTTGGGGGTTTTTCAAGTTGTATTTTATGATAAAGTGACCTAGAATGGAAATCTTAAAGGGGTTCCAGGTTATGATACCCCTTTTTTAAGAATATCTTTATTTATTGTCTGTTTAAATCCACGTCATCATGGTTTCTGATTTTTTAACATGGTACATGCCTGCCTTCTTTTTTCTGCCCTATTCATTCAGAGGTTAAAAAGTCCATCTCTGGGAGAATGTATACACTATTTTAGTTAGAGTGTCACTATTGTAGTACTCTAAGCTATTCTGGTGTAACTTCTCTGCTTGATCGAACTTAAGACGTTGACTGAATTCTTAGGGAATTAATTTCATTCTTAGTCATGACAGGGTTTGGTTGACTACGTAAAAATTCCAGTAAAGTATCAGTAGTACTTAGAGGGTATTTCAGGTACCATCTACATTCTCTTAATTTTAAAACAGTAAAAGCAACAGTCAACTTTACTTTCCCCTAGCGTGTAGACCTTGCAGTTATGTAGTTACGGTCACATCCCCTTTTATCTCTTAGTGAAATTTTTTTTTTTTGTCTTTTTGCCTTATTTGGGCCGCACCCGCGGCATATGGAGGTTCCCAGGCTAGGAGTCTAATGGGAGCTGCATCTGCCGGCCTTCGCCACAGCTCACGGCAACGCCGGATCCTTAACCCACTGAGCGAGGCCAGGGATCGAACCTGCAACCTCATGGATACTAGTCGGATTCGTTAACCACTGAGCCACGACAGGAACACCTCTTAGTGAAATTTTAACTTAGAGTTTTCCTACATAATTCCTTTGCGTGTGCACATTCACACACAGTAAAGGAAGTAGAACAATTTCAAAATCAAGACTTCGGTTACTGTTAAAAGATGCTTTCTTCTTAGGCTTTAAGGTATGATCTCTTGCTGAGACTGAGGGAAGTGAAAATATTTGTAACAATAAACGCTAGTCACAGTCTGTTCAGGAATGATTTACCAAAATGCTAGTCACAGTCTGTTCAGGAATGATTTACCAAAATGCTAGTCACAGTCTGTTCAGGAATGATCTACGTTGACTGTGAAGGTGGTCAGATTCACTAAAATAGTCCAAGTCACCACCCAGTTTGCTTAAAACATAGTAAACATGAAGTGTGTCTTTAGGAGTTAAGCAGAGAACCTTTTCCTCCCCTTTAATTGTCTTTTAAATCCTTTCATTACCCTTTTAAATTTGAACATTATTCCTCCTTTCAATTTTTTTCTTTTAAAATGTTGCTCATCTTAAAGAGTTTGGATGTGATAAACACTGAAAATTGAAATGAAATAAAATCAGAGAACTAGGAATTTTGTTGTTGTTGAGTTATGGATCCCAGTGACAAGAAAAATTGTTAGTTAGAGTTGGAGCAGAGGGAAAAATTGGTAAGAAGGCTAGATTCTTTTGGTTCAGGGGAGACTTGCCTGGGGCATGCACAAGTTCCCAGGCTGAGGATTGAACCTGTGCCACAGCATGACAATGACAATACCAGGTCTTTAACTGCTGGGCCACCAGGGAACTCCCTTTTTTTTTCCTTCCTTTTTTGGCTGCCTCGTGTCATAAGGAGTTCCTAGGCCAGGGATCAAATCTGAGCTGGAGCTGTGACCTGTGCCACAGCCGTGGCAACACCAGATCCTTAACCCACTGAGCCAGGCTGCAGATCAAACCCAAGTTCCTGCCACTACAGAGACACCGTTGATCTTATTGCACCACATTAGGGACTCCTTTTTTTTTTTTTTTCTTCCTTGCTCCTCCCTTCGCGCCTCCCTACCCCCCTCTCTCCTCCCTTCCCTTCCTTCCTTCCTACCCCCATCCCCCTTGCCTTCTTTCTGTGCCCATGGCATTGGGAAGTTCCTGGGACAGGGACTGAACCCAAGCAATAGCAGTGACAACACTGAATCCTTAACCACTAGTCCACCAGGGAACTCTAAGAAGGCTAGATTCTTGTTCAAAATCTCAGAACAAGGAAAACATATCCCAGTTAGCTTGAAATAATGGACTATACCCAGAAAGAATTGAGGAGATATGATAGGCAGATTTAAAAGGTTTACTCTTGCAATGAATGGTAGATGAACACCTATGAAAAGGTTAGTGGTGGGAAGCTAAACCAAGAGTTTTCAATTCTCTTACCACAAGTGAATAACTAGATATGATCATTAAAATCTCTGAGAATTTATTGCTTTTCTTTTTCCAACAGGCAGAAAAAATAGCATCACAAATGATAACAGAAGGACGTATGAATGGATTTATTGATCAGATTGATGGAATAGTCCATTTTGAAAGTAAGAAGTTTTGCTCGTTTATGTCACAAAGAAGTGGCAGCGTAGTGTTATATATTTGTGATTTTAAAATGTTGAGCTATTTCCTTTGACCCAGAATCTTACTACTGCAATGAGCTTATTTCCCAAGGAAATAATTTAAAATAATTTTTATTAATTTCATGAATCTATTCAATATTGCATTTTCCATATGGGAATATAATTTGTGTCTAGTCAAGTGATTTTATGCCTTTATTAAGATTTATAGTTTTTTATCCTAGTTCTGTGCCCATATTTATAAATGTGGATGCTGGGGTGTTTTTCTTTGTTTTGGGCCATGCCCACAGCATGCAAAAGTTCCTGGGCCGGGGTCAAACCCACATCACAGCAGTGACACCAGTTGCTTAACCCACTGTTCCTCTAGGGGAACTCTCTGTTGATGCTGTTTTGAATGGGATTTTCCCACTAGATTTTCATATCTAACTACGTGTTGCCAGTGTGGAGAAAAGCCTGCTGAATTCATTATGAGTTTTTTTGTTTGGGGTTTAAATATTAAAAAATCCTTCAGAGTCAAGTAGAGACAGCTTTGACTATATACATAGGTAGACTTTCCCCAGTAGGTGGCAGTCTCATGAATGAGTAAGCATTTGTGATGAGAGCTGGCTTCAATGAAGTTGTCTTATTTTAGTTGAGGTGGCTTGGTTGGTTTTATTTTGTTTTCACATAAATAAAATGCTAATAATATCATAGGAAGAAGTCGTTTCTCCACGTGTATTTTTCTTTGTTCTGTTTTACACTTGGTACCAGTGACGGGGATACTCTGTCTTCTACTCACGTTCACTGTGGTTGCAAAGGAGTAATTTCAACTTTGCACATTATCCCCCCCCCCGTTTTTTTTTTTAAAGCACGAGAAGCCCTGCCAACGTGGGACAAACAGATCCAGTCACTTTGTTTCCAAGTAAATAACCTTTTGGAGAAAATTAGTCAGACAGCACCAGAATGGACAGCACAAGCCATGGAGGCCCAGATGGCCCAGTGAATCCCTGCAGACTTTCTGTGCACACAACACCTTTTTCCATGTTGTACAGAATGATTTCACTATCACTCCAAAGCATTTGCATCATGACCTTACATATTTCAATCCCTTTTATGCTGGATTCTATTTAAAAAAGACATTATTAGAGCAGAAAGTACAAGCGTTTAAAAATATGTAGTTCCCATTTATTCAGGGTCTGTGTGTATGACGCTAACTCAGATGTTTTGAAAGCTTTTTCTTTAAATGGAGTAAGTGAAATATCTGTGGCTAAAAAGTTTGGGATTTGTGATAACTTTATAGTCATGTAAAACTGAAGTGCTTTGTGCCTCTCCAAATGTGGTTATTCTAATAAATGGAGAAGTGAGCCAAATAAAAGTAGTACTTTGTTTTTAATTAGTGAACGGTGTTTTGTTCCTTTTTCCTTTCAATTCGTCAAGTTTTTTTTGTCTGTTTTTTTTTTTTAATGGCATATGGAAGTTCCCAGGCTAGGGGTCTAATGGAACTGTAGCTGCCGACTTGCGCCACAGCCACAGCAATATGGGATCCGAGCCGCGTCTGCGACCTACACCAGAGCTCATGGCAACACCAGATCCTTAACCCACTGAGCAAGGCCAGGGATCAAACCCACGTCCTCATGAATACTAGTCAGGTGCATGGCCACTGAGCTACGATGGGAACTTGTTTAATCCATCAATTATTTATACCATAGGCAAGAAATGCAATAATAAACCATAATTCCTGTTCTCCAGGTATTCGCAGAGTCACAGAGCCAATAGTCAAGATGTGAAATCATTGTACCAGGTATTAAAGCACACAAGGAGGAGCTTTTTATTTATTTATTTATTTATTTTGTCTTTTCGCCTTACCTAGGGCCGCACCCGCGGCATATGGAGGTTCCCAAGCTAGGGGTCTAACAGGAGCTATAGCTGTTGGCCTTTGCCACAGCCACAGCAACGTAGAATCCGAGCCTCATCTGCAACCTACACCACAGCTCACGGCAACGCCAGATCCTTAACCCACTGAGCAAGGCCAGGGATCGAACCTGCAATCTCATGGTTCCTAGTCGTTAACCACCGAGCCACGATGGGAACTACATGGGAGGAGCTTTTTATTTAGTAGAGAGAATTCAGGGATGGCTCAGGATTATTTCAGCCTAGGTTTATAGAGAAAATAGGAAAGAATTTTTTGTTTTGTCTTTCTAGAGCTGTACCCCCGGCATATGGAGGTTCCCTGGCTAGGGGTCTAATTGGAGCTGCAGCTGCCGGCCTACACCACAGGTGCAGCAATGCCAGATCCGAGCCTCGTCTTGACCTACACCACAGCTCACAGCAACGCCGGATCCTTAACCCACTGAGTGAGCCGAGGGATCGAACCCACAACCTCATGGTTCCTAGTCGGATTCATGTCCGCTGTGCCACGATGGCAGCTCCAGGCAAGACTTTACAAGTTTGTAGGTAACTACCAGTTTCAGCTGAACCACTCCATTCTCACATCAAGAAAAAGGCTGAACAGGCTGAAAATCAATGCCTTTTCTTAGATGCAGCAGAGAATTGAGGTTATAGGGCAAATTGCCACTCCCAAAACTGGAGAGATGTTATTCCCAGGAGCAAATCAACTTAAGCCAGTACCTGACATGAACAGTGAAATGGTAACTTTGGCAAGTTACTGGAGGCTGGCCGTGAACTAAAACCCCCAAGAGCCCATTCTTAGGGGAACCCCCACACTTTCTGGGATCTGCCCCCAGGAACTCCTCCAAGTTCTTTAAGTAAGATCAGGGATCCCCTTGTGTTTCAAAGCAGCAGGGGAGGAGAAGGAACTTTTTTTTTTTTTTTTTGCC
>PVHT020000886.1:10760421-10791797 GCA_004024745.2 Catagonus wagneri | reverse complement strand
CTAGGGGTCTAATCGGAGCTGTAGCCGCCGGCCTACGCCAGAGCCACAGCAACGCAGGATCCGAGCCGCGTCTGCGACCTACACCACAGCTCACGGCAACGCCGGATCATTAACCCACTGAGCAAGGCCAGGGATCGAACCCGCAACCTCATGGTTCCTAGTCGGATTCGTTAACCGCTGCGCCACGACGGGAACTCCCGAGAAGGAACTTTTGAAATACCTCCAGATCATTTTCCATAACAAAGGCTCGCCCACTGAAAAAAATTGCCAGAGCCTTATCTGACCTGGGGAAAAGCCATTTGGATAATTTGAGCCGCTTTTAGCCTTCTTGTATCAGAGAAGAAGAGGAAATAAAGAAAAAAGCCTAAGAAATACTTCTGAAGTTCACAGCTCAGTGACCCAGGACAAATAAATGAGATATAGTCATAAGATTAATAAATGCGTCTCAAATACGCTTCCACTATGATAACAGAGTCCCAGCATAGCATCGGTGGATTATGACTCTGAGACAGACTCTTTTAAGAAAGAATTTTTGGGAGCTCCCATTGCGGCTCAGTGGGTTAAGAACCTGACTCATATCTAGGAGGATGCAGGTTTGATCCCTGGCCTTGCTCAGCGGGTTAAGGATCCAGCCTTGCTGGATACTGTGGCGTGGGTCTCAGATGTGCCTCGGATCCTGTGTTGCTGTGGGTGTGGTGTAGGCCAGCGGCTGTGGCTCCATTTCGACCCCTGGCCTGGGAACTTCATTGTTGCCGCTAGTGTGACCCTAAAAAAATAGGGGGAATTCTTAGGGAAACAATGCAATAGGGAAGAAGACAACAAAGAAAATAGAGGAAACAAGCCACTGCCAGCTAGAGAAAACATTAAGTGCTGCCTAGCTCCTGCTCTGCCCAGATTAACATAAAACCTACTAAAAGCCTAATTGCGTTAGTTCATATTTCCTGGTATATTATGTCTGGCCTTCAACCAAAAAATTACAAAAAATGATAAAAAGCAAGAAAAAACAGAATTTGAAGAGGCAAACCAAGCATCAGAACCAGACTCTAGTTTGGCAGGGATGTTGGAATTCTCAGAAGTTTAAAACAGCTATGATCAACGTGCTAAGAGCTCTAACGGAAAAAATAGACAACCTGCAAGGACAGGTGGGTAATGGAAACAGAGTGATTGAAACTTCAGAATTAAAAGGAAATGTTAGAGAAGGAATTTTCAAGAGAAGGAAGTGGGATAAGAAACTCAAATGTACATAAAGAAAGGAAGAGCATCAAAGAAATAGAAATATCAATATTTTAAATTAATAGCTTTGCTTAAAGTAATGATAGCAACACTTTTGGATGATAATAGCATATAGATAAATGAGATGAATGACAATGATGGGAAGAAGGAGCTGGGAATATTCTGTTATGAGAATGCACTATTGCACTACCCTTGAAGCAGGGTAGTGTTATTTGAACATAGATTAGCCATAAAAGTGCACTAGAAACTCTAGGACAACTACTATAAAGTTTTTTAAAAAGGGAGTTCCCATTATGGCTCAGTGGTTTAAGAACCTGACTAGTATCCATGAGTATGCAGGTTTGATCCCCGGCCTCACTCAGTAGGTCAGGGATCCAGCATTGCCTCAAGCTGCCGTGTAGTTCGTGGATGCGGCTCAGATCCGGCATTGCTGTGGTTGTGGCATAGGCCTTTTCAAAGAACCAGATTTTGGTTTTATTGATTTTCTTAATCAACTTCTTGTTTTCAGTTTCACTGATATGCACTCTATTCTAATGTTTATAATTTCTTCCCTTCTGCTTACTTTGGATTTAATTTGCTTTTTTTCTAGTTTCCTAATGTGGAAGCTTAACTTATTGATTTTAGATCTTTCTTCTTTCCTAACACACATACTGCTTTACTGCACCCCACAAATTTGATAACTTGTATTCTTAGTTATTTTCTTTTCTTCCTTTTTTTTGTTTTGTTTTGTTTTTAGGGCCACACCCAAGGTATATGGAAGTTCCCAGGCTAGGGATTGAATCAGAGCTACAGCTGCCGGCCTACACCACAGCCACAGCAATACCAGATTCAAGCCGTATCTGCCACCTACACCCCAGCGCACAGCAATGCTGGGTCCTTAACCCACTGAGCAAGGCCAAGGATCAAACTCGCAACCTCATGGTTCCTAGTCGGATTCGTTAACCACTGAACCACAATGGGAACTCCAAAGAGAGATTTATTAAGGCATCAAAACGGATGGGCTGAGCCCAGGATGGCATCAGCGAAGACGCATTCTGCTAATAAATGGCTGGTGGTGCTAATAAATGGCTGGTGGTGGGAGAAACAAGGCAGGAACAATGTGGGGGGTGGAGGGTGGCAAAGGGGTCGTGTCTCCCTTCCATGTCTCCTGTCAGGAGAGGTGTTGCAGGCACCCTAACGAGCACAGGGACTGATGTCAGCAGGCACAGTAGTCAATCCTTGGTCAATCATGTCTCACAGGGGACTTTCCATATGTCCTTATTTCGTGTTGCTCACCTGGAACAGTCACGTCTGCAAGCCCCTGGGAACCTATCGATACTTACAGTGAAACATCTACTTAGAGTAGATAGTTTTGCCTCGCCTTCCTCCCTCCCCGCACAAATGAAACAGAAGTGTAGGAGGAGAATGAAAGGAAATTAGGAAGTGAGATGTCCATCTGGGCAGACGTAGCAGAAAGTCAAACGGGATGAGAAATGGGGGGAAAAAAAGTGTTGCTTCTCACATTTATCCACCAATATTTAACCAATCCTGAGTCGTATTGAATTTGACAACTGAATTTTTATGTCATGCTCTGATACTTCATATTCAAAAGTGGAAAAAAAAATCAATTAACACAACGTCGAAACCATCAGGTAGGCGGTTGGCAAGCTGAGCGTAGTGCATTGTGGCTTTGTCAGCATTAGTGCTTCTAGGGAACATGAAAGGGAGCAGAAGTGTTGGCTAAATGGACCACAACTGCCTCGGAATAATTGTCTGTGATCTTTTATTCTCTCAAACTTTTTTTTTATGGTTCAAGTGGAATATTCTTCATCTTTTAATTTATTTTTTTAAATTTTGTAGTTATTTTTATTTTTTCCATTATAGCTGGTTTACAGTGTTCTGTCTATTTTCTACTGTACAGCAAGGTGACCCATTATCATGCTCCATCATAAGTGACACATTATCATGCTCCATCATAAGTGACCAGATAAGAGTTCCCAGTCCTATATAGCGGGATCTCATTGCTTACTCTTATTCTCTCAGACTTTTCAAGTGAAAGAGAACTGAGTTGCTGCAGACCAAAATCTCCTGTTAAGAAACCAAACTATGAGAAAAAAAAATAGTAAAATTGATCCTTGACATTAACTAATGACATCAAAACATTTTATTGGGTGCAAAGAAGCAAAAGAATCATGTTAGTAAAATCTTTTATTTGGTTTACATGTTAAATGTAATACAAGATTAACAAATCAGAAAATGTAATAGTAAGGAGAAACTAAGCTGGACCATTTAGCAAAACTAAGGGACAGTATTCTTTTAAAATAAATCAAAGTTCTATTTTTTTAATCCCATTGATTGTGATTAAATATATCAATTATACTTCAGTCGCCAAGAGTGGGGAAGCTGCAGACGTGTGTAGCTGATTTTAGCTGCTTCATAAGAGCTCTTTGTCAGGTCAGAAGAGGGAGCTCGCAGAAGGAAAAAAATAGAGCTCTTTACCTATAAGGGACACACAAAAAATATGGCTGCATTTAGTCAATCTGCTTTGTAATTTTTTTAATTTTTATTATTTTATTTTTTTAATTAAAAAAATTGGTTTAGGGCTTCATGTGCGGCAAATGGAGGTTCCCAAGCTTAAGGGTTGAATTGGAGCTGCAGCTGCCGGCCTACACCACAGCCACAGCAACGACGAATCCGAGCTGCATTTGCGACCTACACTGCGCAGCTTGAGGAAACGCCGGATCCTTAACCCACTGAGCAAGGCCAGGGAACGAATCTGCATCCTCATGGATACAGGTTGGATTCTTAACCTGCTGAGCCACAATGGGAACTCCACACTGCTTCTTAAAAATTTTTAATAAAGGTTTTTTTTTTTTTTTTTTGGCTGCACCCACAGTTTGCATAAGTTCTTGGGCCAAGGATCAAACCCACACCACAGCAGTGACAACATTGGATACTTAACTGCTAGGCCACCAAGGAACTCTGTTAAAGGTTTAATTTTAGAATCAATTTATTTTATTTTATTTGAGTCTTTTGTCTTTTCAGGGCCGCACCCACAGCATATGGAGGTTCCCAGGCGAGGGATCGATCAGAGCTAAAGCCATGGCCTACACCACAGCCACAGCAACACAGGATCCTAGCCACATCTGCGACCTACACCACAGCTCACGGCAATGCCAGATCCTTCACCACTGAGCAGGGCCGGGGATCGAACCTGTGTCCTCACAGGTACTAGTCGGATTCATTTCCGCTGCACCACAACGGGAGTTCCTCCTCAATTTGTTTTTAACATGAATTATGTTATTTTTTGATCTTTATCTCTTGATTCTCCCTTTTTGGATATTTGTGTATCTAAAGTTTAACTGCCAGTGAATAATGTGGGGTCCAAGCTGATGAGCAAGAGTCAAGACCACCAAGATATTTGACATCAAACCTGTTCAAAAATTCAAGTGGTAACGGGTAGCTGTTGCTGCACCACCTTCTGTCACTTCCTTGCACCTCCCACCCACACGGTTTTAAGCAGCCTTCAACCAGTCCTCGCATTATCACAACTGGAGTGCCATCCATTTCCTATGGTGACCCTGATGTTCACTTCCTTAGAATCAAAAACCACTTCTTTCAAGGAACTTTCACTTATACATGTCACAGAATATCAGCTTTTCTTCCTCTGAGGGTAAAATAGCACTGTGTCTAAAGGCATTAGTCAAAGCGTGCTTTTTATTTGAGGGCTTCTTTAATGCCCTCTTTTTGAGTATAAAGTCATACAGACAAGAGGACCAGCTTATTTCTTTTTGTCCCCCACAGCACGTAACCGTGTCCTGCCTGGCACTAGGCATTTGATACGTTATTTAATGAATGAGTGAAGACTTTAAGACATATCTTCCAAGAGCTATTTTTGTTAATTGATACAGAGTCTTCAATCACCTGAGAAAGGAAGTGGGATTTTTGCAAAGAATGGGAAAATTAATGTTTCCTTTCCATATTCAAGATATGTTCTACTGAAGAAAAACAGAATCATCTTGATTTCTACTTTGCTATGTCCTCGATAGCTAATTCTGAGAATCTTGGAGAAACTAGTTGGAAATGACCCGACTGAATTTCAGAGGATGGCATTCTGTTTAACATTTCCAAATGTTCTATTCGACTTCTTTCAAAGTTTCAAAGTTCACCTTCTCTAATAGAAACTTTCTGTTTAACCTCACCTCGTATCGATAGATGCTTTATGCCACTGTCAATCCAAATATTAGCTCATCTGTAGTTTTCATTTGCTCTACTACTTTGTGATTACTTACCAGTTTCTTTTGTCAGTTTGTTTATATTAGCAGGGAGTCTGCTTTCCATTTCTTTTGTATCTCACCATACTCTTGTATTTTACAAGTGGTCTTTCATTAATAGATCATCAGAATTCTGAGACATCTAGAAAAGTCACCATCCCTTGGTTTACTAAAATATGGTTTCAAAATATAGTTATTGCTGTGAACCGAATGTTTGTGCCCTCTGCCCCTCCCCAACTCATACGGTGAAACCCTAACACCCAGTGTGATGGCGTGAGGAGGTGGGGCTTTGGGGAGGTAAATAGGTTTAGTTGAGGACATGAAGGTGAGGCTCCCGTGGTGGGCTTACTGTCCTCAGAAGAAGACAGAAACTCTCTCTCCCCATCTGAGGACACAGCAAGAAGGTGGTCATCTGCAAGCTAGGAAGAGAGCCCTCACCCAGGACCTGAGCTGGCTCATACCTTGACCTTGGACCTCCCGGCCTCCAGAACTGTGAGCAACCAATTCCCGTTGTTTAAGCTGTTCAGGCTGTGGTATTTTGTTACGGCAGCCCAAGCAAGCTAATATAGCTATCTTCTTTATAAGAAAAAAAGTCAAAATCAATCTTTAAAATATGATAACATTTGAGAGATGAAAAGAATTATTGCTATCAGGGGTTCCTGTTGTGGCTCAGTGGTCAACGAATTAACCATGAGGTTGCGGGTTTGATCCCTGGCATCGCTCAGTGGGTTAAGGATCCAGCGTTGCCGTGAGCTGTGGTGTAGGTTGCAGACGCGGCTCGGATCCCGAGTTGCTGTGGTGTAGGCCGGCGGCTGCAGCTCCGATTGGACCCCTAGCCTGGGAACCTCCATATGCCACGAGTGCAGCCCTACAAAAGGTAAAAAAGACAAAAAAAAAGGAATTATTGCTATCAAATTATTGTTTAAAATAACACATGATTTAAAAGCGGTTAATTATATTTTTAAACATTCACCAATTCTGGGACCTACCATTAGTTTTTTAGAAAGTATGCATGGCTCTTCTTCTGTTGATGTCCCTCTTGATTTGGCAAAGAGAGCACAGAGGGCAGCAAAGGGTCACCATATAGTCATCACAAATGGATCCCTGGTTGGGAAATATAAAAGAAACAGAAACGTTAAATTCTCCTTTTTGGAGACTAAGACATGGACTTTCAAGACATTTTGAAGAGAAGCTGAAGGCCCTGATCCTTTGAGTCTGGAGTTCGGATGGATACATTTAGGAAAATGTTAACTGCTTTCTCCATATAACGCCTGTCTCTTTTTATAACATCGAATGTTTCCCTATACTTTGAAATATTGAAAACAGAAGACATCCAACCAAACTATCAACATGAGGGTAAAGTATTTCAGGAAGAAAAAAATCTAAAACATTCTTTTCTCTCTCACACCCTCCTGGTCTCAGGAAGCAACTGGAGGAAGTCTCGACCAAGGTGAAGGTGTAAACCAAGGAAGAAGAGGATGAAGAAACAAGAGCCTCGCGTGGGGGAGAGCTTAATGGAGTCTCCAGGTCCCGATAATGCGATTTCAGGGTGCGAGCCGAAAACTGGGAGTGAAGAGCCCCGAGTTCAAAGAGTAGCAGCTCAGGGAGTGATTTCCTCGGGAAGATGAAAACGGTAGACGGTCCGATGTGTTGAATGTTTGGGGAAGAGGTTTAGAAAACCGCAAAGAATTTGGGGTTGGATCACTCCTGAGCAAATGGAAAACTCCTAATGCAAAAGCTAAGGGTTATTAATAGCAAGAAAAACAAAGTTTAGTAGAAAAAGCAACCGTGGCTCACTGCACTATTCAACTCTGAAGAGCAAATCTGGGAATCACAATGGAAATGATATGGATTTAACGAAATTATAACTGTATCGGAAGGAGTCGGGTGGGGTAGGGTGCAGGTCTGTGACGGGGAAGGGAAGGAAACAGAACTAAATTCTCATTTCCTCTGGGGGGGAGGGGCATAGAAAATGCCCCAAACTGAAAAGTCAAAAAGTGGTGGTACAAGTCTATGACTTGGAGATCCAGGGGTAAACACCTGATGATCAGCTCACGGAAAGAGGAAGTGGGAGAGAGAAGTTTGGGAGCTACTATTTTTTATTTGTAAATTAGATCGTTTAAAAACTATGCGCTTGTAGATATTTGTTCAATAAAATTAAAGCTGGACTAGGAAACAGGGGTGGGGGCATCTAGTAAGACAGAAACCTTGAGCAGTTTTTAGGAAAAAAAAAAAAAATGAAGCAGATGGGATTACATGGACGGAGAAAGGAAACCTAAGAATGTGAAATCTAACACATCGGTTAAACCACCAACCAAAACCACTGAGCCCAGAAAGGAGGAAGGACAGACTGGGGAGTGAAAGATAAGAGGTACACTGAAGCCAGCTGAAACAGCCGGGCCAGCGCTGCCAGCCTTGGCCTTGCCCCTGACACAGTCTGCAGATTAGTTTAACAGACGACTCTAAAGCGGGCTTTGGGGCCCCAGGAGAGAAGAGATGTGAAATAACGGGGCAGCATTTCACCTATCTCAGAGGAGGTCAGACATCCTAGGACTCACTACAGACACTCTGAAGGAAATAATAAAATGTAGAGACATTTTAGCACAGCCAAGAATTCGAAACCACTCCCATCTATGAAATAGCCAGATTGTTTTATATTTAGTATTCATCAAATGGCATTTTTCCCTTCTTTTCTTCTTTTGGCTTAATATGTCTACTCTGGTTCCTTTTGTTCCCTTTAGTAGTTTTAGATGTTTTACAACTAATTTCTATCCTGCTAGTAAGGCCCTTTACATTTGGACCCACAGCTTCACATTATATTTATCTTGAGAGTCATCCAAGCTGTGGGGTGTGACAACTGTTCCTTCCCTTTTCATTGCTGAGTAGTATTCCATGATATGGAAATATCACTGTTTGTTTATCCATTCACCTACTGGGGGACATTTGGGTTGTTTTTAGTTTTTGGCTATTACAAGAAAAACTGCTCTGAATATTTGTGTACAAGTCTTTGTGTGTATATGTATAAATACCTAGGAGCAGAATGGCTGGGCTAAAACTAGATTATTTCACTTTTGAAGAAATTGTATTTTACATTCCAACCAGCAGTGCATGAGAGTTTCAGTTCTGCTCACACTTCGTGTGTGGTTCAGTCTGGTTAATTTTAGCCGTCCCAGTAGATGTGTAGTGGTATCTCACTGTGCTCTTAATTCGCATCTTACTAATGAATGATGATTCTGAATATCTTTTTATATGCTTATTTGCCATTCAAATATTTTTCTTCTAATTTTGTTCCTCATGTTAAAAATCTTTAACATGAGATTTACCCTCTTAACACATTTTAAGGGTACACAACACAGCAGCTTGGAAGAATCCCCTAATAACTACACCGAGTGAAAGAAATCACACACAAAATAGTACACACTGTTTAGTTCTATTACATAAGATGAAAACTAGTCTCCAGTGACAGAAAGCATGTTGGTGTTTACTTGGGAAAGAGGAAAAGGGACAGAAGAAAGGATTACAAAGCGGTGTGAGAAAACTTTTGGGCTGATGAAGAGGTTCATTAGTTTGACTGTGAGGATAGTTTAAAAAGGTATGTACATATATAGAAATTTACCAAATGGTACACTTTAAGTACATGAACTTTATTATAAGTCAATTATACCTCAATAAGATCCTTTTTTAAAAAATTGGTATTTATTAATGCCAAAGTCATGTCTTTAGAATATCTTTGTTTCTTCCTTTTCTTTCCAACCTTCCAAATTTTGTCAAAACCAGCTAAAGTTGTAATTTCAGATTGTTAACAATTTTTCGAACTCCTAAGTTGTATTTAAAAAATTGATTATGTACTAAGCCTTTTAAAAAATCGATGATTTCGGGGAGTTCCCTTCGTGGCTCAGTGGTTAACAAATCCGACTAAGAACCATCAGGTTGTGGGTTTGATCCCTGGCCTTGCTCGGTGGGTTAAGGATCCGGCGTTGCCGTGAGCTATGGTGAAGGTTGCAGATGTGGCTCGGATCCCGTGTTGCTATGGCTGTGGCGTCGGCCAGCAGCTACAGCTCTGATTAGACCCCTAGCCTGGCAACTTCTGTATGCCGCGAGTGCGGCCCTAGGAAGAGGCAAAAAGACAAAAAATCAAAAACATTAAAAAATATGATTAATTTACAGTGTTGCGCCAGTTTCTGCTATACAGCAAAGTTACCCAGATTTTCTTTCTCTCTCTCTCTCTCTCTCTCTGTACCTATCTATCTAATCTACACATCTTTCCTTGTATTTTCTTATATTATCTTCCATCATGGTCTATTCCAAGAGACTGGGTATAGTTCCCTGTGCTATATGGTAGGACCTCATTGCTTATCCATTGATTGTAAATGGGTTGAATTTTCACTTTCTGTTGTATATATTTCTGTGTTTGAATTTGTCATAAAATGACAGATATACATATTATTTTTATAATTAAAAAACTAAGAACTATTTTAAAATGATAAAATAATTTCAATGGAATAAAATAAGTTCTAAAATATTTAGCCTCTTCATTTGTTTCCTATCATGGTTAATTTTATGGGTCCACTTGGCTAGGCCATACTAGCCAGATATCCAGTAAACGCTATTCTAGATGTTTCTGTGAAGGTCAGATTTTATTTATTTATTAATTTTTGTCTTTTTTAGGGCCACACCGGTGACATATGGATGTTCCCAGGCTAGGGGGTCTAATCCGAGCTACAGCTGCCAGCCTAAGTCACAGTCACAGCAACGCCAGATCCAAGCTGTGTCTGCAAACTACACCACAGCTTGAGGCAACGCTGGATCCTTAACCCACTGAGCAAGGCCAGGGATTGAACCCACAACCTCATGGTTCCTAGTTGGATTCTTTTCCACTGTACCACAATGGGAACTCTCTGTGAAGGTCAGATTTCAGATGAGATTAACACTTAAATCAGGAGACTTATGGTAAATGGCCATAATGTGGGTGGGCCTCGTCTAATTAGTTGAAGGCATTAATAGAGAAAGATTGACCTCTCCTGAACGAGAAGGAATTTTGCCAGCAGGCTGTCTTTGAGCTCTGCAACTCTTCCCAGCCTGTCAGCTTACCCTGCTTTTTGGACTTACCAGCCCCCCAAGTCATATGAACTGATCCCTTAAAATCTCTTGCTCTCTTTATATGTCTATAACATCTCCATCTCCTCTTGCTTCTGTTTCTGGAGAACACTAACTAATATCTTCTATTATGTAAAGTGGAGTTCACAGTATAATGGAATGTGCAGATGTGGAAAGTTAAGGTTGAGTACCAACTCCCTCTATTACTAGTGCATCTCTTTGCCTGACTCACTCTACCTTCAAAAACTTTAAAGTTCTCCGAAGCTCCCATTGTGGCTCAGCAATAATGACCCTAACTAGTATCCATGAGGATGCATGTTCAATCCCTGGCCTCACTCAGCGGGTTAAGGACCCAGCATTGCCATGAGCTGTGGTGTAGGTCACAGACCCGGCTCAGATCCTTTGTTGCTGTAGCCTGGGTCGGGAGTTGTAGCTCTGTTTCAACTCCTAGCCTGGGAACTTCCATACACTGAGGGTACAGCCCTAAAAAGCCCAAACATGACAAAACTTTAAAGTCCTCATCTGTGAGATGTGGTGCATCTACCCACTTTACAGGGATGGTATAAGGTGTAAGCGATGTAACAGGGGTGGTGCTCCTGGGCGTAGCAGGCCCTGAGCAGTCCTCCTTCTTTGTATGACATCCATTGCAAATAGGAGAGTGTTTTTTTTCCCTAAGGCTCTATTGCTGCAATGTTGGAATACAAGGTCGCACATGCTAGGAAACTCCCACCAATAGAAGTCAGCTGATGGGGGCCATCCAATGGCCTCCACGTTTGCGACAGTTGTTTTGAACGAGGGCGAGGGCGCGTATTTGAATGACTCAGTGTGGTGACAGACTCACCGGGATGCCGTAGCGAGTCCTGTAGAGGGTCCGCATTGCGACACTTGTCCCACACAGACAGCATTCGTTCATGTCAGATGCAACTTGACACGCGAGGCACGGGTAGCAAAACATGCCACAGAGACCTGGACACAGGAGACCGGAGGCACCGATTACTCCACCCTGCCCCTGCCACGGCTGAGAGTTAGTTTGCTTTCGTGAGTGGCTGCCCAGATCCTGGCAGCCAGCTCCCTCCTTGCTGCTTTTGTTCAGCGTTGAACCGGCTTCTCCCTGAGCTCCACCCATTTCAAGAATGCCCTCACCTTGGAAAGTCTGTATTCTTTTGGTCGTACTGCCTTCATCTAGGTACGGAATGATTCCCTGAAACCTAACGACGTTCCAGAGACGGTCCTCATACCGACCATGCCTCTGACTCAAGTCTAGGACGAAGTGAGATAACAGGAAAAGTTCTTCAACAGAAACCTACTCAAGATGCCATGGTGTCACTCACAGAAATGGGGCCTCCGATGCTCTGGGGAGGGGGGAGTTTGCTTGATCTGAACATTGAAGGATGATTAGAAATTTTACTGGGAGAGAAAAGGGAAAAGAGCCTCTTTAGGTAACTTGGTAGGTCTTGGCAATGGCGGGTTTTCACGGAGCAAGGTTGGAGCTGGGGGTGGGAGGGGGATGAAACTGGATCCTGGAGAATGAGGAAGTGTGTGTGCTCAGAGAGGGTCATGGAGGTCAGGAGGGACCTCTGAAATGTTTCAAGTAGGGAGAATGATTTGGTCAGATCTACAATTAAGAAATCCTGTATGGGAGTGCCCTTCATGGCTCAGTGGTTAACGAATCCGACTAAGAACCATGAGGTTGCTGGTTCGATCCCGGGCCTTGCTCAGTGGGTTAAGGATCCGGCGTTGCCGTGAGCTGTGGTGTAGGTTTCAGACACGGCTCGGATCCCGCGTTGCTGTGGCTGTGGCGAAGGCCGGCGGCTACAGCTCCTGTTAGACCCCTAGCCTGGGAACCTCCATATGCTGCGGGTGCGGCTCTACATAAAGGCAAAAAAAAAAAGAAAAAAAAAGAAATCCTGTATGGAGTTCCTGCTGTAGCTCAGTAGGTTAAGAGCCCGACAGAGTGTCCATGAGGATATGGGTTCCATCCCTGGCCTCGCTCAGTGGATTGAGGATCTGGCCTTGCCGTGGCTGTGGCGTAGGCCTCAAGGGCAGCTTAACTCGACCCCTGGCCTGGGAACTTCCACATGCTGCAGGTGTGTCCCTAAAAAGAAAAAAGTAAATAAATAAAAGAAATCCTGTATGTGGGATTTCCCTTGTGGCACAATGAGTTAGGGATCCAGAGTTGTCACTGCTGTGGCGCGCGTTTGATCCCTGGCCCGGGAACCTGTATATGCCTCGGGTGCAGTCCTAAAACAGCAAAAGACAAAAAAAAAAAAAAAATATATATATATATATATATATATATATACATATATATATATATATATGTATATATACACACACCCCTCTCTGGCACCCCCATTTCTCCCCCAAACTTCCTTTTTACCAAATGGTTTACTTAGCGAGATCTCTAAAGTGAAATGAAACAAAACAAAAACATGGAGATATTTTAACCTATGGGAAATTAGGATTCTTTAATTCTTAGTTGTAGAACAAACCTAAATGTATAAATTAAAATAACTCTTCTCTGAGCTCACGCTGAAATCATGGATGCCAGTTAGCCAGCGTGCCCAGGGCACAATTTATCTGTAAAGTAATGAGATTCATTTATGCATAACAGGAGCAGTCTCTTTTTCTTTTTAAAATCAAGTTAAACCTGAAATATCTCTTTAAATATAATGTATGGTCCACTTAGGATCACTAGGCCAAGGCTATTTGAGGTGAGAGTCATCAGCTTTTCACTGTTATCGGAACTCCAGAATTTATCTTAGGAGTAGGATGATTCTTCCAAGCGTGGGAAGAGCTCGCTCAGAGTCAGCGCCAAGCACTGCCTAACACGCCGGGTGTCCTGGCATCGGTCAGGAGTTTTTACCGCACAGTAAGGGAGCAGTGAGGGAAGGATCCGGGTTCTGGTCGTTGGCTTCGCTGTCAGGTACGGGAGACGCTTTCCCCAGCACTTACAGACGCCGCAGTCGCTGAAGCAGTCGCACATGCCTGTCTGCCAGTTGGAGGCCTGACCGACGGGTCCAGCTCCAGGCTGAGTCACAATGACCACCGGAGACTGAGCTTGCATTTTGGATGCAGGATCTGAAAGGCTGCGGTCTGAAAGGCAAAACTTGGTGTCATTAGCTGAAGGTTGCTCTTGGAAGACTTTTTCTTTTTTTTTTTTTTTTGGCTTTTTAGGGCTACACCTGCAGCATATGGAGGTTCCCAGGCTAGGGGTTAAACTGTAGTTGTATCCACCGGCCTACGCCGCAGCCACAGCGGCACCAGATCTGAGCCAGGTCTATGGCCCACACCACAGATCACAGCAACGCTGGATCCTTAACCCACTGAGGGAGGCCAGGGATTGAACCTGCAACCTCATGGTTTCTAGTCGGATTCGTTAACCACTGAGCCACGACGGGAGCTCTGCATCTTCTTGTATTTAGACAAGGGCTGAAATCATTAACGGAGACACCTGGTGCTTGTGTCCAGCAGCACCTGATGTCAAAATGCGAGCTTGATAGTACATTTCCCTTTCCACTAAAATATTGGTCCCCGCTGGCCTCTTTGGAGCCGTTCCTTGGAGCTGTCTCCCAGGCTCTTGCCCTCATTTTGCCCCAAGTAAAACTTAGCTCACGACTCTCACGCTGTACTTTTTTTTTTTCTCAGTTGGCAAAAGAAGTAGCAAATGACAGGGGACAGATTCTCTAAAACTGTACTATCTTAAATTTGGGGGCACATGTACCCTTTTCCTTCTTGCACATTTTCTAATGTTTCTCTTTCATTATGAACTTGTTTCTGATTAGCGGTTATAAACTAAAAACTTCCCTGTTTTCTGTCTACCCACAGAATACTCTAGTTCACGCGTGATCACCGAAGGTGTGGTAGTTTTTCCCACGCAGAGCTATTCTGCTACAGCAGCTTGTTGGGGGGCGATGGGTCGTGGAGAAGGAGGGTACCACTTACGGGGGGGACTGATGCCAGGTTGGCCCATGGGTTACCAGGGAAACCACATCCCTCCCCGCCCCTTTGATAAGCTATCGCGGTGGAGATGTTTTGATCTAAAGTTCAGTACAATCACTAGGAGGGGCTGAGGGCAAGTATGCGGGCATTAACTTCCTAGGCTCTCTGATTAAGAAGGAAGGTCAGGCATCTGAGTAGGATGTAGGTGGAGCAGGCGCTGGACAAGCAGAAGATGTACGGAGAGCAAGAGAGCAGCCGTCTTGGGCAGCACGAACCATACAGGGTCCTATAGAGCTAAACACGTGCCGCTGTGTTTAGCTCCCTCCCCTACTCCAGACACCAGTTGTAAGTCCAGGTTGTCACCTGTGCTTCTGACCAACTACTTTAGAGGTTCTCATGACCTTCGGGTTGGATTAATTTGCTGGAGTGGCTCACAAAAATCAGGAAAACCATTTACTTAATAGATTATTGCTCTGTTACAGAGAACATCAGAGTTCCCCCCATGGCGCAGTGGGTTAAGAATCCCATTTTGGAGGATACAGTTGCTGCAGAGGTGAGGGTTCGATCCCCACCCTCGCACAGTGGGTTAAAGGATCTGGTGGTGCCACAGAGGCAGCATAGGTCACAGCTGTTGGCTAGGATTCCTTGGCCTGGGAACTTTCATACGTGGCAGGCGCGACCATTAAAAAAAAAAAAGTGGCATTGCTTTGCAGTGCCTGACTAGTTTGGTAGCTCCCATGAACAAAAGGAGAGGGCAGCATATGAAGCAGGGTAACCTCTTGTATATTTGTCCACACAATTGGAAGTATATTAGCAATGGTCCAAATATGTCTAAGTCTGCAAATTAACCAGGTCTGTGATTATAGACCGTCCTCTGGGTCCTAGCAAACAACCTCATGTGAAGGACACTCTGTTTTGGGAGGATAAAATGAATTTTATTTTTATTTCTTAGAAAGAAGGGAGAGTTTAAACTGTTCTCTTAAATGTTTGTATCTGTTGAACATTATCACCATCAGAAAATTAATTACTCTATGTACTTCTCTTCCGAGTAGTGAGTGTGTTGTGCAAACACTACATATTTTTCTAGGTTTTATTTTTTTTTAATGGCAGCACCCATGGCATATGGAAGTCCCTAGGCTAGGGGTTGAATTGGAGCTACAGCTGCTGGCCTACACCACAGGCACAGCAACGCCAGATCCTTAACCCACTGAGAGGGGCCAGGGATCAAAACCACGTCCTCATTGATTCTGGTCAGGTTTGTTACCACTGAGCCACAACAGGAACTCCTTCTGGTGTTAAGAAAATGATTATAGGTACACAAAAAGAGGACAAAGTCTGGCATTAAGTATTAAAAAAGAACGCTAAAATGAGAGAAATTTAGAAGTCCCAAGGCTGAGAAAATGACAAAAAGACAGGAACATATAATTCACAAAAGAAGACATGAAAAATGACCCTTAAGTATATAAAAAAGATGTTCAAATTCACTCAATATCGAAGAAATACAAGTTAAGCACTTCTCAGATTGGCAAAAATTAAAAAGCGTGCAACACTTTCTTTTGGCAAAGCTGTGGAGAGATAGGCACTCATACTTCTGGGGAGAATGCAAACTGTACAACCATTTGGAAAGGAAGTTTGGCAATACATAAACAAACCATGCTTACCATTTGGTCAAGTAATCCCTCCTCTAAAAATTCATCATGAAGATAGGCCTCCAACAAAGCAAAGAGGCATATGCATGAGGTTATTCACAGCAGGCTTGTTTGTTTTTGCAAAAAAAAAATTGTAAGCACTATGTAGGCAAGAGGTTGAATAAACTATGGTACACCCACAGAACGGAGTATTACGCAGCTATTAGAAAAAGAATAACAGAGTTCCCTGGTGGCCTAGTGGGTTAAGGACCTGACATTGTCACTGCTATGGCTCAGGTTCAGTCCCTGGCCCAAGAACTTCTGCATGCAGTGGGCACGGCCAATATATATATTCATGTTTATTTATAAAAGTATATGTTATTCACACATATATGAATAAAAGAATGAGGATAAACTCTATAAACTGTTATGAAATGACTCCCAGGATATGGGGGGGTGGGTTACAGAAGAAGATCTATGGTATGATATCCTTGATGTAAGAAATAAAGGGATGTAAGCAAACATGCTTGTATCTGTTCAGTTGTGCCATAAGAATTACAGGAAGAATAAACCAGAAACAAGTGAAATTTGTTATGTTCAGGGTAAAAGAGATGGAAAGAATGAGAGAATGGAAGTGGAGAAGGAGGACTAGGGGCACACCTCTCAAAGTGTACCTTTTTGTATGTCTCTGACTCTTCCAATCATGCTTGGATTTCACATGTCATGTCAACACGGAAATGGATAATTGAAATCAATCAGAAAGTGGAAGGAGCCCCAAACACAATATACACAGTGACAAGTAGACTTGACCACATTACAATTAATATTATAACCACACAGAAGGGACTGGAGAAGATAAAGGTGACCTATATAACTTTGGAAAGTATTTTGACCAGATAATGTGAAGCTAAAGACAAAAATAACTCATGTAAAGTAAACTTGTTTCTTACAGGATTATGAAATAGCAATTCTGAAACATACCTGTTTATATATATATATATATATATACACACACACACACACACATACATATATATGTATATTGTATGTATATATATATATATAATGAACAAATAAATATATTTTGGATAAGACTGAGATTTTTCACTGTCAGAGAAAGAAATTACAAATAAGGAAAGGAGGACAGCTAGCCTGAGTCCTGTTGGATTGGAATCAGTGGTATGAGTTCATGGTTATTTAGGCGCATGTACACACACACACACACACACACACACACACCCCTATAGTTGTAAATGGAGGAGTAAATCCCCTTTGTAGGGATTTTAAGGATCACTCCAACACAGTGGTTGAAATTCCACTCGGAGAGGCATACGCAGTTGAAGAATTTATTCTCCTCACAGGTCCTGACGAGGGAGGCGTGGGATGCTCAGAGGGCCATGCAGAGTCCCCCAGGAGACTGAAGTTTGAATGGCTGAGGCGGAAAGAGCAGAGTCCGCACCAATGGAAAATACCTTTACCAAGCGTCCTGAATGGGGTAGCCTGGGGCAAGCAGAAAGCATTCTCGCAGATAATTTGAATGTGACTGGGTCCACAGGGAAGGTGGGGAAGGGGTAAGTTGAGGAGGTCATTATAAGGCTTATGAACACACATACTGTGGGTGGATATGCAGAAATAGGCCATAACTCAGTAAAAGTTCCAAACAAGCACTTAGGGAGCCACCGAGGCAATAAATAACAGCTTTACAGGACACACAGACAGATATAGACCTGTGTGTACAGGTATGAACACACATATGTATTTCCTAGCCTTCTTCATTGAAAGGACCTAGAAGCAAACACACCCCAGTATCAATGAATGAACCGCGTGCCCAAATCTTGGTTTCTAAATGCCACTTCCCAATAAAAAAGAGCCTGAGTTCACTGGAGAAATGACCGATTCCAGTGCTGCGGTAAGGAAAATACACAACAACCCTGGAATGTCTTGAGGAACCAAAACATAAAAAAGGGTTCAAAAGTGGATCGGAGATGGGACCAATTCGATGCCTCTTCCAAGGGCTAAATCTGGGACAACTTGAGTTACCAAACAGTGGTGATACTGGATTATAACTCACAGACGAAAGTAATGGTCCATAATTCTATACTGACATAAGTGAAAGAACAAATTTTACAATGAGGGAGGAGGGATAGTGCTTTCTTTTGATGGAATCGCCCTTAATGAAGGAGTGATGGAAACACAGGATCTCCTCCGTTAGGGAAAACCCTCCCATTATAATTGCTATGGGCAAGACTCAGGGATAGATGCTAAAATTACACTTTGAAAGTGCAATGAGAAGAAGATAACTGCATGCTCTCAAAGTGTATCCCCACAGGCTTCTAACTCATTACAAAGGGAAAAGCAGTAACTCTCTAGGGGATAAATCCGTATCTTAGTAAAGGGGCCAAAGCTAATATTGTCAATAATAGGGCATATTGACGTGCTCCAGAAAGTGGAGACAATGCTATGACTGAGTATATTAATAAATCTTATGGGGGGTGGTGATTAGAGCAAGCCTAACCCTGCAATAGGTAAAGAAACACCAATCGCTCCTATTAGGAGGGGGAAATGTTTGGTATTTTGTGGCTTGGATAATGTTTAAAGTTCATCTCTGCGAAAATATGAACGTAGAGCTTTTATCTTGCTAGGGCTAGCGTTTTTTAAATCTCGATCCATCAAGGTCTTATAGGATGTTGATGCTCTGTGAAATTGTTCATGTACTAGAGGAAAAGGTCAAGACCTGGTGTGAAGGACAATGTGGGTGGACCTAGAGGGAGTTATGCTAAGGAGAATAAGTCAGGCAGCGAAAGATGGAAACTGCATGATCTTGTTAAGATCCAACTCAGAGGGAGACTCAGATCCCCTTAAATTTGGCCATAGTGGAGCCATTTTGATTCTCTGACCCCTAACAAAAAATATAGTTCTTCAGCACTAACAGGCTAATCCTGTTTTGCAAGGCCGACCTTGCCCAGTTCTCTAAGACTGACCCTTTCTCGTTTGTCCTTATCTTGTTTTTGCTATGCTGACTGCGAATTTATGACTTCTGTAACTGCTTGCTTGCTTGTGCAAAACACCATCCGCATATGGTTTTAGCCTTTATAAGTCTAGCACTACTTTGACTCGGGGCTGCACTCCTATCCCGTGTCTGGGTTGGAGGCAGTCGTTGATCGGCTAATAAAACTCCTAGTAGTTTGACTGAGTGTTCGTGGATTTTCTCCGCTCGATGGGGCACAACAATCTCACACGTGGAATCTGAAACAAGCAAACAAACCGAACCCTTGGGCAGAGAAGAGATTGGTGGTTGTCAGAGGTGAGAGGCGGGAGGTGAATGAAATGAATGAAGGTGGTCAAAGAGAAACCATGCAGTTGTAAAATAAATAAGTCCCAGGATGCATCATACAGCATGGTGACTATAGTTCATAATACTGCAGTGTCCATTTGAAAGTTGCTAAAGCATAAATCTTTTTTTTTCTTTTTTTCCTTTTTGGGCCACACCCATGGCATAAGGAAGTTCCCAGGCCAGGGGTTGAATTGGAGCTGCAGCTGCAGGCCTCTACACCACAGCCACAGCAATGTGGGATCTGAGCCGAGTCTGCGACCTACACCACAGACAGCTCATAGCAACGCCAGATCCTTAACCCACTGAGGGAGGTCAGGGATCCAACCCACATCCTCATAGATACTAGTCAGGTTCTATAACCTGATGAGCCAGAGTGAGAACCCCAAGAGAATAAATCTTAAGATTTCTTATCCCAAGAAAAAAAATTGTACCTGTGTGCTAAGGGACATTGTCTGGATTTACTGAGGTGATCATTTCACAGTATGCACAAATATCAGATCATTATACATCTGAAACTAATATAATGTTATAAATTATAGCTTAAAAAAAGAACGAGAAAAGCCTTGGTGTGCATGTGCCAAGGCAGCTTGCACCAATGCCAAAGCCTAGCTCACAGCCTTGGGATGGCTCCTGGATGGCAATGGCTGCTACTCTCTCGCTCAGGATCTTAGTGGGAGAATTGGTAACATTTAAATAAGATCTGTCGATTAACTAGCTGATAGCAGTTTACCAATATTAATTTCCTGGTTTCAATATTTGTACTATGGCTATGTGAAACATTCCCCAGGAAAGCCAGGTGAAGGGACTCTGTGTGCTATTTAAAAAAAATTCTATCAAGATACATTTTACAGGAGTTTGCTGGTGGCTCAGCGGGTTGGGTATCCGGCATTGCCAGTGCTGTGGGTCAGGTCACCGCTGTGGCGTGGGTTTGATTTGTAGTCCCGGAATTTTACATGCCACAGGTGTCCCCCCGCAAAAAAAAAGGATGTATTTTATATATAATTAAATTCATTCATCCAAAACGGATACAGTTAAGTGATTTTTAGTACATTCATAATTGCATAACCATCACCACAATGTAATTTTGGAATGTTTTTGCAAACATCCTTTGAAGAATACCCATATCTGTTAGCAGTCACTCCCCATTTCCTCTTGCCTCCCCTGCTTCCAAACAACCTCTAATCTGCTTTTTGTTTCATAGTTTATTCTGGTCATTTCATACACACGGAATCAGAGGATATATGGTCTTTTATGACTGACTTTCTTTAGTTAGCCTGATGTTTTCAAGGTTCATCTTTGTCATAGCAGGGATTCGTACTTTTTTACAGCTGAATGATAGTTCTTTGTGTGGATATAACATCCTGTGTTTATCCATTCATCAGCTGACTGACTTTTAAGTTGTTTCTACTTTTTTGTTATAATGAATAAATGCTCCTGTTACTATTTGCATACCACACAGGTTTTTGTGTGGATGTTTGTTTTCATTTCTCTTGCGTCTACACCTAGAAGTGGAATTGCTGGGTCAAAATGCTACTTTATGTTTAGCATTTTGGAAGGCAGCTATGCTCACCTCTCTACCACCAAGGCCATGTTTAGCCTTTCCAACTGCTTCAAACTGTTTTCCAAAACGGCTGCATTTTGATTGTGGGTTCAGTCATCCTGGCTAACATTTGTTATTGTCTGCCTTTTTTTTTTTTTTGGTTTTTTAGGGTTGCACCTGTGGCATATGGAAGTTCCCAGGTTAAGGGTCGACTTGGAGCTGTAGCTCCTAGCCTACACCACAGCCACAGCAACGCCAGATCCAAGCACAGCTCAGGGCAACACCAGATCCTTGAGCCACTGAGCGGGGGCCAGGGATCAAACCTGTGTCCTCATGGATACTAGTTGGGTTCATTACACTGAACCACAACTGGAACTCCTGTCTGCCTTTTGTAACATTTTTCATTTCATTTTTGTAAAATTTTGGCAATATTTTTCATAAATCTAGAATCATTAAAGAAAACAAAACAAAACATTACAGAATATGGGAAGAGGAGAGTCCCCAAAGGACTTAGAGTGTAAAACAGGAAAACAATCTGTTAACAAAAGCTGTAAAAATGTATTCCCAAAGCCAAGTAGTATCTAATTTTCAGGAACCGTGTTCTCAGGAACCCCTTTAAGAATTTCTCTTTTCTTGTGTAAAACATCAGAAAACACATTCAGAATAATTGAATTTATTAGGTTTGTCCATTTACATGCATTAAAGTGGTTTTTAATTTTTTTTTAATGTGCCATTATGGTCTTTCACTGCTCTTCTGAGATCAAAGAGAGGCTAACTATTGTGGATCTCACAGAAAACCACGCGGAAGAAAGGTTCCAGTAAGTGAACAAAAACCCGGGGGTGGCGAGTGGGGTGCGATCATTCCAGGCGTGCCTTATTTGTGTCTATATAGGGCGGAGTCGTCTCTCTTGAAGGGCACGATGGATAGTGGCGGCCGGGCTTTGGCCCCCTTGCAGAAAGGAGGGTCAAGGAGGCGGTGACTGAGAACCGGGGAGGGTGAGTGCAGAGGGGCAGGCAGGTCGGTGTCAGGCTGAGCCAAGCTAGCAAACCTCTCGCAGCCGCCTCTGATCTTCCCTTTAGGGGGGAGAGCCCACTCGCCCATTTCCGGTGCCCGCGGGAGGTGTGGCTCCCGGGGTGCGGGGCTGGGGGCTCCCGTAGGGCAGGGCGAGGGGTGGGGTGGGCTTCTCGTCTGGGCTGACAGCTCGCCCTCTGCATGGTGACTGCCCCTGGCATGGGGGCGCGGGAGGTGGCCTCCCAACACCTGGGTTGTGTACCCCTGGGTTGAGGTCCTGTTGGCACCGGATCTCATTTGCCCCCGAATTCTCCAGGGCAGCCAGCACGGAGTCCGCGGGCAGGGTGGCCACTTATCAAGGGACAGCCTGCTCCAGGCGGCTGCACCTCGAGGCCAATGGGAGAGTCCGCGAGGCCGGGATCCGGGCTGGTCCCTGTCGCTGGGTGAGGCTGGACGCACAGGACTTGGTGGTGACCCCGAGCCTCCGGGAGGCTGCAGAGCCTAAGCGCGGCTGTGGGGTGTCAGACGCCCAGGAGCCTGGGGGATGGGTCCGGGTCCCGCGTGGCTCCTTCTCGGAACCCAGCAGCTTGGCCGCCTGGCTGCCCAGTCTACCCAGGCATTTATCATACACCGTTTAAAAGTTTCATCAGATGGGGGCGCTGGTCAGCTCACTTCTGATCGGGGAAGTGAAACAAACTGTCACCATCAGCTCCAGCCTCCCATCCCGCTGATCTTAACACCTCTTAGGTGGGCCCAGATTCTATTTCTAGTGCACATGCCGAATTTTCATCTTATCCGGAAGCAATCACGGCCCTCTAAATAAACTCGTTCTGTTGATTCATGCAAAAAGAAGTAAAGTTGCAATTATGCCGTTTCTGTCGTTCACTCTTTTTTTACAGTAATGAGCTCGGTTTGAGGAAAAGAAACTCCCAATCCTGAACGTATGCTCTACCGGGGCAGGGAATTTTTGTGGGCTGTGTTCGCTGATGTAGCTCAAAAGCTTAGCGCAGGGCCTGGCACACATCAGGTGCCAATACGTTCTCAATGCGTGATGCCAGGTGGAGCTGGTGTACGCCGGACGCAGGCTGGTACTCAGCCCTGGGAACCAGTTAAGCAGTGGCAGTTCTTCTCGGAACTCCTTTGACTGCCAGACAGCCTATATCGTATACCTCAGTATTCACATGACAGAAACCATGGTTTTGGGTGATGGCTTTGGGGCCGGGGAAGAAGAGGCATTGCAGGAAATGTTTTTTTAAAAGGGATATTCAAACTTTCTCTTGCATTTCCTTTCAATAATTCAATATCAGCAAAAAAAAAAATAGCAAAGACTATACAAAATGTTAGGTGGTTATCACTGGATGATTGGCTGAGAGCGATTTTTTACTTGTAACTTATAATTTTGCTCACTGTCTGAATAATTTTTTTACAATTAGCACTTATTCCTTTTATAACCAACACAAGAAATATTCATTTTGGAAACAAAAAGCAAATTCAGTGACAAACCAAAAAAAGATCACACTGATTATCTTATAGCTGTCTGTATTTTTTTCTCCTTAGCCCCTAGCCAATGCTTGGCATTTAATAAAGATTAGCTGAAAGAAAAAATGAATGAATGAATGAATGCTTGTTCCATGATCTCTCTTAGTAAAAAAAAAAAAAACGTTCATTTAACTTGCTTATTTTTCAAAAATTCTATGCTGTGATTTCTTTTTTTTTCTTTTTTCCTTTTGGCCACCCTGCAGCAAATGTAGTTCTCGGGCCAGGCATCAGATCCGAGCTGCAGTTGTGACCTACCACCTATGTTGCAACTTTGGCAACGCTTGATCCTTTGAACCTACTGTGCTGAGCCAGGCCTGGCGCTGAAGATATGCTGCCGATTCTGTTGCGCCACAGCGAGAACTCCTGTGCTGTGATTTTTAATATAATGGCAGCAATCTGGAAATTTCAGAAGGAAAAACTTGCCTGCAGTGTTAGTCATTCTTTCCTTCACCTGACTCTGCTCAGCAGTGTATACTCTAAGTATGTGTAGACTGAGATTGGCTGCTGTTAGCCCTTATGACAGCCTGAGACTGGAGCATTCTCTGAGCTCCTTCGAGGTCCAATCAATGGTAACATGCCTTCAGCAGCTTTACCCAAAATATCCACGTGGCGACTGCAAAGCTAGTTTGTGCGAACGTCTACATCCTCAGCAGAATGGCCCAGGCAGTCTTCAGCCCCCAAATCATAGCTCTCAGTTTCTGTTTCTTTCACTATTTTCACTTCCTTTTTCGTATATAGAAAATTGTGGGGATGCAGGTGTTTCTGTGGACTTCAGCACAGAGAACTGAGCAGAGAACTGGGGGCCCCAGGAGGTTTCAAAGTTCATCTCTAATGAAGGTCAGGTATAGCTGTGCGGAAAGCTGCTCCATTCAGCTCTGCCCAGAGGAGCAGCGCTTGGAAGCCAGCGTCCCAGACACCTGCTTGAAAACTTGGCTTATTCTGAAAGAGGTCTTGTAACTGCCCACGTGCGATTTCTTCTTTAAGACATACCACCCTGAGAGTTATGAAAGAGAAGCAAAAAAAACGAACACTCCTCTGCGGCTCTGTGGTTGAGCTATCATATCCCAATGATAGGTCGCAACAAAATATAAAATAGAAACGAACACAAAATGTCCCGAACACCTGCCAGTCTCTTTGCCTCGGTCATCAAGTACCCAACAGTGCTTAACCCTCACCATTCGAGGTAATAGATCAGCAGCAGGAGTCAAGGGGAAGATAACAAAAGAGCTTCCCTGAAATCGCTTTAAAGTCCAGTAATATTTCTAAGAATTTCTGGGACCTTGTCTGGAAGCCTGTCTCCCTCTGCTCAGTGGTCTTCAGAGCTTGCTGTGCGTAAAAGTCCCATGGAGAATTTGTCTACGATGCAGATTCCTGGGAACTCTATCGCCTGAGACCGTGATTGAGATGGGACTGGCCAGGGTCTAGGAATCTATACTGAGCACCCACCCTCAGGGCTGTTGCCCCTTTGCCATTGGGGCTGCCGCCGTGTAAAGAAAATTGGCCCATCTGCGTAGACACAGCTTGATGAGCTTTAGGAAAATGCCATCCCCTTCTCCAGGCAGACGCAGCCCATGCCGGGACTTCCAGTTTACCCGAGTTGCACCGGCTGAACCAGCCGCACTCACCCCTGGGCTGCCTGCCAGTGCGGAGCCCAGGTATCTCAGCCGTGACCTTCCAGAGCACGCTTTGTAATTCACAGCCCTGGGAAGTTTTCATTTCTCTTTTGTTAAGAATAATTCAGAACCAGCCCAGTTCAGCAAGCATTTACCAGGTGCCCGACATGTGCAGCGCTTGTGTCAGACGCGGTAGGGGTTAAGCAGAGTCTGTCTGTCACGGCCAGCAGCTCTACCACGGACCACACAGTGGCTGCGTTTCATGCCGTCTCGAATCCCACAGGAGCAGAGAGGGGGATGAAAAATGTTGGCGGAGACACTCGGGAAAATCGGAGGCAGGAGGAATCGAAATAGGAATTTCGGTGGGTGAGCTTTGAAGCGAGACTGTGACTCCCGTCTTTAGAAGACTCCCTTCCTGGAATAACCTCAAAGCCTGGAAACCTTGCCGATTTGGCTCACGTTTTAAACATCCTAATTTCACCCACTGGTCTTAGTTACAGCTAGCCTTATACCTGTCTCCTCTGCCTTGGGGCACCTCACTCTTAAGGACAGCCCATTATCTTATTAATTAATAGCATTAGTGTACTACATTAATTGCATTAATATTAATTGATAGTATTAATCAACCCAGGTGTGAAATATATGCCTAGATTTTCCTCTTTTCGGTGATTATCGACGGTAAGTTTTAACTTTTTTGCTTGGACTGAAGCATTTCTATTCCATAATCTCTCATCTCGAAAGCTAACAAATGTGAGATGAGAAGGGCGGCTTTCTTTATACATTTAAATAAAGCACTAGAATTTAATTTGGAAGCATGCTCATCTGACTTTCTGACTTTCATATGAAAATTCAAGGATTCTCATGATTCATTAGCTAAACCTACAAAATCCTGTCTTCTGTTTATAACGGAGAAAAAAAGCAAAACAGTTTCCAAACCCAAAGAAATTAGACCAGCCCAAGGTAACATGTCTATGTATGATATAAAGAGTGAAATTACTGATCCAGTTAGGAAACTCAGTGCCTAATATGAGATCCCTGCTGAAAGCAGTAGTCGTATTCAAGACTATCTTATGCTGCTTTGAAAAGCATAGCATCTCCTAGCTGCCTGACACATGCTGAATTTGACTGCATTTAGTAAATTTTAAGCAGTTAGATAACAAACATTGGCCTTTCAGCTGAATCACAAAATACAACATGTTAGAAATAAAAACAAGGAAATCAAATACTTTTTCAGAAAACTTTCTTTCAGGGCTAAAACAAGTTTTTAAGAAAGTACTTTATTTCAGTGTACTTACAGTTAAGAAATAGGTTCTGGGCAGGCTGTGTCCTGTGGCTCAGGAGAGACTCTCACTAAAAGTGAAAGATGCTGGAAAGAGAGAAGTGAGCATATTTCCACCTCAGCCTATAATACAAAGCACAGAGTCAGAGGTTTTTATTGGCCAATGCAAGCCAGGGAAAAAGTTTTCAGGACAGTTTCGTTTTATCTAGAAAATGAAAATATTTCTTGCCCCAAAGGGGTGTATTCCTTCTCTTACATTGGGCTAAATACACTCATGTATCTTTTGGGGGAGGGGTTTTGACTCGTTATAAAAATGAATTGGTTTTACATGCCAGGCAGAGCTTACCAGTTTTTAAAATTTACTTTTTCTCTGTAATACCATAAATGCCTAAGATTTAGTGTATATTTATTGCCATTTTAAAATTGGGGAGCAGGGGAGTTCCCGTCGTGGCGCAGCAGAAATGAATCCAACCAGGAACCATGAGGTTGTGGGTTCCATCCCTGGCCTCGCTCAGCAGGTTAAGGATCCAGCATTGCCGTGAGCTGTGGTGTAGGTCACAGACGTGGCTCGGATCCCGTGTTGCTGTGGCTGTGGTGAAGGCTGCAGCTGTAGCTCTGATTCGACCCCTAGTCTGGGAACCTCCATATGCCCTGGGTGCGGCCCTAAAAAAGGGGGAAAAAAAGGTGGGCGAAATAAAATTGGTGAAACGTGTAGGTGGTAGAGTTTAGGAAAAAACAGTTTATCTGAAATTCCATACTGATCAGATATTCTTTTTCCTTCTGCCTTTTCGGGCTCTGTGTTTACTCTCCCTAGTACTGATTAAATGTCTGTGGTGTGTGAGGCACTGCCCTAAATGCTGTGCACGGATTAATGTATTGTATTGTCCTCGCTGTTCTGACGGGTAGAGGTAATGATCACCATTTAACTGGCAAGAAAACTGAGTCACAACAAAACATGGCTAGAAGTGGCTAGAAGGTGGCAGCTGGGAATTGGCGGAAATGGGACTTAAATCACATTGGCTGAGCTCTGTCACATCAGCTCTCGCGTTCTCCCCCTCCAGCCTCACGCCAGACTGGGAAAGAGAAGCCATTCCAAGCCACCCACTTTGCCATTCCACCATTTTGTAAGCTAAGGAAACTGTCAGTCATTTATTTATGTCTTAATTTTTAATCACATAAGTTCTTGTTTTTTTTTCTTTCTTTTTAGGGCCGCACGTGCGGTGTATGGAAGTTCCCAGGCTAGGGGGTCCGACTGGAACTACAGCTGCGTCTGTGATGTACAGACGATATCTGAGTCTGAGCTGCGTCTGCACAGCTCACGGCAACGCTGGAACCTTAACCCACTGAGAGAGGCCAGGAATCGAACCCACGTCCTCAGGGATACTAGCAGGGTTCGTTACTGCTGAGCCACAACGGGAACTCCTCATGTCAGTTCTTGAATGGGTGTCGCCTTAGCCTGCTGATTTCCTGTTCTTTCTAAAGAAAAGTGAGTGGAGAAATCAGTTTAGATATTGTAATACCAACTACAATCTGAAACAATAATCTTTTTTTTTTCCCCACAAAGGTTATGTCCAGTCTTAACAAGTTTTGGGTGGCATTGTAAATTGGTGCTCTCTTTTTGGAAGGCAGTATTGGCTACACAGTACCTAGTAGAATCAGAAAATAGACTTCCTTTGGCCTGGCAGTTTCATCAAGAGTGAGTGTCTTCTTAAATTTTGTGCCCATGGTCACTTTTTTTCCTCACCCTGCACCCAGGACTGAGTGAAAGGGACAACTGCCACCAGGTCTGTGTTTAGCATTATGCTTTCCAGAGTGAGAGATAAAAGATCTTAAGGACCTGGTTATACCTCTGAGCTATGCTGGGGGCAGTGGGACCATAACATGTGATGACAATGAATTCTGTGTGAAGTAAACCTTTCTAAATACTTATAAAATTCTGAAACAGTTTTTAACTTAATGGAAACACTGCAAAAATAGGATAGAGTTCTCATATGCCCTTCATCTAGTTTCCTTTGAAATGAACATTTCAGATAACCAGAGTAAGATGACCCAAACCTGAAAATTAACTTTGGTGCAATAACATTAGCTCCACTAGAGACATTATTTGACTCCTTTTTTTTTTTTTTTGTCTTTTTTAGGGCCACACCCATGGCATATGGAGGTTCCCAGGCTAGGGGTCTAACAGGAGCTGTAGCTGCTGGCCTACACCACAGCCACAGCAACATGGGATCCGAGCCGCGTCTGCGACCTACACCACAGCTCACGGCAACGCCAGATCGTTAATGCACTGAGCAAGTCCAGGGATCGAACCCCCAGCCTCATGGTTCCTGGTTGGATTTGTTTCCACTTGCGCCATGACGGGAACTCCTCCTTTCTACTCTTAAAAAGAAAATTAGCAGCTGTGAATTCAATGCAGTTTTCTAATCAGATTTGGAATAACTAGAGCTGGCATTCACATCCAACACAAGGCGAGTTTCTTGTGAAATTATAATGTTTTTCTAATCAGAAAATTGGCCATTATGTATGCATTTGCATAGAAAAATTGAGCATTTCCAGATGCGGGTAAGGGCAAAACATTTCTGTTTACTTGTGTTTTTTTAATCAGGTCACATGTAAACGAATCCATTTCCTTTCCTTGTTTTCTGGCCCCATTGTGATAAACGTTGTTAGAAATCATGGCAGTTTTCCAGAAGTAATTTCCTATCCTAAAACAACTGATGCCGTCTTGGATTATGAGCTCTTGTTTTTCAGTCAAAGTGTACAAATCATTAAGCTTCTGACTGAAAAGCCTGTGACCTCTAAGTGCTGAGAAGCTGGTTGCACAGTAAGTGTGGAGCAGAAGGGGTTGGGCTCACTTAGCTACGAAGGAAAATGAATGAATAAAGACCGAATGATTTACAGCACACCTGGTAAAGCAGAAGATAAATATTACAAGGCCAGTTCCTGTGGAAATTTACGTCTGTGCTTCCATCCTCAACCACCTCTGGCTCAAGCCCAGCAACTTGTCAGTTTACATCTGGTGGAAATTATATTTTTAGAAGTTGCAGCTGAGAACACGGTTTTATGATAACGAGGAGATGCTGTGGAAGAGGCTGTGACATTTGTTTCCATTTATATATTTTTTTTCTTCTTCTTTTTTTTTCTTTTTCGGGCTGCATCCACAGCATCTGGAAGTTCCCAGGCTAGGGGTCAAATTGGAGCTGCAGCTGCCCGCCCGCACCACAGCCACAGCAACGCAGGATCCAAGCCACGTCTTCGACCTACACCGCAGCTCATGGCAATGCAAGATCCTTAACTCACTGAGCGAGGCCAGGGATCAAACCCATGTCCTCGTGGGTACTAGTCGGGTTCATTAGCGCTGAGCCAGGACGGGAACTCCTGTTTCCCTCTATCGTTAGGGCTCCTAGCTACAGATGAAACCCCTGTTCCTCTGCAGTCAGAACAGATTCTCCATTTCCTGGGGAAATCCTGTCTCCATGGTCAGTAGCTCCAGCCTTGTGGACAGGCTCAGCTTTCTACATGAAATGTAGTAACTCTCATTAGGGAGAGCCCAGGAATAGGCTGCAGGTAATAGGACCTGCTTACTTGGCCCTCCTTCCCAAACAAAATTAAAAAATAACAAGAGCCTGGAGGTCCCATTGTGGCTCAGGGGCAACGAATCCGACTAGTCTCCATGATGACTCGGGTTCGATCCCTGGCCTCGCTCAGTGGGTTAAGGATCCGGCACTGCTGTGAGCTGTGGTGTAGGTCACAGATAAGGCTCGGCTCTGGCATTGCTGTGGCTGTGGCGTAGGCCGGTAGCTGCAGCTCCCATTAGACCCCTAGCCTGGGAACTTCCAGATACCACGGGTGTAGCCCGAAAAAAGCAAAAACAAACAAAAAAATTGACCAGAACCAGGGACTTGCCTAGGGTGAAGTTCTCTTCCTGCTTCTTAACCTTGCTCTTTTTCATTGCAGACTGGCCTTGTCTGAAACAGGGAGTGGGAGCTCAGGGTAGACAAAATCTAAAAAGCGGTGGGATTTCTCTCAGCAGGCTGGAGCAGAGACTGCCACGATTTAACCTGCAGGGACCCAGGATTGCCTGGCACTTGGGAGGAGCATGCTGAAGAGGGCACACCTGTCACAGTGTGTTCCTTGGTCCCTGTGTGCTGGTCAGTAGGAACCCGGGGTCTTAGCTGTGTGTTTCTGCTTCCACTGGCGTCCCACCACACTGAGACGTTCTAAGACTCAGCTCTGTTATTGAGTCCAGTGACCTTCAAGAGGTCTTGAATTTCCTCTCTGATATCAAGGAGGCCTCCTGCTTCCTCCTGGCTTCTTCATCCTGACCAGGAAAGAGAACCGAGGTGTATATGAGAAATAGTTGCCTTTGCAGAAGATTTTGGAGGCTTTAGAAAGCCTGAATTATTGTGCAAATTTGCCAGCTCTTGACCAAGGGGGAAAAAGGAATATATAATGAAAGCGGAGAGACCAAGGCCTGAAGACTCCCTAGGAAAGCTCTTAATCTGTACCCCTTCAAACTTAAAAATATCTGTTCAGTGTCCCAGCCTCCTTCTGGGCATCAGAGAAATGTAATCTTTAAGGAGCTGAAAGCAATTCAGGATTCCAGTGATGGAGAGTTCCCATTGTGGCATAGCGGAAATGAATCTGACTAGGAACCATGAGGTTGCGGGTTTGATCCCTGGCCTCGCTCAGTGGGTCAGGGATCCAGCGCTGCCATCTTGCTGTTCCTCCGTTCTGCCGTCGCAATCCTGCTCCACAGAGGAAAATCGTTTTAATTCAATTATTTCTGTTTCTGTTTTTAGTTTTCCTGGGATTTATCTTCGTATCTCTCAGTAATATATTATGCGGTTCTTTCCTGATTAATGATCTTAGATATTATCTGTGGCTTGCTGCAGGACAGAAGAGG
>PVHT020000886.1:10553257-10760321 GCA_004024745.2 Catagonus wagneri | reverse complement strand
GGAACCTCCATATGCCGCGGGTGCGGCCCTAGATAAGGCAAAAAGACAAAAAAAAAGAAATTCAATTTCTACTTTAATTCCTTTGTAACTTTATTTTTAATTGTTTTTTTTTTTGCTTTTTAGGGCTGTACCCGCGGCATATGAAGGTTCTCAGGCTAGGGGTCCAGTTGGAGCTACAGCTGCCGGCCTACACCACAGCCACAGCAACACCAGATCTAAGCCACATCTGCGACCTTCACCACAGCTCATGGCAATGCCAGATCCTTAAGCCACTGGGCAAGGCCAGGGATCAAACCTGCATCCTTATGGATCCTAGTCGGGTTTGTTAACCGCTGAGCCATGATGGGCACTCCATTTTCCTTTGTAACTTTAAAGACTCTATGCAGACCTTTGTTTTCGTTTCTGCTTAACACAGTATCCCTTGACTGATTTTGTGTTTTATGAGAAGAGCCGACCCTGCTGCCCTCTTCCTCATTCTGCCTCCCAGCTTCTGTTATTTCTGTTTTTACTTTTCTATTTTTGATGTTGATAACACGCCCATCCTGCTCTGTGCCTGTAATTAAGAAAATTTGTACACTGCCCAATGGTTGAATCTAAATAGTTTTGTTTTAAAAAGCAATGTTAATATTACTGTGGCTACATGACTATTGTTAAGAGTAGGGCCAAGATTCATTTTTCTTTTCTTTTCTTTTTTTAAATGTATGGCCAGATCCTTAACCCATTACGACATAAGAGAACTCTCAAGCTTCATTTTTCTTCATCTGTTTAATACACCCTTACTCATTGTGGGCCCTTTTCTAATCGCTCTGTAATGTTTAACTAACTTAATCTTTGACAGCCCTATGAAGAAGGACTATAGTTAACCTTATTTTATGAGTGATGAAACTGCTGAGCGAAAATTTACCCAGCTAGCAAACACAGAATTAATTAACTCAAGAGTCAGGATTTTTTTTTTCCTCTCTGGAGTTTCTCTTCACTTATTTGTGTGCTTTAATCGCCTTCTCAATGCCAGTTTCAAATCTTAAGAATTCTGCTTTCCCTGAGTTGCTCCTTCCTACAACCTCGATCTTTGGTTCCAATTTGGAGCCATTGTTCTCTAGACCTGCTGTGTTTCTGTCTACTGGAAACCTTTACTTCTTCTCAGGGTTTTTCAGATTCCAAGTCATCCTGTTCCGAGTTGCATGTATCCAGCAGACTGCATTTTCCAAAGATGGCCGTCCTTGTGTTTCTCCCACCCCACACGCTCTTCTTACAGTGTGACTGTGTGACGAATACTCTCACATGTCAAAGTGTTTCCGCTCTTTGAATCTGGATGGAGGCTTGTGACTGCCTGACCAGCGGAGCAGCAATGAAAGTGATGGTGTGTGACTTCCAAGCTTAGTCATACTAAGAATCTCCGAGCCCTCCACGCTTGTTCTTAAAACCCAACACCATATTTTCATGAAGGTCACACTACACAGAGAGCCACATATGGGTGCTCTGGCCAAAGTCCTCAGCCAACAAGCCAGCGTCCACCACAAGTCATGTGAATGAATGAAGTCCAGATGGTCCCAAATCCTGCCCTTTAAGACCTTCAGCTGAGGGTCAGATATGATGGAACAAAGACAACCTGTTCCTGTTGATTCTGCCGGAATTCCTGACTCCGAGAAACCATGTGATAATACATGATCATTGTTTTAAGTTAATTAAGTACACAGATATTGGTTATGCATGAATAGGTAAATAATATAATGCACAAAGCTATTTAGGAGGATTTTGTTCCTTTTTCTAGAAAGATGTGAGAAATTGGAATGCCAGTAAACATATTAATCTCTATAATTTGCAAAATGTTAAAGCACAGTACTTTTCATTAGAATGTTGATGAAGTGACATGATTCTTTTTAGTAAGGTTTTATTTAGTGTCACGTGCTATATATTTTATGCATTATTTAATTGTTTAAAAAAATTTTAATGTATTAAAGTATGCTTGATTTACAATATTCTGTCAATTTCTGCTGTACAGCAAAGTGACCCAGTCATACATACATACACATTCATTTTCTCATATTATCTTCCATTACGTCCTGTCACAAGTGATTGGATATGGGTCCCTGCATTGTACAGCAGGACCTCATTGCTTATCCATTCTAAATGCAATACTTTGCCTCTATTAACCCCAAACTCCCAGTCCATCCCACTCCCTCCTCCTCCCCCTTGGCAGCCACAAGTCTGTTCTCTATGTCTGTGAGTCTGCTTCTGTTCTGTAGGTGGGTTCATTGGTGTCATATTTTATATTCCATGTACAGGCGATATCATGCTGTATTTGTCTTTCTCTTTCGGACTTACTTCATGAAGTGACAATTAAAAATTATCGTCTAGTAAGATGCTTTGAGGGAGTCTCCGGGAGACCTAGCAGGTTAAGGATCCCATGTTGTCACTGCTGTGGCTTGGGTTCCTGGCCCAGGAACTTCTGCATGATGTGAGTGTGGCCAAAAAATAAATAAATAAATAAATAAAGATGCTTTGAAAAGCCAAAAGCAGAGTAGTGGGTGTAAACCTAACTAATACCCATGTAATCCGTATGAGGCTTGAGAGCTCTGAAACTGGAGTAAACCCGAGATGTTAAAGCCTACACTGACTGCAGACCAGTCAGACTTCCACTAAGCCAATAAGCAGCAACGTTCAGACTTTAGTGTGTCTTCAAAGTTCTCATCATGGCGCAGCGGAAATGAATTCGACTGGGAACCATGAGGTTGCGGGTTCGATCCCTGGCCTCGCTCAGTGGGTTAAGGATCCAGTGTTGCCGTGAGCTGTGGTGTAGGCCGCAGATGTGGCTCGGATCCCGCATTGCTGTGGCTGTTGTGTAGACTGGCAGCTGTAGCTCCAACTGGACCCCTAGCTTGGGAACCTCCATATGCTGCGGGTGCAGCTCTAGAAAAGATAAAAATAAAATAGAGATCAACTGCCACATCCCCGGAGCTTCAAATTTGTTTGTCTTTTGGCAGATGACAACAGTGATAACAAAGGTAATTAACTTTTCTCGGGCAATTACTCTCCTAAGCACTTTATATGTATATGATTTCTTTATGTCTTCGCATCAGTCTTGGAGGTAGGTATTATTATTCTCCCATTTTATAAGTCCTAAACTGAGGCAAGAGAGGCTCACAGTAGGCACCCAGTAAATACTTATTCAATGAACTATTGGTGGAGTGCTTCTTACTTGCAAAGCTATCTGCCAAGTTCTGAAAAGGGTGGGGGAGAAAAAAAGAAAGAAAGAAACGTGGTCCTGTCTCTGGAAATTTCCAGCCCTATGGGCCTGTCCTGGGAGGTTTCCGGTGACAAGGCCGTGAAGAGTGGACGGAGCCGCCTCCCTCCACACGCCCCCCCACCGCATCCTGCCACGAGCTGATACTCTTGCCTGAAACAGAAAGCAACGCAAGTTAGCATGCCTTAACAGTGACCCAAGGTTAAGATGACAGCAATTTCCTGTAGCATGCCGAAATGATGGCTTGTTTCTAAAGATACTCAGTTTCCTGCCAAAGGTTCCTCGGTAGAATGAACCCTCTAGACTTGAGCTTAGTGAGCCACACCATTAAAACTGAGTTCTCTTTGGGGGCTCAGGGGGAGGTTTCCCTGTGTCCCTCTCCCGCCCCCGCACCGCCATGTTTACTGCCCGGCCTTTATCACTCTGCAAACGTGGAAGGGAACGAGCCCACAGTTCTGTTTCCCCAAGACGCTCACCCTTTCGTAGGCACCCCCAGGAGAACACGCTTGCGCGCTCCCACGGCTCTGCAGAACGAGGAGATCCCTCCAGAAGGTCTCCGGTTCCACTGGAGGAGCCCGATTCAAGTGTCTGCGCGTTCACTTTTGCATTTTTGTTTTTTCTTTTTAGGGCCGCACCTGCGGCATACGGAGGTTCCCAGGCTAAGGGGTCAAATCGGAGCTGTAGCTTCTCTTTCACTTTGGAAACACTGTCCTCTCCCAATACGAGCTACGTCTTCTGAGTTTTGCAAACATTTCCTTTTCTAACGAATGCCTGAAACCTGAGGTTTCTCAACCCTCTTCTCTCTCTGCCCTTCCTTGCTTATTGCCTTTTTTTTTTTTTTCTTGCTGTTCCCACAATATGTGAAATTTCCCGGGTCAGGGCTCAAACCTGCACCACACTGGTGACACTGCCTGATTCTTAACCACTGGGCCACTAGGGAACTCCTGCACTTCTTTGCTTGTGTCGCTCCTTGCCACGAATTCAAGCCCAGTTCAGTGCCACTGAATCCTAAATTTGTATTTCCACCCTGGGTCTCTCCTTTGACTGACATACTCTTGTCATCTGCTTTCTAGACTTTTTCCCTTGAAGGCCTTACAGCCAGCTCAGACTTTATAAGTCCAAAAAGAGCTTTCAGTTTTCTCGAAAATTCTTCCCCATTTTGCTCAGTGGCTCTCCCTTCCACCGGGCTGCTCAAGCTGGAAAACAATTATCCTGAATTTCTTCACATCTCCCAGCTAAGTTCATTAGCGTTTAGCTTTTCCGGATTGTGCCTCTCAGAGTTTGGCCCTACGTGCTGGAAAACTTTAAAAATGTCTGGTCTTTAGCTGCCAGAAACTTCTGTCTTTGCTCTTAGTGAAAACTGTAAATTTGTGGGAAAGATTCTTCTTTTGTTCTGGGAGAAATAATTGTTTTTATTTTTAAGGGGAAAAAAAATAATTTCTTGGTTTGAACAAATCATCAGATGTTTTATTTATTTATTGCTTTTTTTTTTTTAGAGCCATACCTGTGGCATATGGAGGTTCCCAGGCTAGGCGTTGAATCAGAGCTACAGCTGCCGGTCTACACTGCAGCCACAGCAACATCGGATCTGAGACTCATCCCCAACCCACACCACAGCTCACGGCAACACTAGGTCCTTAACCCACTGAGCGAGGCCAGGGATCGAACCCACGTCCTCATGGATGCTAGCTGGGTTTGTTACCACTGAGCCACAACGGGAACTCCCCAGATCAGAAGTTTTTGAGGGGAATTCTCCACTAGGAGGATGCTGCAAAAATACCTTCCTCAGAACACCCCTCGAAATCCAGAGCAGAAAGCAGCTACTGGAGAATGAAAAGCGTGACATTCTGTAGGGGGTGATTAGACTGATTAACAGGAGACTGAGATTGTGGGAAATCAAAGAATTACTTATCTTGTGTTACACCCTTTTCCCAACATTAAAGAGAGACTGTGTCCCTACAGAGAGAACTAGAATGCAGGAGTCAGAGCAGAAATGGAAAAGAAAAATACGGTGAAGAGGAAGGGAGTAGTGTGTAGAATAGGGCACTGAAGCTCAGAATTTTAAGCCCCAGCGCTGCAAGGATGGTGCATTCTGAATTACTGCATTAGAGCTTCCTTCAGTCGCTGCTCTCACAGCAGGGGGACAACCGGCATTGGAAATAATTGTGATTTTTTTTTTTTTTTTGGTCTTTTTAAGGCAACATAGGGAAGTTCCTGGGATAGGGGTCAAATCGGAGCTGCAGCTGCTGGCCTGCACCATAAGTCACAGCAACACCAGATCCGAGCCATATCTGAGACCTACACCACGGCCTATGGCAACATCGGATCCTTAACCCACTGAGTAAGGCCAGGGGTCAAACCCACATTCTCATGGATACTAGTCGGGTTCTTAACCCGCTGAGCCACAGTGGGAACTCCACTTACGATCCTTTAAAAAACTCCTGGATCCTTTAAAAACTCCACTTATGATCCTTTAAAAAACGCCTGGATCCATGGTAGGTCTGAATCAGAATCTCTGGGAGAACAGGCTGTGGTTACAAGCTTCAGCAACACTCTAGCTCTTTTCAGAGTCACCAGAAAGACTTAGCTGATATTACAGAATTTACACCACCATAATCAACACCCTGGGCTGGGCAGCGGGCTGTCACTCTGCTGCAACCCCCTGAGTTTTATTGAGAACAGATGGATGGCCGCTCTGATCCCAAGGGACACATCACAGAGCGCCTCACTGTGTCTGTGGCAGATCGTATTTTCCAAAGACGGCTGCAGCAATAGCTCTGGTCCCTTATACTCTTCAAGCACCTTACTGCTTTCCATTAAGAGCTAGCGTCTGTGTCCCCTCCCTCTTGAAAGTAAGTGAAACTTTGTCACTGTCTTAACCAAGAGAGTTCAGCAGACGTGATGCTATATGATTTCTGAAGCTGGGCTCTAGCAATTTACTTCCAGCACACAGTAACGATTGGGGGGTTTTGAGTTAATTAAGGGACATGGCCTGGCGTGAGGGAGGCTTAAGGATTTGGAATGCACAGGGTAAAGCATGATAGCAAGAGTAGGAGAATGAGACAGGCAATAACTATTCTCAGCTGCATTAACGATTTTTTTTTGCATTAACATTTTTTAAAACCCTTTTATCATAACTTTTAAGTACTTTTTAAATAAGCCACATGGAAAAAATATTTTTTGCTTACTAGCAGAGTTCCCTCCCAACCTGCGTCTTTGGGGTTGCGGTTCCTAGGACTAGAATGCTGAGATGGATCTAAATTGCTCTACATAAGAAAGGTATGTGGGCGGCAGCCATGTTCACTGTGGCATTATTTATAATAACCAAGACATGGAAACAACCCAAGTGTTCACTGCCCTATGGAAGGATAAAGATGATGTGATGTATATACGTGCGTGTGTGTGTGTGTGTATGCATGTTACATACATGTACACACGCATACCATACACACATGAGGGAATATTATCAGCCATAAAAAGGAAGTTTTGCCATTTGCAACAAAATGGATGGAACTTGAGGGCATTATAAAATAAATGAAATAGGTCAGACAGAGAAAGAAAAATACCGTATGATCTCACTTATATGCGGAAATCTAAAAAAACAAATAAAACAAAAACAACTCCCCTGTCCCCCAAACTCATAGATACAGAGAACAGATTGGTGGTTCCCATTCCTGGCAACAGGAATGAAGGTGGTCATGGGTCGAAAGTGCCGGTGAATAAGTCATGGGATGAAATGTCAGCATAGCCGTTATATCTAATAACACTGTATTGCATATATTTGATGTTATTTATTGATATGGGCAGTCAGTCATAATTTGCGGTTAAGACATAAAACAGTTTATAAAAGAGCATTCAGGAGTTCCCGTCGTGGTGCAGCGGTTAACGAATCCGACTAGGAACCATGAGGTTGCGGGTTCGATCCCTGCCCTTGCTCAGTGGGTTAACGATCCGGCGTTGCCGTGAGCTGTGGTGTAGGTCGCAGACGCGGCTCGGATCCCGCGTTGCTGTGGCTGCGGCGCAGGCCAGTGGCCACAGCTCCGATTAGACCCCTAGCCTGGCAACCTCCACATGCCGCGGGTGCGGCCATAAACCCGCGGCCATAAAATGACAAAAGGAAAAAAAAAAAAAAAAGAGCATTCAGGGAGTTCCCATCGTGATGCAGTGGAAATGAACCTGACTAGGAACCATGAGATTGCGGGTTCGATCCTTGGCCTCACTCAGTGGGTTAAGAAACCTGCGTTGCTGTGAATCATGGTGTAAGTTGCAGACATGGCTCGGATCCAGCGTTGTTGTGGCTGTGGTGTACGCTGGCAGCTGTAGCTCTGACTGGACCCCTAGCCTGGGAAACTCCGTATGCTGTGGGTGTGGCCCTAAAAAGCAAAAGAATAAAAATAAAAATAAAAAGGAGCATGCACAACATCACCCCCATATTTTTATAAGGAAATGACTAGAAAAAATTTCCCTCAAGTAGTTTCATTTTGCCCAAATATCCTATCACTATTCTTGCCACTGTTCATAGCTTTGAACCCAATCTACTGACTTCTTGACTACAATATTTTCCATGTGCTGGAGGAATAAAAAGGAAATTAGAACAAATACGATCTGCCCTCCTTTCATGATGCTTACCAATTACTAATGATGAAAATGTTAAATGAAAAGAAAAAAAGAAAAGAAAAATGAGGGCTGCCAGGAAGGCAAAAGACAAGATAGTCTATAGATTTTATAATAGCAGTCCTTGGAAGCCTAAACCATAGGATTGATTTTTACAAGAAAAAATAAAATAAAAACCATTTTTGTGTAGTCACAAACAACGAAATAGGACTCCAAGACCTGCTTTCTAGATGCAGCACTGCCTTTCTGTATATACATGTGACCTTGCAAATGCCATACTTTTCTGTATCTCATGTTTGAAAGTTGCTGCAAGAGTGAATCTTAAAAGTTCTCAGCACAAGGAAAGAAAAAACTTGTAACTGTGCGGTGATGGCCGTGGACTGGAATTATTATGATCCTTCTGCAGTATATACATATAGCAATTCATTTGGTTGTATCCTAAAACTAATGCAATGAGCCAGCTATATCTCAGTTAAAAAACGAAATAAAATACCAAGCTAACAGAAAAAAAATAAATTATAAAAAAAAAAAAAAGGAGGAGTTCCCGTCATGGCTCAGCGGAAATGAATCTGATTAGCGTCCATGAGGACTAGGGTTCAATCCCTGGCGTCGCTCAGTGGGTTAAGGATCCGGTGTTGCCATGAGCTGTGGTGTAGGTCACAGACACAGCTTTGATCCAGCGTTGCTGTGGCTGTGGCGAAGGCCGGTGGCTACAGCTCCGATTAGACCCCTAGCCTGGGAACCTCCCTATGCCGAGGGTGCAGCCCTAAAAAGACCAAAGGAAAAAAAAAAAAGGTATGTAGAGGCCCCGTGGCGGTCTTGCTGCAGGAGGTGACTTGGTGATTAGGCAGTTTGCCGTGCAGCTTATGATGGAAATCCTCCCCTCGTGTATAAAATCCACAGTGAGTTCTGCACTGCTGGGTGTTTAATTCCTGGAAGGTTTGACTTTACAGGGCTGTGAAGATGTGCCAAAGGCCATGCGGGCGCCCTGAGGGAGGAAAGCACACTTTCCTGGGGTGAGGGGTGGCACAGGGTGACACCTGGTCTCCCCGTGCAAGGAAAATCCAAATAATAATCACCTTTGACTTGACATTTTACGAACCTCTTATTCTGGACATTTTCAAACTCCTGTAAAGGTAGAAAAGTAGAAGGCAGGACCTCCACATACCCATCATTCCATCCTGACATTTGGACAAACTTGGGCTCATTTTTAAAAGAAACATACTGTAATTTTTCATGAAGCAGCATTTAAAGACACAAGAATTGCCAAGGAGATTAATTTTTTAATGGCAGTCATCTTAGAGAATAGCACTGGAACGATATTTCTTTCAAAATAAGCCAGCAAAATAAAAATACTTGAAAGTCATTTGAAACCATATGATTAGCCGAATTAGTTTCTAAGATTTGAGGTGAGATAGCAAGCACTGAATAAATGCAGTATTTCATTTCAGCATGTTCTTCCACTGCAGTGTGAATCTGACCTGTAGAAAGCAGGGGAAAAAAAGGAAAGAAAAGAATGAATGAATGCATTAGGACTTATCGTTTCTGCCTTTTTTTTTTTCTTTTTAGGGCCACATCTACAGCATATGGAAGTTCCCAGGCTAGGGGTCAAATCAGAGCTGCAACTGCTGGGCTACACCACAGCCATGGCAATACGGTACCTGAGCTGCATCTGCAAAGTGCACTACAGTTTGCGGCAATGTTGGATCCTTAACCCACTGAGCAGGGCCAGGGATCAGACTGGCGTCCTCGCAGACAACATCAGGTCCTTAACCTGCTGAGCCGCAATGGGAACTCCAGTTCCCTCTTTTTCTCACATTATCTTCTTTCAACTATCAAAACTTCTATTCCTGAGTTTCCTGGTGGCCTAGCAGTTTAGGATCCGGTGTCCCCACTACTGTGGCTTGGGTTCGATTCCTGGCCTGGGAAATTCTGTATGTTGCAGCTGTGGCCAAAAATACACCCCCCCCCCGAATTATTCCATTCCACTACTACCCTACAGCCAAATTGCAGCATATTTAAAATCTATATCAAGTAACGGGGCCTGGGCCAGTACATCCTATTTGGAAGAGTCAGAACCACTAGTTAAGATTCAGATGAATCTCCCAGGTTAGAGCTCATTATGCTTCCTTATTTAATATTGTGGTGTTGACAAGAACATATAACTAGATCCATTAACAGTCACTTTTTGTTTGTTTGTTTGTTTGTTTGTCTTTTTAGGGCCACACCCGAGGCATATGGAGGTTACCAGGCTAGAGGTTGAATCGGAGCTAGAGCTGCCGGCCTATGCCACAGCCACAGCAACGCGGGATCTGAGCCATGTCTGTGACCTACATCACAGCTCAGGGCAACGCTGGATCTGCGACCCACTGAACGAGGCCAGGGATTGAACCTGTGTCCTCATGGATGTTAGTCAGATTCATTTCCACTGAGCCACGCAGGAACTCCTACAGTCACATTTAGTACGACATCTCAGTGGGTGTGGCAGCTGCGGACCTGCCCTCCAGGCTTAGGGAAATGAACGTTCTGTTGTCCACGTATCTCGACTACCTCCAGGCATGACGTAAGTAAGGTAGGCAAGGATGACATGTGGCCTCACATGGCCACTCCACCTGTGGCAGACATCCTACCAAATCACAGAAGTCCTTCCCATCCGATCAGAGTTAACCTTTTCCACCCAGGGCCTGGGACGCTGACTCCCAATTGATGGGTGTAAGCTGGCCATTTACTGTCATTTGCTCCCCTGTTGTTGAGCTGGCTCACGCATCTGTGTGAGAGGGTACCAAAGAAACCAAAGAGGTCTTTGAGGATTTGTTTTGATGCTCACAAATCAAAGAATTCCCACTAACTTACCAAGCACCTTTTATAAAGCATTCATCGCTTTTCTTTTCTCAATATCCCGCTTGAGCTGACAAAGGGTGCAGTTAGGGAGACACAACAGCCACAGGAAGTCAGTCATAATAGAGCCCTGTTAAAAAGCAGACAAACGGGTCAACCCATAGCCTATAAATATAGTCACAAAATTTCTTCATTTGTATAGCTTTTCAAAGCTCTTTCAAACTACATTTTAGGTCACTTGGTCATCATGAGAATCCTGGGACGGACTCCTGTTCGTCTGATGACCAAGTCAACAACCGTGCTAAGATCGCATAACCAATCGGTGGCAGCAGCTGGTCTTGCTCTTCTCCAGCCAGGACGCCGTTCATATCATTTCATTTCAAAGAAGCTGCACGTTACAATTATAGCCCCAGTCCTCTGTCTGGAATGGTTCCCTTTTTTCCTTTGCTAACTGACTTTTTATTTAAATATTTAAAAATATTTAAAATGTTTATTGATTTATTTACTTATGTTTATATGTGTATATTCATTCTTTTTTCTTTTTTTTTGCTTTTTAGGGCCACACCCACAGCATAGGGAGGTTCGCAGGCTAGGGGTCGAATCAGAGCTGTAGCTGCTGGTTTACACCACAGCCATGAGGGATCCAAGCTGTGTCTGCAGCCTGCACCACAGCTCATGGCAATGCTGGATCCTTAACACACTGAGCGAGGCTAGGCATCGAACACACAAGCTTATGGTTAATAGATTAGTTTCCGCTGCGCCACAATGGGAACTCCCGATTCATTCATTCTTATTGAGGTGGAATGAATGGTTCCCTTTCTTTATTTTCTCTTTTCTCATTCTTTCTTTCTTTCTTTGGCCTCATCTGTGGCATATAGAAGTTCCCAGGTGAGGGGCTGAATCAGAGCTGCAGCTGCCGACCTACATCACAGCCATGGCAACAACGGATCCAAGTTGCATCTGTGACCTAGGCTGCAGCCTGTGGCAATGCTGGGTCCTTAACCCACTAAGCAAGGCCAGGGATCGAACCAGAATCCTAATGCACACCAGTCGGGTTCTTAACCTGCTAAGCCACAACGGAAACTCCAGTGGTTGTTTCTTTTCTTTCTCTCTCTCACCTGCTGAAGCTGTGGCCCTGGCCAAAGGGATTCTTTTTTTTTTTTTTTGTCTTTTTGCCTTATCTAGAGCCACACCCGCGGCATATGGAGGTTCCCAGGCTAGGGGTCTAACAGGAGCTGTAGCTGCCAGCCTACACCACAGCCACAGCAACGCGGGATCTGAGCCGCGTCTGCGACCTACACCACAGCTCACGGCAACGCCGGATCCTTAACCCACTGAGCAAGGCCCGGGATCGAACCCGCAACCTCATGGTTCTTAGTCGGATTCGTTGACCACTGAGCCATGAAGGGAACTCCAAAGGGATTCTCTTTTGCAGGAAGGGAGGGGCAGGTCAGAGAGGCTGTACTGGAGCAGCGGAATAACAGTTTGCATAGATGTAAAGGGGAAACAAAGCAGAGAACCAGAGTTATACGAATCAGTCGCAGGACTTTCTAGCCATTTTAGAGGTCTGTTCTAAGGATGAAAAATAGATTTAAACTGTCTATAAATACACTGATTTAATGTGAGCCAAGGAAACCTAGGATAGCATAGAATCCTAGACCTAGAAGAGACCTTAGAAGTCATCCTGCATGGCTTTGTCATGTTTCTCAGATGCGAAAACTGATGCTGCCAAATGACTTATCAGAGTCCAGAAATGACCTCCTGCTGGCAGAACCTTTATCTCCAGAACCCAGCTAAGTGCTGCTTCCTCTGCGCCACTGTGGACCACTTTGACACTCTCACCCTCACAGCCACGTACGTGACTACGTGCATCTGGGACTTTGCATGCTGTTTCAGGAAGTTTATGGGACGGTCACAAAGCTACGAAGCCCTGTGTTAAGTTATGCTGAGCTAAGGACCAAAACGATAACAGCCATCTGGTGAGCACTCATCACTTGCCAGGCCCTGTGCCGAGTCCTTCCCTGCCTTGTCTGATGTGACTCTGTCTACGTCACTCTGGGGGGAGGTGTCACGATTTGCCATTTGATCAGTGAGGGGGCCAAGGTTTCGGAAGATGGGTGACTTGCTCACCATGAGGGGAGCAGAGGCCAAGTTGCCAGAGACACAAATCCAACATGTCGCTTCTTCACTGAAAAACATTTTAGTGGCTTCCCAGCTCCCTCAGGGTAAAAGTCGGCAAGGCCATTATCGGGGCCAACTCTAATGCTCTGATGTCATCTTCTATAACGTCTCCCCGCCCCCCAGTACACTCTACTTCTGCTTCTGCAGCTGCTTGCTGGGTCTGCAATACCCAGGTACGAGCTACTTCAGGACCTCGGCTCCAGCGCTTTCCTCTGCCTGGACCTTCCCCAGATGAGTCAGTTTCTCATGCATTTAAGTCTTTACTTTCTTTTTTTTTTAATATTCATTTTACTTATTTATTTATCTTTTTTTATGGCTGCACTTGAGGCACATGGAAGTTCCCGGTCATACTGAAGTTGCAGCTGCCAGCCTACGCCACAGCCACAGTAACACGGGACCCAAGAGGTGTCTGCAACCTACACCACAGCTCACGCCAGAGCCAGCTCATAGCAATGCCAGATCCCTAACTCACTGGGCAATGCCAGGGATTGAACCTGCATCCTCATGGATACGAGTTGGGTTCATTACCGCTGAGCCACGATGAGAACTCCCTAGGTCTTTACTTTCTTTCTGAGGTCTTTCCCTTTTTTCTTTTTCTTTTTTTTTTTTTTGGTCTTTTTAGGGCCATACTCGGAGCATATGGAAGTTCCCAGGCCAGGGGTCGAATCGGAGCTACAGCTGCCGGCCTACGCCACAGCCACAGCCACAGCCATGCCAGATCCGAGCCACATCTGTGACCTATACCACAACTCATGGCACAGCTGGATCCCTGACCCACTGCGCGAGGCCAGGGTTTGAACCCGCATCCTCTTGGATACTTGTCAGGTTTTCCTTACCGCGGAGCCATGAAGGGAACTCTTCTGAGGCCTCTCCTGGTAACCCTAGTTATGATCAGAAGGCTTCAGCACTCGATTCCTCTCCCTTGCTTTATTTTTCTCTGCTGCTCCTATCACCTTCCAATAGATTATGCTCTTAGTATATTATAGTGTCTTCGTCCTTTAGGATTTGAGTTCTACCACCAACAACCATCATAGTAATAATCGATTAAGGCAAGACTTTCCAATGGATGTTAGACCTAGGGGGTGAAGGCTTAGTGAGGAACCAGGAATCTCCATTTCTCTACAAGGCTCTCATTCATTATAAAGGGGAGAATAGCAACTTTGTGGTGGAGAATCTTTGCAGGCACTATCTTTCCCGAGGAATCAAAGTTACTGTTACCCATAACGGGGAGAATTGACCCTGCCTGCTTCCTGATATAATGCATGGCGAACATAGCATCACTTCTGTGGAGTTTCTGCCAAAAGTGTGTAACTTAAGTCTAATCATGAGGAGTCATTTGACAAGCCAAACGGAGGGATAGTCTACAAAATAACGGGTCTGTATTCCTTAAAAAAAAAAAAAAAAAAAGCAAAACACAACGACTGAGAAATTCTTCCATGTTAGTTAAAGACTAAACAAGCATGACAGCTGAACACAGTGTGTGATCCCAGGTTGCTTGGGTTCTCATCTGAAGAATGCTATTGGGATAACTGTTAAAGTTTAAATAATATCCATAGATTAGCTAGTAGTACTGTATCAATGTTAAATTCCTGGTTTTGATCATTGTATTGTGATAATGTAAGAGAATGTCTTTCTTTTTAAGAAATACACACTGAGCGAGTTTCCGATTTGTGGTGCAGTGGAAACGAATCCGACTAGTAACCATGAGGTTGTTGGTTTGATCCCTGGCCTTGCTCAGTGGGTTAAGGACCTGGCGTTACCGTGAACTGTGGTATAGACTGCAGATGCAGCTCGGATCCTGCGTTGCTGTGGCTGTGGTGTAGGCTGCCAGCTGTAGCTCCAACTGGACCCCTAGCCTGGGAACATCCATAGGGGGCGGGGGGCGCTAAAAAGCAAAAAGAAATACACACTTGAAACAGAGATAACAGGGCATCAAGTTTATAACGTACTCTGAAATGATTCAGAAAAAAATAGAATAGATAGAGGAAAGAGAAAATAAAACAAATGTGACAAATACTTAATATTGGGGAATCTGAGTGAAGGGTATTCAAGAGGTCTTTGTACCATTTTTGCAACTTTTAAGTCTGAAATTATGTTAAAATAAAAATCTCAGAATAAACAAACAAAAAGAATATAAGCTCAATGAAGACAGATTTTGATTTCCTTTGTTCACTGATGTGTCTCCAGCATCTATAATAGTAGCTGGCTTTGCTATGCACTTGATATAACCCTGCTGAACACCAAGCTCACAAGGTTCCAGATCCTCAATAATTCCTCTCGAATGAATGACCACTGGCTTATGGGTTACCAATGAGGCAAATGTACCAGCTCTGAGGCGATCCACCACACACCTATTTTTTACCCAAGGCTTTCTAAGCAACTGTCACCCATCCTGCAGGGTCCTCTGTCTGACTCTGAGTAAAACCAGGATAGACTAAAGGCCCTGTGCTGATCTCCACCTCTCAGTTGCTCGCCTCCAGCAACTTTTTCAGAGACACATCTACTGGATCAATACAAGATTTTATTATGAATATACTGCAAAGTACATTTAGCCACATGGCCCCTGTAAATTGCTTTAAATACTTCGGATGCCAGTGGAGAAAAGTCTAGGGTCAAGGTATGACAGCAAGGAGGGCAGTCACGGAGACCCAGGCGGACCTCAGGAGAGCCCTTGGGATGTGGGGCCGCTGCTTGACGGAGGATACAGACGGGTGACTCACCGGGATGCCGTATCGGGTCCGATACATGGTCCTCATGGCGACACTTGCTCCACACAGGCAGCATTCGTCCATGTCAGAGGCAATCTGACACGAAAGGCACAGGGGGAAGAAAGTCCCACAGAGGCCTGAGCGCAGGGCGAGATCACACAGAGGAATTAGTCAAGGTCACCAGGACCTAATCACCCAGCTTTCAAAAAGATGCTCACTCAGGAAATGGCCTTAGTGGACACTCTGAGAAAACAGTGGGGTCACCTGGTTCTTGATGTCTTGCTTCTAGAGCCTGCACTCCTGGAGATGGGCGGACATCTGCTTGTCATAGGCCAGGTCAGATTTAATTGCAAAAGCTCCTGTCTTGCCAACCAGACCACGATCAAATGGTCTCTCTCCCCTGCCCTTGTTTACACTTGGATCTTGCTTGCATAGGAAGTTGGTGGAGTCAGAATGTCTGTGAAACCCTCTGAAAACCGTGGGAGGGTGTTTCGGGTCAGAAGATGTTGAGTGGAGAGGTAATTAGGAAAATGAGAAAAGTAGAAGGAAATAAATTCTAGATGGCCAGTTCTGGCAAAGACTAGAGCCCTATTATTGTTATGAGACTCAGAAAAAGTAGATGTCAAGGGATATTGGTATCAGAAGCTGAAAAAATGTACTGAAATTTCTCTTTAAAGAGTCTCTATCAGACCACAAAAGGGCTTGAGAAAAATAGCAATAAACAGGAAACTGTTCTCGAACATGCTGAGTTTGAGAGTTTGTTTTAAAACGTTCTGGGGTGGAGGTTTTTTTTTTTTTTGCTTTTTTTTAGGGCTGCACCAGTGGCGGCATGTGGAGGTTCCCAGTCTAGGGGTCTAATCGGAGCTATCGCTGCCGGCCTACACCACAGCCACAGCAACACAGGATCTGAGCCGTGTCTGCAACCTACACCACAGCTCACACGATGCCAGATCCTTGACCCACTAAGCGAGGCCAGGGATCAAACCAGAAACTCATGGTTCCTAGTCAGATTTGTTTCCACTGTGCCACAACGGGAACTCCTGGGGGTGGAGTTTTGATATGGCTGTATCCTAGATAAAAAAGCCCTTGGTTTTTGATGGATGATTGTAAGCAAAAGGCTATCTCCACTGAACCTGGAACTTCCATCATATGCAAAAAGAAGGGTCTCTTTCTTAACATCGGAGAGAATATCCGCACCTCTTCTGGCAGTGGCTCCTGCACTAAGGAAAATGTGTTTGCTAGTGTGAAAGAATTAGAAGTCGGGAAAGATGAAAACCTGAAAGCTTCCTAAAAGGGAACAGCTACAAGAAGCGCAAGAATATTGAAAACTGAAAGAACAGACCCTGCGCTATAAGGAATGGAAAAGGTAAAGAGAAGAATGGTGAAACACATCAAGAATGTGCGATGTACTAAAGAGGCTGAGAAATGTAAAAAGAGGTGATTGATCCAGACAGGGACCACAAACTCAAGGCCAGGAAGGTAAAATAAGTGAGTAAAATGGGTTGGAAAAAAAACCCCATAAAATAGGCAATAGTGGATGATGCACATAAATACGGTGAACTGCAGAGGGAGAGTCCCTTTTAATAGGATTAGCTAACATTTGGCACCAGCCGGCCTCTGCCAGATGAAAATGAGGACTCCTCAGATTTTCCAAATTTTCAAGGGAAATTAGACATTTAGATTGGAAAGTTAGATTTTTAGGTGGACTCTGATTTTTATATGGTTCCTACTATTTTAAAATTAATACAGCAAGAGGGGTCTTTGTCTATAAGACAGACAAAACACATCTGGTGGCCAAATCTGCCCAGGGGTTCTAGCTTGTGACTTCTGAGTTCCAGAATAAAACGTGGAGCCCAGGGAGGGGATAAGCAGAGGGATTTTGTTATGTCAGCAATTTGCATGATTGTAGCCCAGGAGAAAGCAACAACTGTGTGAACTTACAAATCCCCATGTCATCAAAGCAGTCAAACATGCCGCTTTGCCAGTTACTAGGCATCGTGCTCCCGGTGCCGTGTCTTGGCTGTGAAACAACTGGATTCATTTTTAAAGACTAAGTTCAAAAGGGCACTACCTGTGAAAACAAAACCAAAAATGTGTTAAATGTAGATACCAATTCAGAAGACATTTCATTGCACTTTTCCTGGTTAGGGGCTGTCACATTCAACTAGCTTAGCATAACACTGCCAGACTATTGGTGGTTTTTTTTGTTTTTGTCCTTTTAGGGCCGCACCTGTGTCATATGGAGGTTCCCAGGCTAGGGCAATCGGAGCTGCAGCTGCCGGCCTACACCACAGCCACAGCAACGCGGGATCCAAGCCACGTCTGCAAGCTACGCCTAAGCTCATGGCAATGCCAGATCTTTAACCCACTGAGGCCGGGGATCCAATCTCCATCTTCATGATTACCAGTCGGGGCCTTAACCCGCTAAGCCACACCAGGAACTCCCCTGGTCACTTTTAACACTCCCCTTGACTAGTTGCAGGGCAGCACCGACTCCTATTATCTTTCGGCTCTGTGCTCTTCAGTCTTCGGCCACTAAGTTTCCAGGGAAGGCCCCAAACGAAGGACCTACCCTAATGCTTCCCAATTCTGACTGTGCGCTACTTTTATCCTGAGCGCTCGGTGAAAAATGAAGATACTTGATTCAGATTCAGGAGCCTGGGGTGGATCCTCGGCATGTAAAATTTTTGAGGCAATTTTGATACAGCCAGTTCTGGAGACCACTGTTTACGGATCATATCGTTCTTCCTCAGCCCTTTCTACTCAGTCCTCTTTGAGCTCGTTGCCTTGCCCTGCTCCTCTTGATTGTCTGCTCTCAGATCCGTGGCTATTAGCCATTGATTCCCACCAACAACTGAGTCCCCATAAAATGGAAGTTCATGGAATAATAAATGCCAAGGCACTTTGGACTGCTACGGAAAAGTACCTCTGATATGTATTATCAAGAACTTGCTTTATGACACACACAGAAAACTACCCGGATTGAGAAGGCTATATAGGAGTTCCCTTCGTGGCTCAATGGTTAATGAATCCGACTAAGAACCATGAGGTTGCGGGTTCGATCCCTGGCCTTGCTCAGTGTGTTAAGGATCCAGAGTTGCTGTGAGCTGTGGTGTAGGTTGCAGACAGGGCTCGGATCCCGCGTTGCTGTGGCTGTGGAGAAGGCCGGCAGCTACAGCTCAGATTAGACCCCTAGCCTGGGAACCTCCATATGCCAAGGGTGCGGCTCTAGATAAAGGCAAAAAAAAAAACAACAAAAAAAGAGAAGGCTACATAATTATGGTCAAATCATACCAAGAATCATGTTTGAAATTGAAAGGTGTTGATAAATATTTAACTAGAATCAGAAGGGCTTTCTCCTTTCTTATAATGATATCTTTACTAGCACCACTGGAAACTATATGGCCATGTGGTTGGGTGGACTATTAACTGGTAGGCTAAAGTAATAAAGGACTGGAATTCTGGTCATAGGTCAGTGGTTAATGAACCTGACTAGGAACCATGAGGCTGCGGGTTCAATCCCTGGTCTCAGTGGGTTAAGGATCTGGCATTGCCTTGAGCTATAGGTCACAGATGCGGCTCAGACCCCGCGTTGCTGTGGCTGTGGCGTAGGCCAGCGGCTACAGCTCCGATTTGACCCCTAGCCTGGGAACCTCCATATGCCGTAGGTGGGGCCCTAAAAAGACAAAATAAATAAATAAATAAATAAAATAAGATAAATAAATAAAGTAATAAAGGGCTGACCAGGAAATCTTATAACAGTGCCTGGCACGCAGTAGACATGCAATAGGATATTGCTGAAAGGATGAATTAGCAGAGAGGTGACGGCCAAAGTCATGAAAATGGACAGTAGTCTCTTACCCAATAGAGTGAATTTAAGTCAGTGCAAGATAAGACACAAATTTTCAGTTTTTGCATAGAAATGTTCTGTAGTTTTCATTATAACAGTCTTAATGGAATATTCTACATAGTAGTTATTTTCCACTGGTTTGTCTATATTCTGTCTTAGAAAACCACTGTCATGTTGTTAGCTAACATTATAATTGACAAACTGTCTTTTTTTAAAAATTAAATTTTTTTTTTTTTTTTTTTTTGCTTTTTAGGGCTGCACCTGTGGCATATGGATGCTCCCAGGCCAGAGGTCCAACTGGAGCCACAGCTGCCGGCCTACACCACAGCCACAGCAACGCCAGATCTGAGCCACATATGTGACCTACACCACGGCTCCCGGCAATGTCCGATCCTTAACCCAATGAAGGAGGCCAGGGGTGGAATCCACGTCCTCATGGACACTAGTCAGATTCATTACTGCTGAGCCACAATGGGAACTCCCACAAATTTTCCTTTTATTTTTAAACTTTAGTGTGGGTAGGAATCACTTGATGGGGTTTTTAAGAATGATCAATGCAGACTCCCTGCCATGGCGCAGTGGGTTAAGAATCTGACTGCAGAGACTTGGGTCTGTGCCGAGGTGCATGCGGCCCCTGGCACAATGGGTTAAAGGATCTGCAGTTCCAACAGCTGTGGCGCAGGTGCAGCTGTAGCTCAGATTCAAACCCTGGCCCAGGAACTTCCATAGGCCATGGATGCAGCCATAAAATTAAAAAAGATAGAACGCTATAACTTAATCATTTTGTTGTACAGTAGAAATGAATACAACATTGTAAATCAACTATTTTTAAATAAAATAAATTTTAAAAAGAATGATACATCTCTAGAAATTTGGATTTCATTTAAAAGCTCTGCAAAGGGTTTGGAGAATCTGTACGTTTAATAAGGACTCAACTGCTTCTTAAGGGAGAGGGGTTGATAAAAAAGTAAGAGTGGCAAAGGGAACCACAGCTGTATTACTGCCTAATCAGGCTGCTTTTAAATCTAAATCATATTTATTTGACTCCTTTCCCAGATACTGATGCCTCTGAGAACCAAAACAAAAGAGGACAAGGAGAAAAAACTGTAATTTATTCAAAATCTTTTTATCCAGCAAGCCTGGCTTCATTTGGGGTATTATGTATAGTTACAAAGCCAGAGGGGACATAACAGGACTTTGAATAAGGAGGAGAAACTAAGAACAAAACCCATCAGGTGGTTTTACTACATCTCCAGTAGTAAAATAAAAGACCCCAAACCAAATAAAAGACCTCAAACCGCAGAGATACTTGCTTTGCCCCGGAAGGGCAGGTGTAACTTGCAGAGGAAGTGGTGGTGTTTGATTTCAATCAAAACAAGTCTGCTCTGCTCATCTCTCTGGCCCCGTGGGATGCGTAAGAGAAGCATCTGAGACAGGACCCTGAGCTGGAGAAGTCCGAACATACGATCTGGGAACAAGTGTTTTGTTTTTTCCTTTTTTCCCAAAGTAACAGAAATAGAATTATCATTCATTCTGTAGAAGCTGTGGGTGACTGACTGGAGGACATGGGACCCCTGTCCGGGCATAGACAGCTGATAGTCTAGGCAGTGCAAGCAATGTGAGGAGAAGGCTTCGAGGGGCAAAAGAGTGTAGAATGTATGAGGAACAGTAGGACATCAGCTTTGCGGAACCAGAAGCAGAGTTGGAGTTAGGAATAGCGATGCCTGGCCCGTGTACCTCAAGGTCTCCTTCCCACGCCAGTAACAGATATTGCTGATTTTTTCTTTTTTTTGGTCTTTTTAGGGCCACACCGCTGGCATATAGAAGATCTCAGGCTAGGGATCCAGTCAGAGGTATAGCTGCCGGCCTACACCACAGCCACAGCAACACCAGATCCGAGTCTCATCTGTGAACTGTACCACAGCTCACAATAACGCCAGATCCTTAACCCACTGAGAGAGACCAGGGATTGAACCTTCATGCTCATGGATACTAGTCCGGTTGTTACCATTGAGCCGCTAAGGGAACTCCAGATACTGCTAATGGATCCCAGAATATTCCCACTGGACATCTCTTAGCATCCTTCACAAGGCAGGGTATAGGATGCTACTACTGTTTGATGGGAGTTGGCACATCATGTGACCTCAAACTACTATCTGAGAAATCATTACAAATAAGAATAAATTGAACAGGGAATGTGTGGCTCAGCTCTGAATGTTCAAGATATACCCCTAGCCTCAAGGATGAATTATCCATTACTTTAAAAAATACATACTGGGAAAATCAGTATAGATAAAACACACAGAAAGCTACTGCCATTGCTGGCTGTATGTGTACTATTAAACAGAGAAAAATGTACCAGTAAGACTCTATTCTTGGAGTTCCCATTGTGGCTCAGTGATTAACGAATCCGACTAGGAACCATGAGGTTGTGGGTTCGATCTCTGGCCTTGCTCAGTGGGTTAAGGATCTGGCATTGCTGTGAGCTGCGGTGTAGGTCGCAGATGTGGCTCAGATCTGGCATTGCTGTGGCTGTGGCATAGGCCGGCGGCTACAGCTCCAATTAGACCCCTAGCCTGGGAACCTCCACATGCCACGAGTGCGGCCCTAGGAAAAGGCAAAAAGACAACAACAACAACAAAAAAGACTCTATTCTTGACAGAAAACTGCTTCTTTAGTAAAAACAATACTTTAAGGGAAAAATCAGCATAGCTAATCAAAATCTGTATGATCAATATATCAAAAAGGAAAACTATGCTAAAGTTCTTCCTAAGAGACCCCAAAGCTAAAAATTACTCCAGGGCAAAGACTATACCTTAAATAATCTTCTAGTGTTTCATAACTCTTTGAATGGCACTGGACACATATTTTTGTTTTGAGTAGTTTAATTTAAGGATAACATTTTCTGTTTGATGTGAAAAGAAATAGCAGTAAGTTTCAAAATAAGTTCAGATATCAGTCTTGGAATGGATTATGCTGCCATTGCTACAGAGGCAAATCACCTCTATCCTAGCATGTATTGTGTATCTATTAATTCAGTTAATTCAACTCCCAATCTAACACAGGGACTCAGGGCACTTGCTTTAAAATCCCTAAATTCCCTTTCTTAAAGTAGAATTTTTTAAAGTAGGCTTTAAAAACACTACAGTATATGTGTGTGTGGATATGCATACGTGTTTATTAATAAATTTTACACTTCTACATATCATGGATATATCTACAGCAACTGGAAATAGCGCTGCCTCTTAAACTGTCCTATACACAGGACTTGCCTAGGTGCCCTTTTAGAGAGCATCTCCTGACTCAGAGCGAGACTTGCCTTTTCAACAAGCCTGTAGGTGGTGCCAGTGCTGCTGGTATCTGGCCCACACCTTGACCAGCCAGACTCTAGATTATGATTAGGAACTGTGGATTCCAATCTATTTTCCACCCTCTGTGTATCCTTGGACAAGTAAGCTAACTTCTCTGAGCCTCAGTTTTAACATCTTTAAAATATGTATAATGTGACTTTTCTCTTTGGGTTGTTGTATTAGTGTGATGAGCCTATGTCTGCTAAACACGGTGATTCCTGTGTGTCAGTGACCTGACATGCGTTATGTCTATTTCAAACCAAATACTAAGTAGTAGGGCCTAGGCCTGATTTCATGGCCTGGAATGGAAAAAGTGCCTGGGAACACAGCACCCAGAGGCTAGCAGCACCGTGGTGACAAGCTGACTGGTGGGTTAGGAATCAGAAGGCTTAGATTTTAGTCATTGCTAGGATTGAGGACGCTCTAGTAAGATCAGGTATGTGGAGACCTTTTGAAAACTACAAGTCACCGTATACTTGAGAGGGAGTTTAAGCTGATGGAAAAAACCTGATTGTGATATGTTGCCAACATGACAATGGATTCTGTTTCTATAGAGTCATGCTTTTCACGTTTGATCTCTAGTTAACATTGGTTTCTATTTACTATTCACAGTGGGCCAAAGCTCGCAGGGAATTAAGGCTGACAACACTTCCGGCAAGAACAAGGCAAAGAGGAGCTCCTGTTGTGGCTCAGCAGAAACAAATAAGACTAGGAACTATGAGGTCGCAGGTCCAATCCCTGGCCTTGCTCAGTGGGTTAAGGATCCGGCGTTGCCGTGAGCTGTGGTGTAGGCCAGCAGCTGCAGCTCCTATTTGACCCCTAGCCTGGGAACCTCCATATGCTGTGGGTGTGGCCCTAAAAAGAAAAAAAAAAAGAACAAGGCAAAGAGGTTAAGTGCCAAGGTCAAGGAAAAATCATGATCCAACCTCTTTAATTTATAGATGAGAATATGGGGCTCATCTCAAAGACTGGGTGCTGGCCCGGCATCCTCTTCCTGGTCTCTCTGGGAAAAAAACATGGCAAATACCTCTCAGGAAATGTTACAGGAGCCAAAAGATGGGAAAGAGGACCAAGCGGCACGATCAGGTGGTTAAGGTCATGGACCCTGGTCCTAGACTCTGGCTCTCCCATGACTAGCTCCTTGACCTTGGGCGAGTACTTCACCTCTGTGTGCCTCAGTCTGCTTATTTGTGAAATGTCCCAGTACCTTGCTGATCAAGTTGTCAGGGGGATTAAACGAGTTAACACTGGAAAATCCCTTCGAGTGGTTCCTGGCAGAAGGCAGGTACTTCATGAATGTTAGTTAAATAAAAGAATGTACCGAGCGTGTAAGATGTGGGTGTTTCTCCCACAAGGCTACGGAAGAAAGGGAAAGAAACAGAAAATAAGCTACATGTCCAAAGTGACAGGAGTGGCAGGGCTGGGACTGGAATTCAGGGCTATGGGAAGCCAAAGCCTTTATTCTTCTTTCCATGACCTCTCCCCATAAGGGACTATAAGTCTTGGCCAGCTTCAAGGAGCAAGCCCTGCTCAGAAAAAAGAGTCTCCCTCCTCAGCTAAATTTTGGGACTGCAGGAAGATGGACAGTTTGGTACCAACTGCTTTCTTTGTACACACACACACGTATAGTTTTTTTTTGTGTGTGTGTGTTTTGTCTTTTTAGGGCCGCACCTGAGGCCTATGGAGGTTCCCAGGCTGGGGGTCTAATCGGAGCTGTAGCCTACACCACAGCCACAGCAATGCGGGATCCAAGCCTCGTCTGCAACCTACACCACAGCTCAGGGCTACGCCAGATCCTTAACCCACTGAGCGAGGCCAGGGGTTGAACCCGTGTCCTCATGGATGCTAGTCGGGTTCGTTAACCACTGAGCCACTACGGGAACTTCCACATGTATGTATTTTTAATATCTTGAAACCAGTGGGAAAAAAAAAAAAATGTGCCCTGGAGTTCCGCAATACATGTTTAGAGAACTGGTTCTCAACCGGAGATTATTTCAATTCCTAGGGGACATTTGGCAATGTCTGGAGACATTTTTGGTTGTCCTAACTGAGGGTGAGGACTACCTAGTGGGTGGAAGCCAAGGATGTTCCTAAACATTCTGAAAAGCACAGGGCTTTTTTTTTTTTTTTTCCAGAAAAGAATTTTCTATCACCAGTGCGAACTGTGCTGAGAAACCGTGGTTTAGGCGTCAACAGCAGCACACAAGGCGAGTGAACATCAGGAGGCTGACTAGTGCAGGTTCCAGCAGATGCAGACATCCTGTCTACACTAGGCTCGACAGGCCAGCGTTGTAAAGAAGGAAACCTAACACATCACCTCTGAGTTCAAAATTGTTCCAAGTCCAAGTGCTGGAACTCCGGGATCATGACACGGCCCCGGTCCCCCCAGCAGATTTACTCACATCCTATTCGAAACACCTCGTCTGTGTGGCAAGTCCTGCCCGGTAACCCACTGCCCCCAAACCTGCCTCCTCTCTTCCTTCTGCTAATTGTTCCTCTTTTGACAGTTTAACCTCTCCAGCTCCACTGGGTTTTTTTCCTTCTTTAAACTAACTTCTTTCTTTGTGACTATACCCACAGCATATGGAAGTTCCTGGGGCCAGGGATTGAATCTTAGCTGTGGCTTCAATCTACATCAAAGCTGGGGCAATACTGAATACTTTAACCCACTGTGCCGGGCCGAGGATTTAACCCGTGCCGCCCCGTAACCTGAACCGCTGCAGTCAGGTTCTCAACCCACTGCACCACAGTGGGAACTCCTGAATGAACTCTTAATTGAAATGCAATATATATAAAGTGCAGAAATTGTAAGCATGATCGGTGAGTTTTCACTGAGTGAACAATTCTTGTAACCACGTCTCGAGTCAAGAATTAGGGCAGTACAGCTCTCCAGTAGCCCTCCTTCCCCTCCCAGGGAGTTGAACCCTCCACCCAGAGGCAACCTCAACCCTGTCTTCTAACACCAGAGGCTCCTTTTGCCTGTGCTTGAGCCTTCTATCTATCAAATTGTATACACTGTTTATTCTTCTGTTCCTGGCTTCTCTTGCTCAAAATTATGATTATGAATTCCACCATGTTGTGTGCAGCTCACTCATTCTCATTGTTGTACAATGTTCCGTTGTATAGGTACACCACAATATATCTGTCCGTGCTACCACTGTACTGTCTGCAGTATACCGCTGCTGTGAATATTCTTGCACATTATCTTTAGTCGGACTATGAGTGTATTACGTCTGTACTGAGGAGTGGAATTGCTGGCTGCTGGGATTAGCAGATGCTGTAAACAGAATTCCAAGGTGGTGCTACTGGCTGACCCCGCCATCAGTAATGTATGAGAGTTCCGGGTGCTCCACATCCTAGCTAATCCCTGGTAAAGTCACTGTCTTTCTTTTTACTCATAGATTGCTAAAGAATCTGGAAAGTGGGAGCCTAGGTTTAAAATTGAGAAAAACAGAAATTACAGTTAAATGACTACATAGAATTGTTACATTTAGGGGAAAATGCAGAATACTAAAAAAAAAAATACAGTTAAATTTGAGTAACTACGTCCCAAGCAATATTTGAGATATACTTATACTAGAAAATCATTTGTTCTTAACTTGAAATTCATTTAACTGGGCATCTTGTATTTCATCTGGAGGGTTAGGGAAAATGATTTTCGGTATTAGATAATACAAATGTGGGGGCAGTTACCGCTCCCCATATAGACAGGAATGGGAAGTGGCGGGAGGAGACAAAAACAAGGGCCTTTCCTAGGTTTTGAGGGAGGCCCTTCTCCCCGCCCTCCCCCCACCCCAGTGTCTCAAAGGACACTGATGGTGGCAATGCTTTATTTGATTTATGTCTAAATTCCTATAAGAGCAACTCTTCTGGGAACACACAATTGCTTATTCAAGAACAAAGGAAGGAAAACTGAAATTTCTTGAGCAGTTTTTATGGCCAGTTTCCATGTTTAGGAATCTTATATCCTGCTCTTGGATTCTAATCTTGTAACAATCTTGCTCCCTATTTCGATATCTGATACTTGGAGAAGAGAAGCAGCTCAGCGTGGATCAAAGCCACTCAGGCCGAAGTCAGGGCTCTTCCAGTCTGCTAAGTCCTCTGCCTCCTGGAAGGAGTTGTCATTGGCTGGCCCGGTCCTGCACGCGCTCTATTTCTCTCAGCCAGTCTGAGCTATCCCCACGGGGCAGAGCAAGACCGCTGACTACACTCGCTTGGGCTTCCCAGGGCTCTTTATTCCCTCCATTTCCATCCCTTCCTTTCTCCTCTGCCTGCCTCCTTCTGGCTTTCAGCTTCCTACCAAATAACTCCACGGGTTACATGCAACCCATTTCTAGAACAAGAAAGTGAAATGAAGTCAATTGAGAAAGACTTGCTTTTTATCACCTTGAGCTTCGGCTGCACCCAGATCCCCACAGCAGGCCTGTCTTCTAATCCTGGCCTGACTCTGCCTCTGGAGCCGGTTGACCCACTGCACTGGCAACACCTGTCTCGAGCAGCATTCTGCAGCCTCTGCGTCACACTAGACCAGCTATGTCATAGACCAGAAAATGCCACCCCCAAAATATGCCTCCTTAAGATAACAGTTATTCTGAGCTGATTGTTTTGAGAAACAGCGGACAGGGGAGAAGACCGGAAAACAGAGTTTAAGTCATCCTTTACGGGAAATTTATACTTATAGAGGAAATAGCCATTTGTAAGGGCGTCTCCCATTCCTACGGAGAAAAAAAAAAAGGATGACTCTGAATCACAAGAAACTCTTCAAAGGAGAAGGCACCTTTCTACATAACAAACCTTACCTCCCCACGCCTGGCCTCACCCCACCTTCTCTCTTTTGCTTTTAGCTGAAGATGGTATTTAAGCTTAAATTCTAGGCCACCTCTGAGAGTTGTACGGTTCCCTGGATGTCTCCCAAGTATATAAGATGTACATGTTAATACTTCTCTGTTTTTCTCTTCTTAATATATCCTTTTTTTTCTTTTTACAGGGGTCCCAGTTGAAGACATAGAAGGATAAAACTACTTTTCCTCTCCAGCAATGTCATTTCTGAAATTTTAGCCAAAACAATGAAAACTCTTAGTAATCAGGAAATTAAAAAATGATTTGGGGAGTTCCCTGGTGGCTTACTGGGTTAAGCATCTGGTGTTGTCCCTGCTGTGGCTCTGGCTACTGCTATGGCACAGTTCAATCCCTGGAAACTTGTGTATGTTGCGGACACTGCCAAAAATAATAATAATAATAATAAAAAAAGGAGTTCCCACCGTGGCTCAGTGGTTAACGAATCTGACTAGCATCCATGATGCTGCAGGTTCGATCCCTGGCCTCATTCAGTAGGTTAAGGATCGGGTGTGGCCATGAGCTGTGGTGTAGGTTGCAGACGTGGCTTGGATCCTGTGTTGCTGTGGCTGTGGTGCAGACTGGTGGCTACAGCTCCGATTGGACCCCTAGCCTGGGAACCTCCATATGCCGCGGGTGCGGCCCTAAAATGCAAAAAAAAGAAAAAAAAAGAAGCCACTCAAAAACCTTTCCCCTCAAGGTTAAAATGCTGATAATGTTTAAATTAGGAGCACTCTTGTATTTTTGAAAGTGCAAGACTGGGAACTTTTCTGACACTAAGAGAGTGTGGTTAGCCCCCTTTCATCAGGAAAGTGAAGGAGACTTGGCTCACTCAAAAGATTAATTTGGGGAGCGAATTGGGGGTTAGGAACTCCTGACAAATTGGGTCGCTCCTCACCTCCACTGTCACTGTGCCTTTGCTAACCTCTCCGGCGACCTAATTCCTTCAGCTTCTTCGCTACTTTTACAACTTGTTAAGTGGTGTCAGGTACACATGGTTCTAGGGAAACCTTTTCATACCCAAACCCTGGAAGCCTGCCCACGGAAGCCCTTCACAGCATGACTGCCCCCCACCCCACCCTCCTTCCATGACCGTTTCTTTTCTTTCCTTCTTTCTTTTTTTTTTTTTTTTTGCTTTTTAGGGGTGTATTTGCGGCATATGGAAGTTCCCAGGTCAGGGGTGGAATCAGAACTACAGCTGCCGGCCTCCGCCACTGCCACAGCAACGTGGGATCCGAGCTGCGTCTGCAACCTACACCACAGCTCACGGCAACGCCAGATCCTTAACCCACTGAGCAAGGCCAGGGATCGAACCTGCAACCTCATGGTTCCTAGTCAGATTCGTTTCCGCTGAGCCACGATGGGAACTCCCATGACCATTTCTTTCCCATATGCAGTCAGGCGAGATTCCTTGCCACTCTGTAGCTTTCCTTCTATGCTGTTCCTGCTAGGTGTTCCTGCCTTCACTTTCTCCATCTTCCTGTCAGCATCTCCTCCCAAATGCCACCTCCTCCACGAAGCTATTCCTAACCCTCCGAGTTGGGTCTGCCTCTCTCCTTTGAACTTGCTCATCGCTTTGATGGTGAAGAGCCCACTGGACTTGGGGTCAGGACACGGGCTCCAACCAGAGCATCGACACTCAGCCACCTCTGCGACTTTTCTCTAAATGACGGTGATAGTATCTTCACTTCCTTCTTCCCAGGGCCATTAAGAGAGTTACAAGAAGCTATACTACCTTTAGATATGAGACCTAATTATGTGCATTCTGAGAACTTATGTTTTCTTCCTTTTTTGGTGTGTGTGTGTAGGGGGGTTTTGTGCAAGCATTTCTGAGGGCAGTCACTGGGTTTCAGTGATCTTTGCGTCCGCCAAAGACAGTGCCTCCATAGAGCCTTGAAAATACTAAGTGCCCGTGGGGTTCAGGACCCGCTACCCTAAGCTATGGCACATTGGCTTATCGGATATCTTAAAGTGAAGGAGTTTGAGAAAATGGCAGAAGCAGGAAGGCCTCTCCGTTCCCCTGTCTTCCCTGAAAGCCGGAGCTAAGTCTCTCACGGGAAAGCTACCCTCCCTTGCACCAGAAGGAAGGCAGACATACTTTTACTGGAGATGGAACTTAGGGCCAAGAATAAACCAACTTTGTTACCTTTTCACCACATAGTACCCATAGGGCAAGCCCCCCCCCCGTCTTGTAAATTCTTCACAAAATCAATGTTTTGTCTTGACTGTAGACAAGCTTCCTGCTTTGGTCACTTCTCTGGGACTTTAATTCTCTTACGAAAGTTCCCATGGACATGTTAAGAACTGAATAAAATTTGCCTGTGTTTCTCATGTCAAACTGTCTTAGTTTAATTTTCAGACCCAGCCAGGGATCCTAAGAGGGTCGAGGAGCACTTTTCCTTCTCTACATGCTCACTTACTCACTTATACCATTGAGTTTCAATCGGGGTGATTTTGCCCTCAGGGGGCACTGGGAAATGTCTGGTGACATTTTGTTGTCACATGTCAGGGTGGGAGGATAACTGCTACTGGAGTCTAGTAGATAGAGGCCAGGGACACCCCCCCGTCCCTCCTCATCCCCCTCCCACTACCCCATCCCCACCAACAGGAATTATTTGGCCTGCTACTGAGGCTGAGAAATTCTGATTCTTGTTTGTAAGAAGATTTGAGCAGTTTACAAACTTATATACATAAGAACATACAAAAATGAAGAAATTAGGCACAAATAATGCCTGGAGCAAATTTAGCTCTTACTCTAAGGTTCCTGTATTGTGCATGACATGGGCTGCACATTAGACTCTGAGCTTCCTACCAGGCAAAGCAAAGAGGGAACACAAACATTTAGCAAATTGATTATATCCATAAGATAAAAAACAGATTGAGATCTAGAGAAATCTCTGATCAAGTGCCCAGAAAAGGAAATAATATGGGACATGCAGTGTCTAAAGCTTTTATCAGTATCTCTACAAAAAACAGAATAGTGACTTTCCGAACCTATTCCCTAATACAGGGTCACAGCACAATGCTGGGGTAGAATTGCTGAAAGCAATCGCTGAGAAGATAAAATGATCCCACCTGAGTTATTTATCACTCTGATACTCTGGGATGACTCAAGAATAAAAATCAGATTTTTTAAGGCTGTTCAGCAAAACACATAGATGCATATTCTTTAATAATTCTCCATGAATGGTGTTTTCACCAGCTGGGGTTTGATAAGATTTGGTTAGCAGTGAGGCTGAATTAGAAGTCTTTGGCAAGAACCTGAGTTCGGATTTCCAGCTAGGGCTGCTCATTATAAGTAGCAACAGGTCTGCAGAAGGAAAGGCTGGTAAGGCAAATATTGTTATTAAAGTTAAAAGATGCAGCCAGGACAGGCACGTGGATAGAAGGCCAGCTGGTGTAGCATGGAGGTGAGCTGACGGCCATCCTAAATCAACATGGAGATAAACTAACGCATACCTGCAAGAAAGTCTGTCTTTTCCTCAGAAAACTGTTCTAAAACTGCTTCAGCAAGTGACCAGTGGGGAATTTTATTTACTTATTTGTCTTTTTGTCTTTTTAGGGCCACACCCGCAACATATGGAGGTTCTCAGGCTAGGGGTCCAATCAAAGCTATAGCCACCAGCCTACACCACAGCCACAGCAACGCTGGATCCTTAATCCACTGAGCGAGGCCAGGGATCAAACCTATGTCCTCATGGATCTAGTCGGGTTTGTTAACAGCTGAGCCACGATGGGAACTCCTAACAGTGGGGAAGTTCAGAAAGGAGAATTGGCCAACACAGGCTGCAACTTGTATTTAAATGATTCATTTAAAACAAACTGATGGGAGTTCCCATCGTGGCTCAGTGGTTAACGAATTCCACTAGGAACCATGAGGTTGCGGGTTCAATCCCTGGCCTTTCTCAGTGGGTTAAAGATCTGGCGTTGCCGTGAGCTGTGGTGTAGGTTGCAGACGTGACTCAGATCCCGTGTGGCTGTGGCTGTGGCGAAGACCGGCAGCTACAGCTCCTGTTAGACCCCTAGCCTGGGAACCTCCTATGCCACGGGTGCGGCCCTAGATAAGGCATAAAAAAAAATAAAACAAACTGATAGTGTTTTGTGGCCAGAGTCCCAGAGTTCTACATCACAGAGTCCCAGAGTTCTACATCACAGAGCCTGGAAAACTTTTATATTGGGTGTTACCAAAACACACCCACTGTGACAATAAAAAAAAGAGCAGTAAAACGTTCTTGGCCCCTAACTTTAACGAATGTTGCTTCCTGGTCAGTCCTATAAAGACAAACAAACTACAATATGGACCCTTACATTATATAAAGAGTTGACCTTTTATCTTTATTTATTTTTTGTCTTTTTGCCACAGCCACAGCAACGTGGGATCTGAGCCACGTCTGCAACCTACACCACAGCTCACGGCAAAGCCGGATCCTTAATCCACTGAGCAAGGCCAGGGTTCAAACCCACAACCTCATGGTTCCTAATCGGATTCGTTAACCACTGAGCTACGACGGGAACTCCAAGAGTTGACCTTTTAAAAATACCAACAACTTGGCTGCATTTTGATTTTGTCACGTTGGTCTGGGTGAAGGGGGTCAGTGGCCTCGGAAGTGATAGTTAAATGCTTGCTTCCCAGGTGATTCCTAGGTGCATGTAGCTTTGGGAATCACTGTATTGAAGGAAGTCTATCCAAAATTATCAGAATACTAAAGTAGTGGAGCTTAAGTCTTTCACACAAAACAAAGCACCCATTTCCCCTCTAATTTCAGATCTCCCCTACCACTTAATTTTCACCCCAAACACGTATAAATTTTAAAACTTAGCTCAAATAATATGATCAATGAAGACACATCTAAAAATCACAAAAATGTCAAAAAAATCTTTTCTACCACCATACACAGCTAACCACCACTGACATTTGGAATGTATATCGTTCCATCTACTCCAATACAAATAATTTAGTGTGTAGGAACACATTTTAATAAGGATACTCCCAAAGGTGGCAACAAAACCATTTCTTCTACAGTGAAGAGAAGGCTCCTTCCCCCCCCCCCCTTTTTTTTGTCTTTTTGCCTTTATGTAGAGCCGCACCCGCGGCATGTGGAGGTTCCCAGGCTAGGGGTCTAACAGGAGCTGTAGCTGCCGGCCTTCGCCACAGCCACAGCCACACGGGATCTGAGTCGCGTCTGCAACCTACACCACAGCTCACGGCAACGCCGGATCCTTAACCCACTGAGCAAGGCCAGGGATCGAACCCGCAACCTCATGGTTCCTAGTCGGATTCGTTGACCACTGAGCCACAAAGGGAACTCCATTTTTTTTTTTTTTGGCGCCTTCCCTTTCTATTATAACTGGGGAGCAAGCATCCATCTCTTTCAGGAGTGGGATCCAATCATTGTGCTCTAGCTCAGAATTACTATTTAATTAGCTAAGACCCCTACCATGACTCTTGAGTTGGTGCAAAGGAGCAGAAGGAGTCTTTCCAAGAAAGAGTTTGAGTCCTTCGAGCTCTTCTCACAGTTTATTTCTGCCTGGGGATTAAAGGCTGAAACACTGCTGGTTGGATGAATGAATCTTTGTGTTACCTTTGAAGCCCCGATTCATGTGCAGCTATCACGAGAACCCTCAGCTAAATCAGCTTCCTCACTGAGGCAATTCTTTATTTTCCCAGACTCATGCCTTGCCTTTCTTCTACATGTGCCTCTCTTCACATCTTTCTTGGAATTCTTTGTCCACAGTAGGAACTCAGCGGGGGCAAGCCCCCAAAAAGAAGAAGTATCACAGTTCCTGGGCTGGCAGAAGACTTGGCTCCACCCCTGCTAGCCACATCTAGTGTCTCGCATAGCAGTATGGTAATCCTGTAAATGTCTTGGAAGTAATATCTCGGCTAAAAGAACCAGAAGACCCATGAAGTAGAGCACTCTAGTTTATATCTTGCTGTGACTCGGATCTGAACTGGAATCGCTGTCCTTTGAATCAGGTGGGTGGAGATTACTTACCTGGTAACTCAAGACCACTGATACCTGCGTCCACCCCAGCACAAACATCCTAAAGGGACTGGGGTGATTTTCTAAAAAAGCTTTTTCGGTAAACGTCAACCTTGTTAAGTGAGTTTAGATTTTGTTTTATTGGCAGTGGGCGTGGGGGAGAAAGGTCCCCCTCCCCACCCAAGGCCAACAGCATGTACTGGTGATGGGAGTAAAGAGGGTTACTCCCTGGTTCTTAGTCATGATATCAAAGATCAAAGTTACAGAATGGTGAATTTGGGTGGTGTTGAGGAATCCGTAACTTGAGCAAGTCCCATCCAACCAATACTTTCTAAGAAGATAACAAAACCATTTGTGGGTGCTCTGGTCAGTATACATGGATCTTAAAACTTCAGTGAAAATTACCTGGTGGCTTAGGAAACACTTCAGTGTTGAGGAACTTAAGAAAAAGGCAGCAGCCTATACAAACACTTGCTTATAAAATATTTCTTTCTCCCCAAAGCCTCCAGAAGTATTTTTCTAGAACATAATGTATGTGCTATGGGGGCAGCCATTAAATTCACACGTGCACGTCCCCATTTTCATCTCCTGTCCCCATACAACCCAAACAAGTGTCAAACCAGCCTGAAGTGCTAATTTCTCGGTAAAACTGAGGGCTAACCAGCGATGCCCGCTGGGTCCTCTAGGCTTCCTCCGCAGGTTGCTAATACATTCAAGGCGTTGAAGGGTGGATCTTATGGTTGATTACCTCCCCAGAGGGAACTGAGCACATCCTCAAGGCATAGATAAAGTTGGGTAAGTGAAATAAAAGAGAGAACACTTTGGAAAAATATTACCCCCCCCCAAATAAATGTAATCTTTAAGGGAAATAATCATAATGACATGGGACTTCTTTACATATGCAGGGGTGTGGAAGGGTAGCAGACCACACATTTTTCAATTATGTTCCAGGCCTCTCGAGACGCCTGTCTGGTTCCTGGTTGTATTTAAGTTCAGCTGTTTTCAGGTCCCTCGCCTCTACCGGAGTCTGGGCTCCACAGGGGCTGACCGCTCATCTTTTTACCCTCACACAGTGCCTGGAGCAGAGCGGAAGCTCAGTAAGTACTTTTGAAAAATAAATATATGGAGACAGTAAGTCTTACACACACAATTTCAGAATCTCCAGACTAGACATCTATCTAGACGTCAGAAAGTCTACTTCCCAAACCCCACTTGCCTTTTATCAACCATCTTTAAGAAATGCATTTGCCTGAGGGACTAGGAAGTAAGAGGGAGAAAAAAAAAGGCTTCTTTTCTTTTCTTCCTTTCTTTAAATCATGCAAGGGACAGAAGCTGATTATTGCCTCCACGGTGAAACTACCGAGACCTGCCTTGGTAACATTTGGTAAGAACATGGATTCAAGTAAGGAAAGGCAGCAAGTGAGCGAATTGTGATGACCTCAAGAGACTGTTTTTTGCTTATATTAAGACAGACATTTAGCATTAGCTTCAGACGATAAAATAATAATAAACCTCAAAGTGACAGAAGCTGACATGTATTCCCCCATCACCCCCGCCCTGCCTCCAACTAGGAAAAGTAATTACAATAGCAAATCTTGGAAACCAATTGCAAAATAAATTTCCTAGAAGGAATTTAGAATATTCTTTTTAAACCCCTGAGTCTTAATGATGATACGATTATTTCTTTCATGATTAAGGACTTTTTTTTCTCTTAGAAAATGTATCTTCATTTTTAAAGAAACCTGATACACACAAGGTCTTCAGAATCACCACTGTCAAATTTAATTTAAAAGACAAATACATGTTGGAGACCTGAGTTTGAACTTTAATAGTGAAAATTCACTGAGGCAAATGATTAATACCTACCATTCATTCTGCCTTGTGTTAGTTAACATGGCAAGATTTTACTGGCTCCATAATTTATTATTTTTTAAATAATTTTTTTTTCTTTTGAGAGAGGATGAAAGAGAGAGACAAGAGGTTTGCAACACAAATTATTGCAAAAATACTTACCACTCGCAGGTAACCTCCAGCGGACAGAGACTCAAGGCCACCAGGAGAAGCCTTAGGAACACAATGGTTTTGTTCCTGCAGCTAGGGCTGTAATAAAAAGGGTGGGTGGGGTTGGGGGTGTGGAAAGTTAGGAGGTGGGACTGGAGGAAAAAAAAAACAAAACCCATGCCAGAGCTGTCTTTACTGCTTGGGCGGGAGCGGGTAGGGAGTCAATGTTCCTCTGAGAAAGTGGGCACTGGATTTTATCCCGTTCCATTTATTTTATGTGACATTTGCCGGACAACATCGTTCCCTTAGACAGCAATATTTATTTATGACTGGGCAACAACACGTTTTATGAAGGTCCAAGGCTTGTTTAATTTATTTAGGATTTCTCTAATTCATTTACTTCCTAAAGGCATTTAAGGGTCCTAAAACACGTTCAAAGATTTGAACTGGGCAGCTGGTCTTAGGTCTCAGAAATGCTAAACACATCTTCAACTTCCCTTCTTGTCAGGTTGCTGAAGCAATACATACTCTAAGCTAAAGAGCCATACGGTGGAGACAAGGGACTGTATTGAAAGGTAGGGGGCAGAGTGGGACACAGTCTGTGGCATTTTAGAGCCACCTGTCTGGTGCCAGGGTGGAGCCTGGATTCTACGAGGGCAGGCAAGCCTGTCATCAGGGAACCACTGCAGCAGCAACATCATGGAGAAACAAGGATACAGAGGGCTTGAGCAGGGACGAATGGCTGCTCAAAAGGACGGCTTTATCAGAAACTCCTAACAGGAACGGGCAGTTCCTAGGGGCTGGGCAGAGGCATGGCATAGAGGATGAATCATGTCACGAATCAGGAGGTAGGCGCAGGTACACAACACTGTGTACAGAAAAGCCTCTATTGTTTCCACGTTGCCGATTAAAAAATTGTTAGTTTAGCGCAGGTTAAAACGACCTTCCTTCCTCTTGGTGTAACTCTGACAAATCATACTTTCTTTCATGTGGTATCTGAACATAAAACCTGAATGAGTCACATCACGATAGCTGTGGCACATGGGATCGACGGCATCTTGGGAGCACTGGGACGTGGGTTCGATCCCCAGCCCAGCACAGTGGGTTAAGGATCTGATCCCAGGCCCAGGAATACCATATGCAGCGGGGTGACCCAAAAAAAAAAAAGGGCTGTGATTTACTGCATATCTAGTATGTGTTGAACACAAACTCGTTTGATAAATGCTTCAGCGTACATCTTTACCATCTGACATTCATAGCAGCCCTACATGTTAATATTCTCATGATAAAAATAAAGGAACTGAGCCCAGAGACTTTAAGTAGCTTTCCCAAGGGCCCTACAGAAGCTAGTTTGGGAGGGTGAAGCTTGAACCCAGGCTTATCCGGCACAAAAGCCTGTATTTTCTCTCACTACTCTCAACCCCCAAATGGCAGTGAAAGCATCTGCCTCTTGAGACAGTGGTGAGGGCTGAATGAGATGTCACTGAGAGCCTGGACACATGGAGGATGGACAACAGAGTCCGCCTCCCCGTCAGCCCTGCTCTTCGTCAGGACGAGGCTCTGTCTGTTTTGTTTTGTTTTGTTTTGTTGTCTTTTTGCCTTATCTAGGGCCGCACCCGTGGCATATGGAGGTTCCCAGGCTAGGGGTCTAACAGCAGCTGTAGCTGCCGGCTGTCGCCACAGCCACAGCAACGCGGGATCCGAGCCGCGTCTGCAACCTACACCACAGCTCACGGCAACGCCAGATCCTTAACCCACTGTGCAAAGCCAGGGATCGAACCCGCAAGCTCATGGTTCCTAGTCGGATTCGTTAACCACTGAGCCACGATGGCAACTCCTGAGACTGTCTTTTAGGCCCTTCCAGAGTCCTCTGGTATGGACTTGCCTTGTGGCTCACAATAGTCTTCTGTGTCCCACTCCTTCTCACCTGCCTCATTCTGCAGCTGGACGCTGAGCCCTCTGAAGGACAGGTGGCAGTCTCTGTCATTAGCATGCCTTTAAAGCTGGGGCCGAAGGCCTGAGAGGAAATCCAGGGATCTACGGGATCCCATTCAAATGTCTTTAGAGTTATGTTCTAAGCCGGTCACCCCAGACTAGGAAAAGAGTCATTCAGGGATCAAGCGAATTCTGTCAAACTGAGAAAGATCCAGGGTTTGGGGACTTCCGTCCACTTATACCAGTCCGGCAATTTCAAGGGGTCACCAGGTCATCTAGGACGGGAGTAAAGTCAGCGCCTCCCATGTTCCCGTCTCTGGCTCTTTCATTCATTCACTCAACAAACCTATCTCTACTGAGTACCTGCCGGACATCAGGCCCGTGTGAGGTACTAGGGAGACAACGGCAACAAACAGGTTTCCTGCTGTCACGGTGCCGACTCGATTTCCTCGCGGAAAAGGAGAAGGACAAAAGAAACCACATGCACACACAGGCAAACCCCACGTTGACACATCAGTGAACAAAACAGTTGCCTGTTGTGCCAAGGGTTGTGAAGAAAGTCATCAAGGGGCTGAGATTCTGAAGAAGGGGGTGATGGCAAGGAGGGCCCTACCTTAGGCAGGGTGGGCAGGAGAGGCCTTCCTGGAGCAGGCACGGGGCAGAGCCACGCTGGAGTGGGGGCTGGGGACGATCCTCCCTGCAGAGAGCCGAAGTCCCAGCGTTAGCTCAGCACGTGGAGGAACTGAAAGGGGGCTCTCTAGGAGAAACCATAGGCATTCTAATGGACTGCGTGAGGAGCCCATTAGGTGGCAGAAAGAGCTGTACAGCGCCACTCAGGACAGACTCCACGAACAACTGTATCTTTAAGCAGACAGACTGGCAAACTGCTGTGTGGTGTGTGTGTGTGTGTGTGTGTGTGTGTGTGTGTGTGCATACATTGGAGCTGGGAAAATTATCAGGCCATCTGTTCATAGTTTTATGATTGAAAGATGCAGCATGGCCACAACCTAGCCAGTATTACTCTTTTCTTTGCAAACAGGTGCCACAAGCTTTGGGGCTGAGAACGGGTAGACTTAGTGGTTGTTGACCAGTTTCCTGAGAAAAGCGATCAGGCTGGGTGCGTGTGAGGCCTGATATTGACCAGACCGCTTTAGAGGGTCATTGCCATCTTCAAAAAGGACTAAGCAGCCACTGGCCTGTGTCACATGGGTCCTGCCTGGAGTGAGTTTTGGAGATACTGCTCCTGGGGTTAGCCATTGAGTAAATGTCTCCCATATGCCAGCCAGGATGGCACAGTGATGCCAAGCGTGGCCTTGGACTTGGAATCACCACTGGCTCACCGTGTGACCTTGGACTAGTTAGTTACATCTCTTTTTTTTGGACTAGTTACTATCTCTGTGCTTCAGGTTCCTCCTAGGGTTCCTGTCTGGGTTAAAAAGTCAACATGCGCTAGCAGTCTGTCAGTACGTGATGGGTACTCAGCAAATATGGCTTTTTCCCTTTTCTCCTTTGAGTTAGGGAAGTGGAAAAAAAAAGAATCATAATGAAAAGAAACTGAGGAATTAAAATCTTCAGACTTGCCACGTGGAATGCGGACAGTGAGGGGGAAAAATGGAAATGGGTGCCACGTTGCTAGCCTGGGACACTGCTGGACAGTTGTATCACTGAAGGCTTTTTCTGATTCAAGTCACAGAACATTAAGCAAAAAAAGGGATTTATTGCTTCACGTCTGAAAAACCGCAGGTACAACCGGCTTTGGGGCCAACTTGCTCCAGGGGCTCAACCCTGCGGTCAGGGCCCACGTCTGTCTTTCCCTGGCTCTGCTCTGCTTCATGCTGACTCCACTGCTTCTCAGACTTCATGTGCCCTGTAGCGCCAGGCTTGTCCTCACAGATCCTGTACAATAAATAGGTAAATAACAACAACATTGACACTCATATTTGTTTCCATCATAGGCAACTGCTCTTACTTTTTACATACACTGACGCTTGTACTTTCCACCAGAATGACCTAGGTAGGAAAACTGAGGCATATTGAGGACTAGTCCAAAGTGATAAATAAGAGACAGAGGCAGGATCTGAGTCCAGGTGGTCTGGTTTCAAAGTCTATGCTCCTGATAGTAACCCTAGGAGGAATCTAAAGCACTGAGAAATGCATCTTCTGGAAGGCAGCCACCATGCTTGTGGCTCGAGTTGCAGTGCATTAGTTCTGGGTTCCTAAGGCTGGAAGAAGGTGATGCCTAATTGTCCTGCAGTCACATGCTCATCCTGAGGTGGGCATGCAGGACCGTACTCCAGAACTCCTAGGCTGGGGGGTGGGGCTGGGGCGGGGAATGGCCCGACAAAAGGATATCTGATATTCTCTTCAGAACAAAGAGGAAAACAAGAGCTCTCCCTCACAACTGAGAGAGAAAATAAAGAATAGGAAAGGGCTTTAGCGGGGAAATGGTGAGCTCAGTATTAGAACGCTGAAGTTTGAAGTGTGAGAAAAACATCAGTGTGAATTTGTGGCTCTTTGGACATCTTGATTCATACTTGAAACAAGGTGATTATAAAAAGCTGAAAATAAAATAATAGGCAGAGAAATATTGGACAAATGAAAAATCTCAGCAGGAGTGATAACATTAATATCAGATGCAGCAGAACTGCAGGCTAAGAGCACTTAAGAGTATAAAGAACATCCTTAAATAGTGATAAATAACAAATAATAAAGATGTAACAGTCTTGGAGTTCCCGTTGTGGCTCAGTGGTTAACAAATCTGACTAGGAACCATGAGGTTGCAGGTTTGAGCTCTGGCATCGCTAAGTGGGTTAAAGATCCGGCGTTGCTGTAAGCTGTGGTGTAGGGTGCAGACGTGGCTCATATCCCGCGTTGCTGTGGCTGTGGTTTAGGCTGGCAGCTACAGCTCCTGTTAGACCCCTAGCCTGGGAACCTCCATATGCCGGGAGTGTGGCCCTAGAAAAAAGGCAAAAAGACAAAAAAAAGATGTAACAGTCTTAAAGTAGACAACAAAGAACTTAGAAGCTAAATACATTTACACAAGGAAAAGTTAGAGCGTTATAATGAGAGATTTCAAAATACCTCTCACAATTAGCCAGAATTAAGTCAAAAAATCATTCATTATGCTGTATGCCTTAAACTTATCCAGTACTGTTTGTCAATTATACCTCAATAAAACTGGGGAAAAAAATCATTCAGACCAACAAAATAATAGTGTTACTAGTCAAAACATCATTCAGATGAACAGACTATTGTTATATCAAATAACAATAGAATACATGACTTCTTCCATTCTACAAACAAAGAAAAAAAATTTTTTTCATAAAAGTGAAAAATCATAGGAAGCTCCCTTGTGGTGAAACAGGTTAAGGATCTGGTGTTGCTGCAGCTGTGTTGCAGGTTCGATCCCTGGCCCAGAAAAATCCAAGTGCTGTGTGTGCGGCCATAAAAGAAAAGAAAGAGGAGTTCCCATCGTGGCTCAGTGGTTAACGAATCCGACTAGGAACCATGAGGTTGACGATTCGATCCCTGGCCTTGCTCAGTGGGTTAAGGATCCGGCGTTGCCATGAGCTGTGGTGTAGGTCACAGATGCAGCTTGGATTTGGCGTTGCTGTGGCGAAGGCCGGCGGCTACAGCTCCAATTCAACCCCTAGCCTGGGAACCTCCATATGCCGCAAGTGTGGCCCTAGAAAAGACAAAAAAAGACAGACAGAAAGAAAGAAGGAAAGAAAGAAAGAAAAAGAAAGAAAGAAAGAAAGAAAGGGGTGACTTAAAGACTATAAATAGTTAGAAATTAAGGGGAAAACTCCTTGCTAAGTCTTGGATCAAAGAGGAAATAAAAGGGAACTCCTAACTCCCTAGAAACCAATGCAAAGGAATTCAGTTGCACTGAGATTTATAGGACCCTGAAGACAGTGCAAAGAGGAACATTTAGAACTCCAAAACGCCTTCACAATTTAAAAGTAAAACCAAAAGAAATAAAGGAACCAAATGTTCTTCCTAAAAGTTTAGAAAAAGAAACCAATAAAGGTAAAAGTTGAAATTCATGATATAGAAAAAATAATAGAAAGAATACAATAGTAAGAAGAATACGGCAAAATCTATTGAAAACAACCCCAAAAGTTTATTGACTAGACTAATAAATTATATATTTATATAAAACAGACCAAAAAAACTTGCCAGTTGAAGAGGGAGAGAGAAAAACAAATAGTAGAGGTTAGGAAAGAGAAAGTCATAACCATGGGTTTGTGAGAAATTTCAAAATTTAAGAGACTCACTACAGGCAACTCTACAGCAATGAATTATGAGAGCCTACAGGAAATGTGTGATTCCCCGGCAAAATACAAACTATGAAACAGACAGGAAGAGCGGGAAAATGCAAAAAGACCAAGGATAAGGTGCTTGGAGGTCAGTATTAAGAAGACTTTAGGGCCAGAGAGCCTCCAGCTGAGTTTTAGTTTGCCTCTAAAGGTCAAAGAATTCCAATGCTAAGTAATTTAGACCCTTGCTACTCAAAGCTGTCCTCAGACCGATAGTATTACCATTACCTGGGAGCTGGTTAGAAATGCAGGTTTACTCCAAGTCACAGAAAAATCTCCCCCCACCCTTTACAGCCACACCTGCGGCATATGGAAGTTCCTGGGCTAGGGGTCAAATCTGAGCTGTAGCTGCCGGCCTGCACCACAGCCACGCCAGATCTGAGTCACATCTGTGACCTTTGGTGCAGCTTGCAGCAACGCTGGATCCTTAACCCACTGAGCGAGGCCAGGGATCGCCAGGAAACCCACATCCTCATGGATACTATGTTGGATGCTTAACCCGCTGAGCCACAACAGGAACTCCTATAGTTTATTTTCTTATATGGCATAAGATGGAGTTCATTTTTATTTTCTTCCACAAAGAGGTCAGTTGTTTACTGTAGGGCCCAGAGTCACAAAGCTAGAACAGGCAGAAATCAAGATGGGATTCAGTTGCTCTGATTAAATGCAGTGCTCTTTTGACTTCCCAGTACCTTAATCACAGCTGGAAGGTTGTCAGCCAGTTGGTCATCAATACGGGTATTTATTGAGCACTTGCTGTGCCAGGCATCTGGGAGAGTGTAGTGAATGTGATCCAAGCGAGCCAGTCCCGTCCCCAGCTGATGTCATGGCCTGAGAAGACAACGATAGACAATCCCAAATGCTAAGCATTGCAAAGAGGGCGCTGTGGGAGAGTAAACCACAGGAATCTCATCTAGGCTGAGGTATATGGCAGGAGGTGGGGGAGGCATGGGTTGGGGAGGAGTTGCACACGAGTGTTTTCTTCCTGAAAATAAAGCTTCAGACCCTGCCCTTGATTGCTGTTGGCTGCAACTAGACACATTCATGCTTTTTTGTTTTGTGAGAGGATCTAGTTACTACACAGGTGGGTTCAACCGAATCGTGGGTAAAAAAACCAGCCCCACCCAGACCAGCAAAACCGGTTTCATGGTTTTCACATCCTGTGAAATAAACACTCTGTGAGAGATCTGTTTAAACACTTTCATTTTGGAGAAGAAAACTAAAATTAGCCCTGGGTGAGAAAGTGGCACTTGACCTATCACCTACTCTGTTAGTGCCACTGTAAGCAAAGGAAAGACATTTCACCTTTGTGGGGGAAAAGGTACTGTCTGACTTGATGCAGTTCTTTCTTTCTTTCTTTCTTTTGATGCAATTCTTGAAAAACTGACTTCTGCTTTGCTCTCTTCCCCCACATTGACACAATCAAAAGACAAGTTGAGAGGAAGGTATTAACAAGAAACCTTTGCAAAAGTTAATAGTACCACTAGAAGGAATTCACTTTTGTTTAAAAAAAAAGGGGGGGGTAGGAGACATGTTTCTTTAGTTATTTGCATTCTGCTTGTAATTCCTCAATGTTCACTTTAACACACGGTATGAACTTTAATCACTGCCATTGGATATTTGCCAGGCTCAGAATATGCTAGACTATACACAGTGAGTGGTTCACTCCATCGACCCCTAGATAATAAAGATTAGACAGAGACTTTTTTCTTGCCACACTTCTACAGATTCTAGCCTAAGACTATAAGAATCTTGCTTTCTGGACTTTCTGGGGCTGCCCCAATTTCAGGTAATTCAGTTCCTGCTTAAACTACAGCTCCTTGGAGACAAGGGACCCCCCTTGTCTCATACGTTGCTGTATATCTGTCTCCAATAGAGTGTTTGCATGTTGCCCATAATTAGCAGATTATTTATGTAGGGGAGGAAATACTTTCCTCTACCCTTCTAGGTTCTTTCAGCCGGTCTACTAATTAGATTGACATAACAGATAAACAGGAAAAATCAAATCTAATTATGTTTGTACAGGAGCCTGACAAAGACAATGAGACCCAGGGACAAGTCAGGCAACTGTGGTTTATATGTCATCCTGAGCTAAGGAACAGGACGGGGCCTGGGGCTTCAAAGGGGAAAATGGTCATTCACAGGATGATAAGAGCAGATGCTTGGTCATTAGATGTATGTCATAAAGGTTATCTTTGATAATAATTCTTTGTCTGAACCAGGCTCCCTAACTAAATTCTTTTAATGGAGAGGTAAAGTTTCCTCTTGAGTCTGCTGGGTCTTGATTGTCTTCAGCTTAAAATAATCCACATGCCAGAGTGGCACATTTTGGGGAGTCTTATTCCGAACCCCCTTAGTTATATGTGTGACAATACAGAAATCATAGTCACCACCATTGTGAGAGACATTAAATAAGGGCAGAGATGCTAGAGTGTCAATGAAGAATCACTATTCATTCACCTGCTGACCTGCTGATACACCGAATGAACAGTCCTTGAATACCCTTGGTGCCCCCTGCTATTGCTGGTGCTAGGGATACAAAAATGGAAAAAACAGGCAAAAATTCCTGCCCTTGTAGAGCCTTGTCCAGCTCTGTCCAGCAGGCAGGACAGATACATGTGAAAACTAAGTTAAATACATTGTATATTAGATAGACGTAGAGGATATGGGAAAAAATTAAGTAGTAGAGGGGGATGGGAAGTACTGGAGGGGGGTTGTTTGCGGTTTGGGATAGAGTACTCAGGGCAGTTATATTTGAGCAGACATCTCAGGTAGTTTTGGAGTGAGCCATGCAGACACTTGCCGAAAAGGCTTCGGGGCAGAGAGACTGCAAGTAAAAGGCTGTGGGATGGGAGCGTGCCTGGTACTTTTGAAGAAGGGCAAAGAGGTCAGGGTGGCTTGAGCACTGAGAAAAGCAGGAGATAATTGGGAACAGATCATGTAAGGGTTTCACAAGTCATTCCCAGACTAAGGATCGAATTGGAGCTGCAGGTGCTGGCCTGTGCCACAGCAACGCAGGATCCGAGTCACGTCTGCGATTTACACCACAGCTCACGGCAACGCCGGATCCTTAACCCTCTGAGTGAGGCCAGGGATTGAACCTACATCCTCGTGGTTACTAGTCGGGGTTCATTTCCACTGAGCCACAATGGGAACTCCTAATACCTCTTTTTTTTTTTTTTTGGCCACACCTGCAGCATGCAGAAGTTCCCAGACCAGGGATTGAACCTGCACCACAGCAGCCACCTGAGCCTCTGCAGTGACAACATCGGATGCTTAACCCACTGAACCACATGGGAATTCAACCTTTATATAACACTTAGTAGATGTGAGCACTATGCTAAGTACTTTCCGTATGTTAACTCATCTATTTCCTATATCAGCTTCATGAGATAAGTCTCATTCTCATTTACACAAATGAGGAAACTGTGGCTCTAAAAAACCAAGCAATCTGTCCATGGTCACACAGCTAGTAAGCAAGAGAATCACAATTTAAACCCAGGCAGTTTGGCTGTGGCCCATTTCCAGGACACACAGTGAGACTACATTTCCCAGTTTCACTTATGGTTAGGTTGCAACCATGTGACAGGGTTGTAGCCAATGGAATATGAGCAGAAGGGAAGAGTATCATATCCAGCTTCTACATGCAATCCTTTATTCCCTTCCCTTATCTTCCAGCTGAATGCAGAGAACTTTAAAGTCCTAGCCAAAGGTGGAGCCACAAGATGAAAGGAGCCTGGGTTTTTAATTGATCACGTGGAAGCCCTCCTGCAGATCAGGAACTGTAGTTTGGAATTCACAGTAAGCTTCTATCATGTAAACCAATGAGAATTGGGCATTGTTTTGAAAGTCTTGAATTTAGGGATGAAGGTAGCACGGCCTTCACATAGAAGAGTACCCAGTCTATGAAGGGAGGCAGACATACATGAGAGCAATGCAGTCCTCTAATAAAGGCAATAAGAGAGAAGTGTGCTGCTTACCAAAAGGAGTTCTATTAAACACTACCTAGGAAAGTGGAGGTCACTGCTACCTGATGATGTCTGAATAGGGTGATGGAGGGTGCACAGGAGTTGGGGAACAGTGGTGGGGTCATTTCAGTAACAGTTTGTGCAAAGGCATGGAAGGCAGAGGAGTCTGGGACAGATGAGATGTCCTGTTATCCAGTTCATCTCCTTCTGTGGCAAACTCCTGCTTTCCTTCCCACACGTCTGATGCCTCATGCCTTCAGCCTCTGACCTGAGAAGGCAGTATACGCCCGCGGTTAGGGATGTTAAAGCAAAATTTATTCTGACCCTTGTTAAAATTGTAAGGAGGACTTTATTCAGGATTATTGTGATAGGTATCACAACTATCACAATTGAGAACGAGAGATGGGGCTCAACTCCGAATACAGAAAACACAGCTGGGGATTTACAGTCAACAAGCAGTCTGAGGAGGTCAGCAGATCAGTACTAATGATGCCGGAAAGATGTTACCAGGATCCAGGTTCTTGTTCACGCAGCCCAAGAATGAACTTCGTGAACACACAGGCAGCAAGCAAGCAAAGTCTTTATTACAGGAAAGCAAAGAGCTCCCAGGACAGCTGGGAGAGGGAGAGAAGAGCGCCCTTCTTTATTTTCTTATAGGGGTTTTTATCCCTTAAAGATGGGGGGATATCAACATGGGGTCCAGAAAGATGTGGTTTTCTCCCATTGGCCCCACCCAGTTACCTATATCAGTCCTTGTCCAATAGGGGTCTTAGGGGTGGAAATGTCCTGTAAGGCTATTGGTTTCTTTGCCCTTCTCTTCCTGTAGGCTGAGTCACACGGGGTTAGAGATTAATGTCCATCTGGGTGTAGGTACACTCCCTACAGGAAACAAGGCCTGTGGGGATGTTACTCCCTGGAGTCCTTAAGCCACAAATGTTAATCAGCAGCCATATCAAAGAATGCATCAAAACATTCCTACACTGACTACCTGAGTTAGTATTCTGCCTCACTAAGAGAAGACATTAAGGGCAGGGGGATTCTTGCTAAACTGACTTACAGGATTCTTGCTGAAGACAGGCCAGGGTGGGGGGGTGGGGATCAGTGGGGGCATGAGGAATTTTATCAGACATCCAGGGGATTCTCGCTCAACTGACTTAGCAAGATTCCTGTTACAACTGGGCTCAGTGAGGACAGGATGGGGACAAGGTTGAGACCTGGTTGAGAACAAGGCTCAGTGGAACCTGACAAAAGCCTGGTTAAGGAGAACTGAGCTGTGAGCAGGCACTTGGGCTCTTGAACTGGAATGCCTGGCTCTGGATTCTCATTCTGTGTCATCTTCAGCTAGTTGCTCAGCCTCTCTGTGCCAGTTACATAGGGATAATGGTGAGACCTATCTCTTGAGGACACTGACAAGTAAGTGGTTACAGATACAAAGCACCTAGAACAGGGCCTGGCACAAATGTTAGCTGCTGGTGCTGGTGTTGCTTCTCCTTACCACTATTACCAACTTCTTTGACCGCAGAGCAGACCTTTAGAAAGCAGAGGAAGTCAAGTGTGGTCAAAGGTCTTCATGGAGACATTACAACTGCTACCACAGAAATAAAATGGATCAGAAGAGACTACTTTCAACAGTTATATGCTAACAAATAGGGTAACCTAAAAGAAATAAATTTCTAGAAATACATAATCCAGCAAGACTGAATCATGAGGAAATAAAAAACTAAACAGACCTATAATTAGTAAGAAGAATGAATTAGCAATCAGAAACCTCCTAACAAAGAAAAGCCCAGGACAAATGGCTTCACTGAAAAATTCTACCTACCAAACATTTAAAAAAGAATTAAAACCAATTTTTCTCAAATCCTTCCCAAAAAGAAAGAGACAGGAACACTACCAAATTCATTTTATGAGTTCAGCATTATCCTAATACCCAAATCAGACAGACACTAAAAGAAAAAAAAAATTACAGACCAATATCCCTGAAGAGTGTTGAAGTAAAAATCCTGAACAAAATACTAGCAATTTGAATTAAACAATTAAAAGGTCTATACACCATGTCTCAGTGGAATTTATTTCTGAAATCAAGGACAGTTAATATACAACAATCAGTCAATGTAATATACTCTATCATCAGAATGAAAGAAAAAAAATCACAAGATAACCTCAGTTGATGCAGAAAAAGCATTTGACAAAATTCAATACGCTCTCATTCACTCAAAAAATCAGGATTAGAAGGACATAATAAAGGCCATATGTGGAAACCCCACAGCTAACATTATACTCAATGGTGAAAAACTGAAAGCTTTCCCTCTAAAATGAGGAACAAGGCAAAAATACCCACTATTACCACTTCTATTTGACATAGTACCAAATGTACTAGACAGACAATTAAGCAAGATAAAGAAATAAAAGGCATTCAAATTGGAAAGGAAAATATTTCTATTTTCAGATGACATATATGTAGAAAACTTTAAAGACTTCACCAAAAAAAGTGTTAAATCTAATAAACAAATTCAGCAAAGTTGCAGGATACAAAATTAACACACAAATAACAGTTGCATTTCTATACACTAATAATCTGAAAATTAAATTTAAAAAATAATCTCACTTAAATAGGATCAAAAATAGTAAACTACCTGGAAATAAACTTAACCAAGAAGTCAAAGGACTTACTGTAAACTACAAAACACTGCTGAAACTTAAAAGGACATAAATAAATAAAAAGATATCCCATGTTCTTAGATTGGAAGACCTAATATTATTAAAACTTAATGTTGCATAGTAGTTCTTGTTGTGGCTCAGTGGGTTAAGAAACCAGCTAGTATCCCTGAGGATGTGGGTTCAATCCCTGACCTCTCTCAGTGGGTTAAGGATCCAGTGTTACCTCAAGCTGCAGCAAAGGTCACAGACATGGCTCAGATCCCATATTGCTGTGATATAGACTAACAACTGCAGCTCTGATTTGACCTCTAGCTTGGGACCTTCCATATACCACAGGTATGACCCTAAAATGAAAAAGGAAAATAAAATAAAACAATATTACTCAAAGCAACCCACAGATTTAATACAATCCTCATCAAAAACTCAACAGCATTTTTGCAGAAATAGAAAAATCCAGTCTAAAATTCATATGGAATCACAAATCCCCTTGAATTGTCAAAAAAAGTCTTGAGAAAGAAAATTCAAGTTGTAGTCCTCAAACATTCCGATTTCAAAACATATTACAAAGCCACAGTAATCAAAACCATATAGTACTGGCTTAAAGACATATAGACTAATGGAACAGAATAGAGAGCCCAGAAACAAGCTCTCACATACATGGTCAAATAATCTTCAATCCCACAATGGCAAAAGGAGAGTCTTTTCAATACGTGGTTCTGAGAAAACTAGATATCTACATGCAAAAGAATGAAGCTGGACCCTTACATTACACCATATACAAAAATTAACTCAAAAGGGAATAAAGACACAAATGTAAGATCTGAAATTATAAATATCCCAGAAGAAAAAAGGTGATACATTTTGATATTGTATGTGGGAATGATTTTTTGATATGATGCTGAAAGCACAAGCAACAAAAGTAAGCACTGACAAATACGAATACATCAGACTTTAACATTTCTGTTCAGCAAAGGAAACAATCAACTAAGTAAAAAGACAACATATAGAATCGGGAGAAAATACTTGCAAATCGTAAATCTAATAAGGAGTTAATATCTAGAACATATAGAGAACTCCTACAGCTCAGAAAATAAATTTCAAAAATGGGTAAAGGATTTGAATAGCCATTTTTCCAAAGAAGATATAAGTATACGAAAAGATACTTAACACCACTAGTCATCATGGAAATGCAAATATAAACCACAATGAAATATCACTTCACATGCATTAGGATTGCCACTACTAGAAAAAAAAGGGAAAGGAAAGGAAAGGAAAGAAAAGGAAAGAAAGGCAGGGGGGAGGGGAGGGAAGGGAAGGGAGGAAGAAAGAAAGAAAGAAAGAAAGAAAGAAAGAAAGAAAGGAAGGAAGGAAGGAAGAAAGAAAGGAAGAAAGAAAGAAAGAGAAGAAAAAATTACAAGTGCTGGCAAAAATGTGGAGAAACTGGGACACTTGCACATTGTTGATGGGAATCTAAAATGGAATAGCCACTACTGAAAACAACATGGAGGTTCCCCCCAAATTTAAAAATAGCATTACCATTACCATCAGTAATTCCACTTCTCAAAAAGGAAACAGGAATTCAAAGAGATATTTGCACATCCATGTTCAATGTAGATTATTCACAATAATCAAGAAGTGGAAGCAGCCTAGATGTTCTCCAACTGGGTGAATGCATAAAACATATGTGTCATATGTGTAAAACGAAATACTACTCAGTCCTTAAAAAGAAGAAAATCCTCTCATATGGTACAATATGAATGAACTTTGAAGATAGTATGCTAAGTGAAATAAGCCAACCACTGAAAGACAAATACTGCATGATTCTACTTATGTGAGGTATATAATGTGGTCAAAGCCCCAGAGACAGAAAGATGGAGGTTGGCAGGGGCTGGGGGAGATGGGAATGGGGAGTTACTGTTTGACGGGCACAGAATTTCAGTTTGGGAAGATGAAAAATTTCTGGAGATGGATGGTGATCGACGGCAATGTGAATATACTTAACGCCACTGAACTGCGCGCTTTAAAATGGTTGAGATGGTGCGTTTTGTATTACGTGTATTTCAACACGCACACACAGAAAAATCTATTTGAGAAAATAGATATTCCGGAATGTCACCCCTCCAAATCCTGGTTAAGTCTGAGGCCTGGGGCTATGCATTTTGAACATGCAAATGTGGTGATTTGATGAGGGTAAAGAAGCAGTTAGAGATACAGGAAGATAAAACGCTTACTCATAATCTGGGAAGCCTCTCAGGTGAGCCGCCAGGGGGACTCTGGATGCCTGAGAGACACTTCCTGCTGCTCTGCTGGACTGCTTGTTTTCTCTTTGCTAGTAAACTGTGCTTCAACCCCGCTTGTGTGTAAGGTGCTGGAGTTTGGGTGAGGAACACCAAATCCAGTTTTAATCTCAGGGGAGATCATCCAACACAAAGAAGTATAGAACCAAAAAGCTCAGGCGACCCTTGGGAACTTCCAACACTGGCAACTCTTCCTTTCCTCTTCTGTACGAGAGCGCCCAGCTTAGAGGGCTATTCAAATAAAAGGTGTGCAAGCGTTTTGAATTTTTGTAACCAATTATTCAGTGTTTACTTTCAGGATGAACACTTGAATCTTGGCTCCATAAAGTGCCCGGGCAGAAGTTCTTTTTTTTTCTTTTCTTTTTGCCTTTTATCTATGCCCGCGGCACATGGAGGTTTCCAGGCTAGGGGTCTAACAGGAGCTGTAGCTGCCGACCTTCGCCACAGCCACAGCAATGCGGGATCCGAGCCGCATCTGCAACCTTCACCACAGCTCACAGCAACGCCGGATCCTTAACCCACTGAGCAAGGCCAGGGATCGAACCCGCAACCTCATGGTTCTTAGTCGGATTCGTTAACCACTGAGCCACGAAGGGAACTCCAGGGCAGAAGTTCTTAATCCTGAGCACACATTACTATTACCTGGAGAGCTTTTTTTTGTTTTTAAATCTCTACTGACTTCCTCTCACTGAGATTCTCACTCAGTTGGCCTGGGGAGTGGCTAGAGCATAGGCATTTTTCAAAAAGCTCCCAGGTGTTTCAGCCAAGCTTGAGACTCATTGGACTATGACACACACAGGAGGGAATGGTGAGTTCACACTAGTAGGATGGGGAGGCTCACAGAGCTGGTTGTGTTTGTGCTGGACCCTCGAAGGCTGTGTGAGACTGGGGGATAATATCTTTGGACAAGGTATCATGCACACATGATACGAAATTCAAAAGTCCGAAAGGGTCTATCTTGACAGGTGTATCTTCTTTTCTCTCCTGGTCCTCTCCTCTCTGGGGGAAATACTCTTAGCAGTTCTTTTTTAAACCACCAGAGGTATTCCTTTTTTTTTTTTGCTTTGTAGGGCTGCACCCGAGGCATATGAGGTTCCCAGGCTAGGGGTCAAATCGGAGCTGTAGCTGCCGGCCTACACCACAGCCATGCGGGATCCAAGCTGCGTCTGTGACCTACACCACAGCTCACGGCAACGCTGAATCCTTAACCCACTGAGGGAGCTCAGGGATCGAATCCGTGTCCTCATGGATACTAGTCGGGTTCGTTAACCACTGAGCCACAGTGGGAACTCCCACCAGAGGTACTCTTTACAGTTGCTACCGAGGAACTTAGTTTGGCCAGGAGAAAAAAAGAGGAACAGGTGTCGTTTTCTGTTGCATGACCTTCCACTTGACAAAGAATGGAATCTGTATGAGTGTAGCTCGACTGAGGAGGGTCATCTAACAAAATTAACAAAAAGCTGATTTTCAGGATGGGGCTTTTTTTTTTTTTGAGGGGCAGGTGGTGTTCTTTCTTCCTGTCACAGCACATTCTGACTAGCTTGATTTTTAAAATTATACTTTTTGAGATAATTATAGATTCACATGCAGTTGTAGGAGACGGTACAGAGAGAGCCCCATGTGCCCTTTGCTTGAGTGGTTTAATTTTAATTCCAGGGCTAATCAAGATACTCCAAATCTAATTCTCTGGCATGGTTTTGAACAACTGTGCCTGGGAAATGAAAGTGACCTGACAGGGGAGGGCTGGCAAGTGGAGAGGAACAAAGAATTTTCAGTTTCGCTCATGGTTGCTGGGAAATCAAAACTGACATCTACCGTGCTTACTGCTCCATAGTGACATATGTCCCCTTTGTAACAAGATCTGTGTGCCTGCTACTGAGTCAGGACCACACGAGTGAGGAACGCCGGTCAGGACAGAGGCTTCTGTAGTGTGGGTGAGCCAGCCATTTCTATCTGCATCCAGAGTCCTGGGCCTGCCTCTTTCAAGTCCCATCCTCCTGGTTTTCGGACTCACAGGAACGAACACATGTAGGCAGCAAGCCACTCTTGACTCTTCTTGGGTTTCCAGCTCCCTCTGTTAAAAGGGTTTGACGAACAGATCACGTGACAACAGAGTAGCTGTGATCCCTTCTCTGCCTCCTCCCTTCTGAACTGCAACGGCAGGGAGGAACAGCTGATAGGAAAGACCAATCTTCCCCCATTCTCCTTCCACTACTTACCTGTGTTCTGCCTAGAGGTGTTCTACTGATTGCAAATGCAGATCGTCAGGCTTGAGATTCTGTCAGTGAGAAGCTCCCTGGTCTATGCATCCCCTCCCCATGGACGACTCTGGCCCGTCATTTGGTCCTTATGCTGATGTAATTTATAGTTATACTTCTGGGTATAATAATACTTAGATTTTACGTGGGCCTTTTTGGTGCAGGAGCAGGTAACAAACACTGGGCTTCATTACATATTCTCCCTAAGACATTTAATGTATACAACTGGGAGGAAAATATGGAAAACAACCATCAATAAACATGACCCCAGCCTTTGTAATTACATGAAACAGACAACTGTGCATATGCGTGAGATTCATACACATTCTCTTCTATATTGATAAACAGCTGTCATATTTTGGGTACTTAATATACTCAGCAGAATGTTAGAGCTTTATATGCACAATCTCATTTAATCCCTACAACATGTCTGTGATGCATATTATCATTATCTTTAACTTATTGTTGGAACAACCAATGCATGCAAATCTGAAGCAATTGCTGAAGGTACATATGGTTGGTAGGTGAGGCAGGGTTTGAACCCTGATCTTTCTGGCACTGGTGCAGGGTCTCTTAAGCTATATTTGCTGTGCACTGCTAGAGAAGCCTTTGAACCTTTTCTTAGAATAATGATTTAAATGCAAAAAAAAAAATACATTGAATTACAAAGAAAAGCAATTGTGTTGAAATATAGTTACGAATTGTGGCAGGCAGACTTGAGGACAATCCCCAGTAATTCTGCCCTTGTTACTCACGCCCTCTCTGCTTTGGTTTGGGGCCAACCTAGTAACTAACTTCTTTTTTTTTGTCTTTTTGCGTTATCTAGGGCCGCACCCACGGCATATGGAGGTTCCCAGGCTAGGGGTCTAATTGGAGCTGTAGCTGCCGGCCTTCACCACAGCCACAGCAACGCGGGATCCGAGCCGCATCTGCAACCTGCACCACAGCTCATAGCAACGCCGGATCCTTAACCCACTGAGCAAGGCCAGGGATCGAACCCACGACCTCATGGTTCCTAGTCGGATTCGTTAACCACTGAGCCATGACGGGAACTCCGTAACTAACTTCTAATGAAGAGAATATGGGAGAAATCAGGGGATGTCATTTCCGAGATTAGGTTATAAAAAGACTGTGGCTTCTTGGGTCTTCCTCTCACTCTTTCTTGACAGCTGCCCTGTCCTGTAGTAACTCTGTGAAGAGACCCATGTGGCAAGAAACTGAAGCCTTCCCCCAGCCACGAGTGGGCTCAGGAGTGGATCCCTCCCCATCCAGCCTTGACAGCACTGAGGCCCTGACTGATCTCCGAACAGAACCACCTGGCTAAGCCACAACAGAATTCCTGACCGCAGATACTGTGAAATAATAAGTGCCTGTTGTTTTCAGTCAGCAATAAGTAACACATCGAATGAAATAAAACACTGAAATAAAACATATTTGGGATATATGTGTGATACTTAGTAATGAGAAAGTGGGCTTAAAATTTAGGCAAAATTAAAGTTAGATGTATATTTTAAGACTCAGGTGTGAAGGTTATTGTTTCTTAGCTTCACGTTAGAAAATAGGACAAACACTGACAAGTGTAATAACCACATCATCTAGTTTCTGTATTTGATGCTTTGACATCCAAGGCCTTGCTAACCCTGGGGAGACTGCCCTTCCAAGGTGCCCAGTTCCTAGAGATAGTATGTACATACCTTCATATGTAAACCAATTTTCTGGGAGCCCATAACCTCTGCCCCAGCTCCCGCACTCTGGGTCACTATCCACTTGCCCTAGTCACTTCAGGGCAAGGTACCAGACAGCTAGGGACAGACCCTACACCCCAGAGCCTGCTGAATTTACTATTAGCCAATCTTCACCCTGTTCCTCCTTCCCTACCTGTTTGTTCCCATGGAAACCACAAAAGGCTCTTGAGCATTAACGAGATTTCTCCCTTCTTCCCCTTCAACGTAATTAAAATGTAAAACCAAACCAAATCATAAAATTTGATGTGTTGAGGGAAATATCTAATTAGCTTACCAGAAACATTTTTTGAATGCCTCTGCTGTAGTAGTCGTCAAAAATGCATACTTTGCCTACTGGGTAACTCGGCTGCAATTGGATATGGACACATTTTGCTACGAGTGTGTCCTAAGAAGCTGGAAAGAAACCTTGCATTATGTACCCTGCCCCGAGCACAAGCACACTGAGGGTTGGAAAAATCTAAGGTATACCCTACACTGGGGAGGATGGCTGACGTAGCAAAGGATCTTGGACCGTCCTTAAGAGTTTCAAAGATAGTGGATGTCAACTTCAGCGACACAACCACTACTGCCTCGTCTGGTGGAGCAGGGGCTCCCTTGTGACACCTGCTCTGAGCTCAGGACCCAAGCCTCATAAGGTATTTGCCATTGAAAAAAACCAAAGAAATCTTCAAGGACAAAGTCCAGGATATTCTGAATATTCTATACGAGGCATTAGAATGTCTTCCTTGGAGGTGAAAATAAACAGGCGCCAAGCAGGAATTCACGAAACTGTCACCGCTATTTTCTTAACTTTCTCAAGTCTGTTTTGAGGTCAGGAGACATGGAGTCCTTATATCACTGTACCGTTTGATTTGAAGAGGATGGTTAAGGAACATGTCAATGAGGACATGGTGAGCCATCTGAGTTATCTGAATATCCTCCTGTCATAGGAACCCAGACCTACCTCTGGACTGATCATTAAGAGGAGATTGTAAGAGAGAATATAATGACTGGAAAATGGGAATCTATAAAATGTCCTTAGGTAGAAAGAATTCAGCAAGTACTTAAATGTGCATAAGTGTGTTTAGCATGGAAAATACTATTTTTTCCTAGAACCCCAATTCTTTAGTACTTGTTAAAATTTTTCTTAGAAACAAGATAGAGACTATACTAGGTTACGATTTGAGGACGATTTTAATGCTGTGAAAGACTGTCCCCTATTTTGTCTGTTAACTTTTCCATTAAGACCTCTATGTACTACATCCTTTCCTTGATACCACAATAAAAATGGGATTTTTGTACCATCAGCTATCTTCGCAGCACACAAACCTTCAAGAAAAAAGCTTCCTTTTAACCCTCCTCAGAAAAAGCAAAAGAGGAGTTCTTGTTGTGGCTCGGTGGTAATGAAGCCAACTATACCCATGAGGATGCAGGTTTGATCCCTGGCCTCACTCAGTGGGTTAAGGATCTGGCATTGCCGTGAGCTGTGGTGTAGGTCTCAGATACGGCTCAGATCCCAAGTTCCTGTGGCTGTGGTATAGGCTGGCATCTGTAGCTCCTATTCGACCCCTAGCCTGGGAACTTCCATATGTTGCAGGTTCAGCCTTAAAAAAAAAAAAGGCAAAAGAAAATCTAGACTAGGAATAAGGTGCTTTGGAATGTCCTACAAGGCACAAGGACAGGTAAAATATAAACATGGCTGCTGCCCCCAGGGAATTTATGATAAGAATCATAACACCTATTGAAAGAGTTTATCAGGCTAAAGACTACACAGATAGGCAGAAATAGAACATTATTCACTTTCTTTCAAAATTATAAGCATTAACAATATGAACCAATTCCTAGATTTTATTTATCACTGCTAAGAAAGCATGGCCAATCTTACATTCAGTTATTCTAATATCAGTGTTAAGTACTGTATAAGCTGATCTGGTAATGATCAGAAGAGACTGAGACTGAGCATCTAAAGTGGCACCTACACTATTAGAAATGACATGAATGTAAAGATCCACTAAGATGAAGGGACTCCTAAAAATTTACATGCACGTGGAGTTCCCGTCGTGGCGCAGGGAAAGTGAGCCCGACTAGGAACAATGAGGTGGTGGGTTCCATCCCTGGCCTCGCTCAGTGGATTAAGGATCTGGTGTTGCCATGAGCTGGGGTATAGGTCAAAGACGAGGCTTGGATCTGATGTTACTGTGGCTGTGGTGTAGGCCAACGGCTACAGCTCTGATTCAACCCCTAGCCTGGGAACCTCCATATGCTGCGGGTTCAGCCGTAAAAAGCAAAGAAAAAAAAAGGAAAAAGAAATACTTTGAAAAGCTAGTGAGGATGAAGGGTAAGACCCAAGGCCAGACTTGAGCAACAGAAGATAGCTGTAAAATGATTACAGGAGAAATTACATTGCTGTCCTAAGAGGGAAAAGGGAGGAAAAGAGGGGAAGAGAGAGACTAGGATAAAAAGAAGAGAGGCAAGCAAGATGGCACCATGCAGCCCAGCCCAGCCTTGAATATTCGTGGGTTTGGACAGGGATGTGGCCTGCCCAGACTGCCTCGGGAGTGCCAGTTGTGCAACTCTGGCAAGGACGTCACATTACTAGCTCAAAATAACCCATGGTAGGAATATTTATACCATAGAAAGTGTGAGTACCACAAATCGGAGTCACCAGCCCCACCCTTCCTTGGAAAGCCTGTTTCCCAGAAAAGCTCTGGGTCCGGGGCAAGAGTACATGGGCACACCTCAGAGATATCGTAGGCTTGGTTGCAGACCATGGCAGTAAAGCAAATATGGAAATAAAGTGAGTCACATGCATTTTTTTGGGTTTCAGAGCATATAAAAGTTACATTTACACTATACCATAGTCAATTAAGTGTGCAGCAGCATTATGTCTACAAAAAAATACACATACCTCAATTTTAAATACTTTGTTGCTAAAAAATGCTAGCCATTATCTGACAATCCACAAACCTTCCATTGGTTTTTAAAAAATAATCCAAAGCAGTATTTGTGAAGTTCTATAAAGCAAAGTGCAATAAAATGAGGTATGCCTGTAAACAGAAGCCAACATAACACATATCTAAATACTTAAAAGTTCTAAGGGTGATAAACTATTAAATAAAATAAGATTGACCCGCCTACTCTGACAAGTACACAGAGTGACGTGAAAAGATCGTTTCAGATTTCACTTTCTCAGACCCTCAGGGCTCCACAAGGGAATATGTTGAGACAGCGGGCTCCTTGGCTGCCCCTCCCTGGCCTACAGGCAGTTTCTCTTCCAATCCCACCCATTGCCTCATTCCACACTGCAAAGGCCCCTGCGCATATCTGGCCAGCCTAAGCTGCACGTCTACTCATATCTACACCTCTTTGTAAAACATGTGTCCCTTTGGGGCCCTTGGGGACTATGGGTGTGTACTCTAGCTGGGCTGTCTGCCCTGGGACTGAACTAGGAAGCAGGCTCCACAAGTCCTGAGGTAGGTTCAGGTTTTGGGAAGATATTTCTGGGTTCACAGGCACCCTGAACATGGTGTAGAAGGGAGTGGTGCAGGATACAGGTGAGCATGTCTTCCGAGCCCCGCACACCCCTTGCCCTGTGCGAGCGTGGAGCCAGAGGAGGTCAGAGTAAGGATATCTAAAGCACGGGGCTTAGCACAGGCACTCTTCCTGCAGGTCTAAGGATGCTATTACGCTGAGCCTTGCACAATGGCCCTCTCTAGGGATCCTCCAAATTCCAAGTAAATTCTGTAAAAATTAGGAAATGTCTGGGTTACTAGGTTTTTCCCTCTGGAAACTGGAGAAGGAATGAGTGCTATATGGGAAAAAGCTTTTTTTTCCCCATATAGGATATTACAAGCTATTGAGTAGATTTTATATGTATGACTGATTCACTTTGCTGTACACCTGAAACTAATACAACATTGTAAGTCAACTATGCTCCAATAAACTAAATTAAAAAAAAATGCCATTCTGTCCCCCAGCTGCCCAAGCCAGATACCTGAGTTATTCTTGGTGTTTCTGTCTCTCTCACTGAGCTCAGACTAAGCATGTTGCAAACTGACCTAAGTCTAACTGTTTAAAACTGTTAGGTTCTTACTGAGAGAAAGCCTCCAGCAGTTAGAGGTAGGTGGAGACTTCATGTTGCTGAACCCCAAATTCTTGAAACTTTGGCATGTTACTCTAGAGTCAAGCCTCAGACTAAATTCTGCTCTGCCTATCATTATTAGCAAGCAGGACCTTGTTCCTGTAAACTCAGCTCAATCCATTAGCTACTGTACTAGCTGAGGTAGAGCAAAGCTGATGCAGCAAAGAGATCTGACAGCAGTATAGCAGTTTAATGCAAGAGTCTAATGGGAACATTTCAAGTCAGCAGGTGGCCTCTATTCCTTGCAGTTACTTAGGGACTCAGGTTCCTTTTAACATGATATTCCACCACCTCCAGGGCTTTCCTATCTTGGCCTTAAGGTGCACAAACCTAGGTGCACATTCTCTGACATTCCATCAGACAAAAAAAAAAAACATAGTCATGTGACCATATCTATCCACCAGGTGGGCTGTAAGTTTGGTGTAGCCATGCACCTAGGAAGAATGGCAGAGTGAATTTTTTTTTGGTGGATGACCAGTTGTCACGACCACTGGCATGTTGCCAAATATATTTCATGGAAGAGTTGATCAAGGCAGATGCAATAATATTCTAGAGGCAGGTTCAGCTCACTCATTAGTGAGAACAGGTAGCAGAATCTTCAGTTCTAGTTCACAGCCAGAGCCAAGAAGACCACTCTGAAAGATGCAGTCTGCTGGGCTCATAAATGCACATAGTCCCACACATGTAGGGGGCAGAGGTACTTCTACAATGTTGGTAGTTAAAATATGTAACTTAAACACTGCTCATTTTGCCAATTAAAATTAAAATTATGTCTGCCTTTTCTTCGGCTAGTAAGCTTAACAACTAGCGTACTGGAATGGAAATATTTGAAGCACTTGTAATAAGTCTTCTGGAATATGAAGACCCGAGAAAATCATTTCAAATACACCCTGGAGAGCAAATTCCTGACGCAGGGATTTCACATGCTTTTTATAATCTCCAGATTAAAGTTAAACTCATGTATATCACATTGTTCAAGCCCTTGAATCATACTGAGCGCATTACACATGCACACAAAACACCGAAGACTAGACATCAGAACAAAGATGGTAATGATCAGCTAGGGTTCATTCTGCCCAGCTATCAACATACAGATATTCCCAGAGAGATTCTGTAATTCAGGATCTTACGATGAAGAAAACAAAGACATTGAAAGATGATTAAATCGGAGTTCCCGTCATGGTGCAACGGAAACGAATCTGACTAGGAACCATGAAGTTCCCTGGTCTCACTCAGTGGGTTAAGGATCCAGTGCTGCAGTGAACTGTGGTGTAGGTCACAGATGTGGCTCGGATCCCGCCTAGCTGTGGCTGTGGTGTAGGCTGGCAGCTGTAGCTCTAATTCAGCTGCTAGCCTGGGAACTTCCATATGCTGCACATGTGGCCCTAAAAAGCAAAAAAAAAAAAAAAAAAAGAAAAAAAAAGAAAGAAAAAAGAGAGATATAGACAGGATGACTAAATCCATTCTGCACTTTACACAATTCTATTTTTTAGGGCCGCACTCTCAGCATATGGAGGTCAAATTGGCGCTGCAGCTGCTGGTTTACACCACAGCCACAGCAACTCGGGATCCAAGCCGTGTCTGCCACCTACATCACAGCTCACTGCATTGCCAGATCCTTAACCCACTGAGTGAGGCTAGGGATGGAACCCACAACCCCATGGTTCCCAGTCTGACTTACTAACCCCTGAGCCACGAAGGGAATTCCTTTACACAGTTCTAAAAGTCCTCATGTCAGTTCCCACTTCTTCTCCTCTAAGGAACTGGCAATAACAACTAACCTCTGTGGCCAGGGGAATATTTCAGTGATGGCTTGGATCCTCTTTTTGGGGTCCCACACTGCTCGCATCCTACACCAGCTGGAGACATCCATTTCCTGTTTCTAGGTCTTTATTATTTTTATTTTATTTTTGTTTTTAGGGCCACACCCACAGCATATGGAAGTTCCCAGGCTAGGGGCCGTATTGGAGCTACAGCTGCCGGCCTACACCACAGCCACAGCACAGCTAAATCTGAGCCGCGTCTTCGACCTACACCACAGCTCACGGCAACACCAGATACTTAACCCATTGAGCGAGGCCAGGGATCGAATCAGGAACTTCATGGTTCCTAGTCGGATTCGTTTCTGCTGTGCCATGATGAGAACTCCATGAAAGCGGTTCTCATTTTTTTCACTTCAGTCTTAGCTCAAAATATAGCTTTCAGCCACTGATATAGTTCTTCTCAATTCCTTTGCCTGTGATTGTGTTACTGCCTGTGAAGGGGCGATATAACTGGCAGTTAAAGCAAGGGCTCTGGATGGATAATGGGGGGCTGACTCCCAGATCATCACTTACCACCTGTGTGACGCTGTACTCATTACTCAGCTGTCCTCTTCCTCCATTTCCTACCCATAAAATAAGTTAATAGGTGCAAAGTGCTTAGAGCAATACCTGGAACACAGTAGCACCAAACAGGTGTTGGCTATTTCAAATTTCTCCAGACAGACCTGTAGACTGTAAGACTTTGACTCCTCTCCATTTTATTGTTTTTTTTTAAGAAGTATGTTTTTGTTCTTTTTTTTTTTTTTTGCCTTATCTAGGGCCGCACCTGCGGCATATGGAGGTTCCTAGGCTAGGGGTCCAATCAGAGCTGTAGCCGCCGGCCTTTGCCACAGCCACAGCAACGCGGGATCTGAGCTGCGCCTGCAACCTACACCACAGCTCACGGCAACACCGGATCCTTAACCCACTGAGCAAGGCCAGGGATTGAACCCGCAACCTCATGGTTCCTAATCGGATTTGTTACCACTGAGCCACGATGGACACTCCCTATTTTAAGAAGTAAATCAGTAACAAATACTCTTATACTTTAGCTATCATTCTTAGCACATTACATGCGCTATTTCTCCATTGGGTAATTGCTGATACAGGGTTAGACAGCTGCTGGGGTTGTTTTGAAATTTAAGTTGCTTAAGACTATGATTCTGGGATAGAAAAAAATTACCTTTTCCTTGTCCTTTATCAGCTGTCTATCTTTTAGACACCTAACTGATTATCAGCCTTTCTACATGAAAGCATGAAGAGATTTAAAAAGAAGTGAAATAATTTTTTAAAGAAAAAAGGTCAGTAGGCAACTGCTGAAAGAAAGCTTAAAATTTTTTTCACATCACCCATGCACTAAATTTATCTACATAATATCTGTTGGTTAAAAGATATATAAAATGGCTAAAAGATGGATATAATTTGGAGGACACTTTATCAAAAATTACACATAAATTAAAACACTTGGAGTTCCTATCGTGGCACAGTGCAAACGAATCTGACTAGGATCCATGAGGATGCAAGTTCGATCCCTGGCCTCGCTCGGGGGGTTAAGGATTCAGCATTGCCGTGAGCTGTGATGTAGGTTGCAGATGAGGCTCTGATATGGCATTGCTGTGGTTGTGGTGTAGGCCAGCAGCTACAGCTCTGATTTGACTCCTGGCTTGGGAACCTCCATTTGCCTCGGGTGTGGCCTCAAAAAAGCAAAAAAGCAAAACAAAAACAGAAAAAACCCCACTTGATTCTATCATGAAGTGGAGCCAAAATCAGATAAGATCTGAGCAATTCATCTGTTTTTCTGTATTTCCAAGCAATGCAGCCACTGGAATGATGACTGGATTACTGGAATATGAGGGTTCTGCTTTTCCCAGGAGTCTCCTAGTTGTAGCACAGAAAGTTCCAAGTCATTTGTCTCAGTTCTGGGCAAACCAGGATGTTTGTTCGCCCTCCCTGGCAGTTAGAGAGGTCTTACATGCATGATTAGAAAGGTCTGAGTTTATTAGTACAACTGCACCATGAACAAACAGGCACCATGTGCTGCCCTCCATGCACAGGTTCCTAGAAGCCTGTTCTTCCCAAAGAAGAAAAGAGGAGAAGTAGCCATAATCATCGCACCCACCCCCTGCCCCAAATGCAGACTTGTCACTTAGGATCAAGAATGGCCTGTGCATCCTCAGCACTCACGGCGCCGTCAGCTTCAGTGGCACTTAAATATCATTCACACCAAGGATGATGGTTTTATCACCTCATGCCCCAAACAGACATAAAAGAGAATAAGTTACGAGCAGTGGCTGAAACTCAAACGCCTGTTCTGCCCCTTATTAGATATGGTGGCCCAAAGTTTCTCTCTCTGGGAGGTTCTGGTTTGGATGGGCCACAAGCAGAACTCTTCATTCAAAGACCTCTGAGTCTGTAAGTTCACTTCGGAAGAGAAACCCAAAGTGAAAGGCGGTAACTTGCCACTAAGACAACTCAAGGGAGGTTTCTGATAACCCAAAATACCCCCATACATATGAAAATCTCCCTCCCATCCTCACATAAGCCCAGATCTACAGCTACCGACCCACAACAAAATACTTTTCTCCATGGCTGGCCTCCAAGTTTATCTAGAGAGTCTCATGTCCCTGTTTTTAGAATTAGCACTCCTCATTTTCAACTTTTTTTTCCTTGCTTTCTGAGCTGATGGGAACTCTGACCTCATTTAATCTTAATTCCCTTTTTAAAGACCCTATCTCCAAACACCATCACATTCCAAGGCCCTGGAGGTTTAGGACTTCAACATATGAACTGTAGGGGACACAGTTCAGCCCATACTAACTGGAGAGGAGCTTACTGAGATCCTGACCACAGGTCTCTGACAGCCCCACGCAGAAACAAACAGGAAGCAAATGGAAACACACCTGAAACACACCCTTTCTCCTGCAGGGTCCCTCCAACACCCTCTACTGACGAAGCTTTATACCACGCTCACTGCCAAGGGGAAATGCTTTTCAGGTCCATCTCCATTACTGCAGAGCAGATAAGGAGGTTAAATCTAGAGCTGAGAGATGGTAACTTGATAACTAGAACACCAGATCTTCATTTCTGTGAGATTTCTGATGTGCTCTTCATAACCTGCCAAGATCGACCAGCTTGCAACTAAGAGCACTCACGCACTTGTTTTGCTTTGCTTCTCACTTTTTCTTTTGACAGGAGTTGTACATGATTGTGCCTTCGAGCCATCATTTTGGGAAAAACTGACCAAATTTTCCCCAGCGTATGACAGTTTTCGTAAGTATAAACTGCAGTGATCTGAGTTCATACTGTGGCATGGTTTTGGACTACGGAGGCAAGACCAGAAATCCTGCAACCTGCTTGCTTCATCCCTGTTTCAGGGCTGATACTCTTGCTGGTCCCCTTCCTGGAACGGTCTTGCCCCAGCTATTTCGCAGGCCTTCCGTCCCATCATCTATCCTCTGTTCAACTGCCACTCAGAATTTCTTCCCCGGCGCTATATCAAAAACAGCTTCCTTTCCTCATAACTTTCTTTCCCTTTACCAAGCTTTATTTTTTTCTCTATGACCACTATATCAAGTTATATTATTTTAAATAGTACATTTATTTACTGATGCATTTATTCACTTATTTTGTTGTTATTAAAAATGCAAGCTCTAGGAAGACTAGACTCTCAGTGAGGTATCCTCAGAATATAGGACAGTGCATAGCATATATAGGTATTTGATAAATATACTGATTGTATGAACGACTCTAGTTGTTGGAAAAGAGGCGGTTCTTCTGGAACACATGTCCGTATGCAGACAGACAGAATTTTAGCTTCTAATTTAATCAGCATAATAACAATGTGATTGCATTTGGATTGTTCTCTCAACTGGATGAAAATGACTTTCGTTCACTTTCCGTGTGTGTGGTTTAATTAGCATACAGTAAAATTCACCTTTGTGTATATGTGTATTTGTGTAAAATCACTGCAATCAAGATCTAGTAGAGTTTCAGCACCCCTCCACTTGTGCCTTTTTATGTTTGTTTGTTTGTTTGTTTATTGTCTCTTGTTTTTTTAGGGTCGAACCAGCAGCATATGGAGGTTCCCAGGCTAGGGGTCTAATTGGAGCTGTAGCCCCTGGCCTACGCCACAGCCACAGCAACACCAGATCCAAGCGGTGTCTGTGACCTACACCACAGCTCATGGCAACGCCAAATCCTTAAACCCATTGAGCGACGCCAGGGATCACCCCTCATGCCTTTTTATAGTCAACCTCTCCCAACCTCCAGTTTCTAGCAACCACTGATCTGTTTTCTGTCCCCATTGTTTTACATTTACCAGAATATCATATAAAAGGAATCTTACAATACAGTGCTTGTGGAGTCTGGCTTCTTTCACTTAATGCACTTCTCACATAATGCATGTGAGTGCCACACATGTGGCTGCCTGGATCAGTAACTTTTTCCTTTTTATTACTCAGTCATGTTCCATCTTGTATATGCACCATAGTTTGTTTACCCTTCACCAAGTGAAGGACATTTGGTTTTTTCCCAGGTGGGGTGATTATAAACTTAGTTATTGTAAACATTCACGGGCAGGCTTTTGTGTTAAACTGTCCCCTTTTCTCTTGGGTAAATAACTAGGAATGGGATTGTTGGGTCAGGTGGTAAAGGCAGAGTTAATTATAAGAAACTACCAAACTGCTGCCCAGAGTGACAACGACATTTGCTTTTCCACCAGCAGTGTCATCACCATATGTTATATTCGGCATGGCTCTGGAAATAAATCAGAAATCTGACCTTGTTTCTTGAATTTGCTTGGATTATCCCTAGTTCCAGGCTTTATTCCTTCTTCCTGGAACACATCCACACCTGCTACTGTAACTTCATTCACATTTGACTTTGGAGGAAGGCTAACCTGCACACACAATGAAGACCAGCCAGAAACAAAAGGAACACACTCAGAAACCGAGCACAGGAATGGGGAAAATTATGAAACCATATATCTTTTTCTTACTCTTCTGCTTATACTGAGTTCTTAACAGTTTTCAATTAGCGATTAATTCATTTGTGCTAAGAACTCTTATCTGTAATATGTTTCCAAGTGAATTTTTAGAAATATTTATTGAGTGGAGTTCCTGTTGTGGCTCAGTGGAAACGAATCCCACTAGGAACCATGAGGTTGCGGGTTCAATCCCTGGCCTCGCTTAAGGATCTGGCGTTGCCGTGAGCTGTGGTGTAGGTCACAGACGAGGCTTGCATCTGATGTTACTGTGTTTGTGGTGTAGACTGGCAGCTGTAGCTCCAATTGGACCCCTAGCCTGGGAACTTCCATATGCCACGGGTACAGCCCTAAAAAGCAAAACAAAACAAAACAAAAACAACAAAAAAAGAAATATTCTTTGAGTATTTACTATGTCAGAGACACATAAACTCATTCCTGATGCTTAAATGTTAAATTTGTTCTTATCTCTCAAGGAAATAATGTAACTAAAGGCAATTAGTGTTTATGGGTCATTCCTGAAACAAGACCTCACCTTGGATCCCAGTAATTCTCACTGATATCGTGCTAGTATTTCTACTGCCTAAGCAACAAAGTAAGACTCATGATAATTTACTTTTGGTACAGTGCTCAGTAATACTGGAAGGAAAAAATAACTTTAATTTTAAACTTTTTAAAAATTTTGTATACAAAAGATTTGAAGGTTACTGTCCATTTTCAGCTGTAGAGCCAATATTTGGTAACAAATAATATTAACTTTAATTTTTAAAAGAAGATTCTTAGACTTTTAAATTGTCAAGTAAACAAATAGAAATCTATAATTAGCATTTGTGTAATTATTTTCCATTTCTATATGTTGAACTTGTACTATATTGGTGGGTAGTATATTTCCTTTAAAGTTCATCCATAATTTTAACACTTTCTCTATTTTCTGCTCCACATTCTCTCACTCCAGGTAAGTCAAAGCCATTTAAGAAACTCAGGCCCTGGGGTTCCCTTGTGACTCAGTGGGTTAAAGATCCATCGTTGTCACTGCTGTGGCATGGGGTCCAGTGCCTGGCTCTAGAACTTTCGCATGCTGAGAGTGTGGTCAAAATAAAAAAAAAGAAACTCAGGCCCAGGAACTGAATGTTTTTTGTTTTGGGTTGTTTCTTTTTGTTTGTTTTTTGTGTCTTTTTAGGGCTGAACCCGCAGATATGGAAGTTCCCAGGCTAGGGGTCGAATCGGAGCCATAGCCGCTGGCCTACACCACAGCCACAGCAGCACCAGATCTGAGCCATGTCTGTGACCTACACCACAGATCACAGCAACACCAGATCCTTAACCCACTGAGCGAGGCCAAGGTTCAAGTCTGCATCCTCATGGATGCTAGTCAAATTCGTTTCCGTTGAGCCACGAAGGGAACTCCCAGGAACTGAATGTTAAAATCATTATCTTAAAATATTAAAAATAAAAAAACAAAAAAAATCATTAACCTAAAATAGAACCTTAAAATTAGCTATCTCTAAGTGAATAGATCCTCTTAGATGGTTTCTAGAAAAAGAGTTTGGAGCAGAAAAAGGAAGACTACAATCACAATATTTAATAAGCACTTTCTGTGCTGTAAAAAGCTTTACATACATGATTCATTCAAAAAATATTTGAGTGCTTACTCAGTGTTAAGCACTCTTCCAGGCACTGGAGACAAGTACTGATCCATACTTGAGGAAATATTCACGTCCTTATGGAACTTAAGATTCTAGATGGTGAGGACAGACAACAAGTAAAATAAGTAAAAGAAATGATATCCTGTTTCACTATGGAGAAAAATAAAGCAGAAAAAGAGAAAAGGAAGTCTGTCTGTGGTGAGTGTGCTGTTTGAGAAAGGGAAGACAAAGATTTGGGTTTCCCTGAGATGGTGATATTTGGGCAAAGACTGAAGTAGGCGAGGGGGCAGCCTTGATGGAGCCTGGAGGAAGCATTCCAGGAACCACACAGAGGCTTCTAGAGCAGGAGCCATACAGCAAGGGAGAGGGTGGGGAGGAGAGTCAGGAGGCAACAGTCGCATCACACAGGACCTGAAGTCCATGCTTAGGACATAGGCTTTACTCGGAGAGAACTCCGGAGACCCTGGGAGGTACTGAGGAGAGGAGTGGCAGGTGCTGGCCTGTGTTTTAACACGTCACTCAGGCTCTTTGGTGAGAAGAGAATGAAAGGGGGCAAGAGAAAAGGAGGGAGACCAGTTGGCAAGTACTAATCCAGGGAGAGCATGGTGACATGGACCAGGGTGGTAGCAGTGAAGGTAAGAAAACGTGGAATTCTGCAAGTATCTTGAAGGCAAAGCCAAGAGGCTCTTCTCATGTCTTGGATGCGGAAGGTGAGAGAAAGAGAGGAGCCATGGATAATCCCAGGGTTTTAGCCAGACCAACAGGAAGAGTGGGTGGTGCCATTACTGATGTGGCACAGAGGGTGGGGGGAGGCTTGAGTGGAAAGACGGAGCTCAGTTTTGAACACGTTACGTTGGTGGTGGCTATTTGGCTTTCAAGGAGAAATGTTAAGCAAGTAGTTCAATATTCAGTTCTGCTGGGTTCAAGTTCAAGGGCAAGTTTAGGCTGTAGAAACACACTTCAGAATAAGCAATGTACAAATCATTTAAAGTTATGACACTGGATGAGATCATTTTCTTGGACAATCCTTATACCACCGCCAAGAGGTGGGTATTATTTTAATCCCCATTTTGGATATAAACCAAAGGTGGATAGGTTTAGTTGGCTCTTAGTTACTGTACGAACTTAAATGTTCATTCTTATATCAGTTTCATCTGTCAATAACTTGTTCTAATCACAGGTAGATTGCTTCTCTAGGCCTTAGTTTCCTTTCATGCAAAATTAGGGGATAAATGGTTTTCAAACAACTGTGTGAGAATCCCAAGGCTCCCCTGGAGTCTAGCAGGGGCCTCGTCGAACAAGAAACAGAGGCTCAGAAGGAAGAACTGAGGCACCTTCATATGTTAAAGGGTCAAGTCTCTATTTTAATCCATAATTTATATAGTGGGACTTTATGTAAGATTTTATTTGAAAAATTGGTTTCTGTTGCCTATTTAACAGAAGTTAGAGGAATTCACTGCACTGAGTGGTCTCTATGGCCCCTACCTATTCCAACAGTTCCACTTATTCATCAACAAACAATTAGTGCCCGCTCATACTGTTCCAGGCACTGGGCCCTGCTCTTATGATTCTAGCTCAGTGTCGAGAAGGGAAGGGAAGCTAGGAAAAAGTTTCCCATTTTCTGGTTAAAATGTCAAAGATGAGGAGCTGTAACAATATCTATGTATCAGTTGGCCTATTATCTGTCCATTCATCCATTCTTCACCATCTGTTTACCATCATCTTGCTCAACTTACTCATGAAAGAACATCCAGATAGAAAGATAGTACCATTGGTAACATGAACTTTAAAAGGGCTGATATACTGGTTTGTATCAATGTTTTTCTTTTTCTTTCTTTTTTTTTTTTCTTTTCAGGGCCACACTCACAGCATATGGAGGGTCCCAGGCTAGGGGTCAAATCAGAACTGTAGCTGCCAGCCTACACCACAGCCAGGTCAGATCCAAGCTGTGTCTGCAACCTACACCACAGCTCATGGCAATGCTGGATCCTTAACCCCCTGAGCGAGGCCAGAGATTGAACTTGCATCCTCACGAATACTAGTCAGATTCTTAACCCACTGAGCCACAAGGAGAACTCTGAGTTTTTTGTTTTAAATGGTTGTACCCATAATAAAAAGTTCTGGAGGCGAGGGATAGAACCCGAGCTGCACCGTAACAGGCTTTAAGATACACCAACTCCTTAACGCCTACAGAGGCTCAGGGTTTGGCAGATGACGTGGTGGCTGAGGAAAGGTCATCACTGGTCTAAGGTCTCCCAGCTGGCAAACGTTAGGGGGAAATTTCAGACAGGCCTGTTTGCTCCAAAAGCCAGGCCTTCATCATCCTACCAGCTGCCAGGACAGTTGTGATGGCAGAAGACTGGCTGACAAAGACCAGCCCAAGGGTAAGAGTGTCTGTTGATCTGGGGGAATGGGAGGACTTAATTGTGGAGGCGTTTACAATGTGGAAGTTGTACAAAGCTATTTATACAAAGCACAAAGAAGTTCAGGAAGCAGGAGAGTCAGAACTTAACACGTAACTTTCAGGATCTGTAAGTCAGATTTCCTGTAGCTCCCAGCCCACCTCCACCCTCACCATAAACTCATACTGGATAAGTTTCAATTTACAAAGTTCTTTCACCGGGTTTGTGTTTTCAACCTCATGGTGACTTTACAACAGAAAACTAGGACAAGGGCCCTCTCTATTGACCGGATTTCCCAAGACAAGACTGGTAATTTCACTTAAGTTATAATACCCCGTCACGGTCATATGGGAGACAGACAACTCTGATAAGAGGCGGATGACGGCTGTACTTCTTTCCAACCCTGGACTGTTTAAAGTCCATGATTTTAGAAGCAAATAATCTATTTCATTTTTTCCCCCAAATATGTGCCTTACCCATTAATATTACCTTTTCAGCTTTTCAACCTGGAGAGAGGAATGAAAAGCAACTAAAATAATTCAATTAAGCTTAAGTAGCTTTTTGAGATCAAGAGAATCTTTGAATTTTAACCTATATTCTCCTGTCTCTATTTACCACAAATGGCTGCAGGAGTTTCATCAATTTTAAGACTTGTTCCATATTAACTTTCAACTAATTTAGCAAAATTAAATAAATTTGAAAAACATTGCACTTACCCTCTTCTAATTGGAACCAGTGCTTGGAGTAGTATTTTAAGTATTTTAAAATATAAAGTGATATGCAAATTATGTAGCCAGTCCTGAATAAATTGTATAGATTTTGGCAAATTACAGAGCCAGTCCTCAACAGAACCATTGCCTTTTTAGACACTGGAGCTTTTTCCCCAAGTGGGAAATTCTGCCTGAAAGTTTCCTCCAGGGTAAAACTGGATGCCACAGCAGGCCTCTGTGCTAACCAGATTCTTTGGGCTCTGCTCTTCTGCTATTTATCCTGGCCAACATTCTTCCAGAGCGCACACCTGCAAAGAGGCATTAAGAGATCAACATTTTCCTGCTATGACAAGTGGTATATTTTTAAGAAACACAATCCTTTTCTAAACTCATTTATTTTTTTTCCCGGTTCTCACTTCATTCATTGTTGAAGATATTCCCGTTAAACTCTGCATTTTTATTATTAATCTATTTTCTAGGAAAATTGTGTAAAATTTGGCTAAGTAAATCTTTTCTGGGGGTGGGTGATGGCTAGTATTTGTAAGAGAATAGAAATTAACAAAGATTTAAATTAAAATTTTAATTTATCTATTCTGGAACAGTGTCAGAATTAGATAAAAGAATAATCGACCATATTTCCCTAAAAATAGGGTAGTGTTTCTGTTTCTTCTCCCCTTCAACTCATTGCTGCTAGAGCAGAGTACAATTACAGACTGCTACTACTGCCCTAAGTCTAAACACACTCTCAGTGGTTTAGTACTTGCTGAATAAACAGTTAAGCACATTTTTCCTGTGCTTATTTATCAGGGCCTGGCATATATAAGTGCTGTGCCTCAGCTGCATCATCATCCTATCATTAATGTCATTATTGAGCAATTTTGTGTTTATTGCTGCCCAAAACCCACATACACAGACGACTGACTTCCCTATATCCCACTGTCCATGACAGCCACTTAAATCAAGGAAAATATATTTTGGGTTGATGGCATTAAGTTCTGAAGAGAAAAAAACAGTAATACAGGAAGTGTAGGTCGTATCTGTATATGAAATTTTAAAAACAATGGCTAAGAAAAGGCTTGCTGAGAAAGTGACATCTAGGAAAAGACCTGCATAAGACATAATTCAGGGAGTGCAATCTAGTCAAAGCAAATTGTACATGTAAAGGTCCTGGGCCAGGAGTCTGTCCAGGCTACTGAGGAGCAGTGAGGAGGCCAGCAGGGCTGGAGAGGGTGTGAGACCAGTCACAGACTAGGCCAGATCAGGAAGGGCCAAGCGGTGACAAGACTTTTAGTTTGTACTGAGGGACCTGGGAAGACCCGGGGGGTCTTCTGAGCAAAGGAATGACATGACCTTAGAGAGGTTTTGATAAAAAAAAAAAAATCTCTCTGGTTGCTGTGTTGAGAATATTCTGATTCGGCTAAGGGCAGAAATAGTATGCTTAACCAAGATACCACTAATCCTACAAATTACAATGAGATGAGATAAAAAATAAATAGAAATTAAAATAGCCCCTGGTGACTGCCTACTCCTTCTTGTCACCACGGTTGCACAGAGACCTCTCAAACAATGTCAGGGTTGGTAACAACACAGCATGTACGGGTATAGTAGGTAAAAAAGTTTACTTATTTAAATTCCCCTAAAATATGAAAAACAGAATGGTTTCCCAAGTTACAGCTTTTGGCAGTAAATAAAGGTCACAAAAAAGAACAATAAGCCCCAACTTTCTGTAGCAGCTTTTATTTTCCCCTAAAAAGAGAGTCTATGTCTCTACAGACATTCATTTAGATGAGACATACATCAGGTTTTTTCTAAAGTGCCAAAGCTCACATAGTTCCCATAACTGCAGAGGAGAATTACAATGAGAAGAATGCATTAACTTAAACACTCCAGGTCTTCTCAGATCCTGCAGAGTCCCTGGTTTCTGTGATGGGGAAGAATTTGACCAGTACATATTTGAAGGAAAATCTAGGCAAATATGCTCTAAGTCTTCATCTTCTGGTCTGTAATTCTTTAACATACTGTAAGACTGCTTATTCAAATCTAATTATGTGGTAACAAGACGTGAGAGTGTTCTGTAAAAGTCTGCTTTAAAAAATCCCTAAATAAACTTAATTTGCTAACTTTCCTTTTTTTTTTGTCTTTTTGCCTTATCTAGAGCCGCACCCGCGACATATGTAGGTTCCCAGGCTAGGGGTCTAACCTGGCCTGTTAAGGAGCTGTAGCCGCCGGCCTACGCCACAGCCACAGCAACGCAGGATCCGAGCCGCATCTGCAACCTACACCACAGCTCACGGCAATGCCGGATCCTTATCCCACTGAGCAAGGCCAGGGATCGAACCCGCAACCTCATGGTTCTTAATCGGATTCGCTAACCACTGAGCCACGACGGGAACTCCAATTTGCTAACTTCCTATTCTATCATCTGTAAGTTTCTTTGTTTCACCTGTCTCCTTTTCTTTCCACAAATTCCCAAGGATAATCCCTAAAAAAAGTATTAGTCCTATTGTTCGGTTGGAGGTAAATTTATCCCAACAATCTTCAGGTCTGTGGATGTCCAGAGTGTAAATCTACAAGGAAAGAACACACGCTGTGTTAGGACGCAGTATGGACTTCTCTGGCATCACAAATAAGCACATCAATATGAAGAAGATAAGGCAATGGGAAGACTTTTCTGCAGTGTCAAATAAATCTACTCTCTCAATGGATATCATTTAAGCTGTGTCCTAAAAATTCGCACTTGACAGGTGCAGAAACACTCTGAGAGGAAACACATACTATTCTTAATTCTGTTTAGAAAGCTCTCCCTTGGAGTTCCCATCGTGGTGCAGAGGAAACGAATCTGACTCGTATCCAGGAGGATGTGGGTTTGATCCCTGACCTTGCTTGGTGGGTTAAGCATCCAGCGTTGCCGTGAACTGTGGTGTAGGTCGCAGACATGGCTTGATCCCACATTGCTGTGGCTGTGGTATAGCCAGTGGCTACAGCTCTGATTGGACCCGTAGCCTGGGAACCTCCATATGCCTCGGGTGTGGCCTTAAAAAAACAAAAACAAAAACAAAAAAACAACAGAAAAAAGAGAATTCCCCCTTACATTGACTGATCTAAAATCTGCTTCCTACAATGCCTACCCTCCAGTTTAGTTTCATTGTTTGGAGAATGTTTCTCAAAAGTCACATTTGGGCAGGACAACTGTCCATTGCATAGGGCTGTCTAGTATACTGAGACGTATTTAATATACCCAGCCTCACCTACTAAATGCTTACAGTGGCCCATCCCCAATTTATTTATGATAACCCAAAATACCCCCATATTATGAAAATCTCCCTCCCATCCTCACATAAGCCCAGATCTATAGCTGCTGACCCATAACAAACATACTTTTCTCCATGGTTGGCCTCCAAATTTATCTAGAAAGTCTCATGTCCCTGTTTTTAGAATTAGCACCCCTCATTTTCAACTTTTCCCTTTTTTGGCCTTTTTTTTAGAGCTGCACGTGCAACATATGGAAGTTCCCAGGCTTGGGGTTGAATCGGAGCTACAGCTTCGGGCCTATACCACGGCTCACAGCAATACTGGATCCTTAACACACTGAACGAGGCCAGGGATCGAACCTGCATCCTCATGGATCCTAGTCGGGTTCGTGTTACTGCTAAGTCACGACGGGAACTCCTCAACTATTCTTTATTACACTGTCTGCAGACTTAAAGTCATCATCCTTTCCTTTCTCTTCAAATATTAGAACACTATGTCCATCTTAAAGTACTATGTTAGGTACTGGACAGAGGACCATAAGTACAACTTAGAATACAGAACAGGCTCAAAATATTTCCTTTAATATTTGTGATTATCCGCACAATTTTTGCCTCCTCTGCTAATAATCCAGGTGCTTAAACATTGCTAAACGTGCATTATCCTGACCAGACAATCAAGTGACGACAAATCCCACTGAGCTGAGTAATGACCAAAAGGGGATGCTGAGAAATTCTGAAGAAAAAAATGGTGAAATCTGGAGAATCCTGGAGAATGAGTAACTCACACCCTTTAGCTTTCCTAGTAAGGAAAGCATTGAAGGTTTCATAGCATGTGCTTTACTTTACGGACATCAGATTTCAGCTTCCTTCATACCACGTTATGCAAGTGCTGCTTATATTTGCAACAATCTCCATAAAGTAGATGATCTAAATACAGGCTCACTAACATCTTTTCAATTCTGTTTAAAGAAAATAACAGTAATGCTGATGTAAAAATGCAGTCCATTTATAAGCAATCTATTTAATTAAAATTCTATTTAGTTCATTCGCTTTACAAAAGTCAGTAATGTAGACCTGCCATATAAGCATGTGGGAGCTGGGGTGCTGGGTGAAGATCCTGTTTCCTATCATGTAGTCAGAACTCTGACATGTTAGCATTTCATGTCTTATCTGGCCTTACGCTCTATGCCAGTGGGACCCAAATGTATGAACCATCATCAGAAGTCCACATTTAAAAAATAAAGTTGTGCTGATCAGTTTGCTTTCAGAGTAATTTAACTCAATCCACAACTTTAAGACATTGCCCAACAAGGTCCTACAGGATAGTACAGGGAACTATACTCAATATCCTGTGATAAACCATAACGGCAAATATGAAGGTTATACACACACATACCTGGATCACTTTGCTGTACAGCAGAAACTAACACAACATTGTAAATCAACTATATGTTTCAATTAAAAAAAGACACCGCTCAAATTTTTCTAAACATGCACCAGAAACAATTTCAGGAAAATCAAAAGGAAAAAATATCTAGGTTTAGGTTTACATTATTTCTCTAAAATAATACAGCTAGTCTTTTTTTTTTTTTTTTAGGGCCGCACCCTCAGCATATGGAGATTCCCAGGCTAGGGGTCTAATTGGAGCTGTAGCCACCAGCCTACACCACAGCCACAGCAACGCCAGATCCGAGCCGCTTCTGCAACCTACACCACAGCTCACAGCAACGCCAGATCCTTAACCCACAGGGCAAGGCCAGGGATCAAACCTCATGGTTCCTAGTCGGATTCATTTCTTTTCTTTTCTTTTTTTTTGTCTTTTTGCCTTTATGTAGACCGCACCTGCGGCATATGGAGGTTCCCAGGCTAGGGGTCTAATCGGAGCTGTAGCCACCAGCCTACACCACAGCCACAGCAACACCAGATCCGAGCTGCATCTGCAACCTACACCACAGCTCACAGCAACGCCAGATCATTAACCCACTGAGCAAGGCCAGGGATCAAACCCGCAACCTCATGATTCCTAGTCGGATTCATTAACTGCTGTGCCACGACGGGAACTCCACAGCTAGCTTTTTTTACAGGACACATTGGGGCAGGGAAGGGGTGGTTCAAGGCAGTACAAGCCAAGTAGTTGTTTTAGAAAGTACCTTGTTTGGCAAACACAGCAGGCATTTGGTTTTAAAAATTTTATATTTACACCAAGGAAAAATGAGGGAAAGATAAGCAAAAGATCAAACCTGGTGAGCCAGATGGGCTCCTACAGCAGCCAGAGCAATGTAGTAGGGTGCAGTCTGATCACTGTTCACTCCCACCAGGCTCAGTGCCCCCAGCATCGCCACACTGAAGCCACTGAGCCACTGCTTGGTGTCTTCCTGGAACCGCAGTGCCGTGGACTTAAGCCCAATCACAGCATCATCTTTCTTGTCCTGACATTAGAAAGTAGTAAGAAATTGTCTTGACTTTATTGAGACTTAATTCACATACCATACAATTCACCATTTTTAAGTAGGTAATTCAGTGGTTTCAGTATATTTCACAAGGTTGTGCAACCATCACTACTATCTAATTTCAGAGGAAACTGTCTGTTTTTTTTCTTTTGTCTTTTTAAGGCTGTACCCATGGCATATGCAGATTCCCAAACTAGGGGTTGAATCGGAGCTGTAGCTGCCAGCCTACGCCAGAGCCAAAGCAACACCAGATCCGCGGATTCTGCAAGCTTCACAACTCACAGCAATGAGGGATCCTCTTAACCCACTGAGAGGGCAGAGATCAAACCAGAAACCTCATGGTACCCAGTTGGATTCATTTCCGCTGTGCCATGATGGGAACTCCAGAAACTGTCTTTTAAAGAACATGCATTCTATATACTAACAATGAAAGATCAGAAAGAGAAATTAGGGAAGCAATCCCGTTTACCATCGCATCAAAAAGAATCCAATACTTAGGAATAAACCTACTTAAAGAGACAAAAGACCTGTACTCTGAAAACTGTAAGACGTTGATGAAAGAAATCAAGGATGACATGAACAGATGGAAAGACATACCATGCTCTTGGATTGGAAGAGTCAATATCATCAAAATGACTCTACTACCCAAGGCATTAATCTACAGATTCAAGGCAATCCCTATCAAATTACCAAGGACCTTTTTCACAGAACTAGAACAAAATATTTGAAAGTTTGTTTGGAAGCACAAAAGACCCAGAATAGCCAAAGACATCCTGAAAAAGAAAAATGGAGCTGGAGGAATCTGGCTCCCTGACTTCAGACTCTACTACAAAGCTACAGTCATCAAAGCCGTATGGTACTGGCACAAAGACACAAATAGAGATCAGTGGAACAGGATAGAAAGCCCAGAATTAAATCCATGTATCTATAGTCAACTAATCTATGACAAAGGAGGCAAGAATATACACTGGAGAAAAGACAGCCTCTTCAATAAGTGGTGCTGGGAAAACTGGACAGCCACATGTAAAAAAATGAAATTAGAACACTTCCTAACACCATGCACAAAAAATAAACTCAAAATGGATTAAAGATCTAGATATAAGACGATATTATAAAACTCTCAGAGGAAAACATAGGCCAAACACTCTCCGACATAAGTGAGAGCAACATCTTCTCAGATCCACCTGTTAAGAGTAATGACAATAAAAAGAAAAATAAACAAATGGGACTTAATTAAACTTAAAAGTTTCTGCACAGCAAAGGAAACCCTAAACAAAACAAAAAGACAACCCACACAATGGGAGAAAATATTTGCAAATGAATCGACTGACAAGGAATTAATCTCCAAAATTTACAAACACCTCCTACAGCTCAATACCAAAAATCAAACAACCCCATCAAAAAACGGGCAGACGATCGAAACAGACAATTCTCCAAAGAAGACATACAGATGGCCAAAAAACACATGAAAAGATGTTCAACATCACTCGTTATTAGAGAAATGCAAATCAAAACCACTATGAGGTACCACCTTACGTCAGCCAGAATGGCCATCATCAAAAAGTCTACAAACAGTAAGTTTTGGAGAGGGTGTGGAGAAAAAGGAACCCTATTACACTGCTGGTGGGAATGCAAATTGGTGCAACCACTGTGGAAAACAGTATGGAGATTCCTTAGAAAACTCAAAATAGAATTACCATTTGATCCAGCAATCCCACTCCTGGGCATCTATCCAGAGGAAACCATGACTCGAAAAGACACATGTACTCCAGTGTTCACTGCAGCACTCTATGCAATAGCCAGGTCATGGAAACAACCTAAATGCTCATCGACAGAGGAGTGGATAGGGAAGATCTGATACATATACACAATGGAATATTACTCAGCCATTAAAAGGAACAAAATAACAACATTTATAGCAACATGGATGGACACAGAAATTATCATGCGAACTGAAACCAGTCAGATAATGAGACACCAACATCAACTGCTACCACTTACATGTGGAAACTAAAACAAGGACATAATGAACTTCTTTGCAGAACAGATAATGACTCACAGACTTTGGAAAACCTATGGTTTTCAAATGAGACAAGCTGGGGGAGGGGGGATGCACTGAAGTTTTGGGATGGAAATGCTATAAAATTGACTTATGATGATTTTTGTACACCTATAATTGTAATAAAATTCATTAAATAATGGGGAAAAAAAAAAAGAACACGCAGGAGTTCCTGTCATGGCGCAGCAGAAATGAATCCAAGTAGGAACCATGAGGTCGCGGGTTCAATCCCTGGCCTCACTCAGTGGGTTAAGAATCTGGCGTTGCTGTGAGCTGTGGTGTAGCTCAGATCCTGCGTTGCTGTTGTTGTGGCTGTGGCGTAAGCCGGCAGCTGTAGCTCCGATCGGACCCCTAGCCTGGGAACCTCCATATGTCACAGATACAGCCCTTAAAAGCAAAAAAAAAAAAAAAAGGAACATGCAGATACACCATAACTTGTGAAAATGATAGTAACTCAGAAGCATAGTCAGTCAAAAATGAATATGCAGGCCAAATCAAAGGCAAATGTTCCTGTGAAAACTATCTTCCAGATCTATTTCTACATATCATTGTGCTTTTATAACCCTGACATTTTTTTTATTTTAATTTGGTTCTTATTTTAAAGTTCTTAAAAAAGAACAATTAAAGCAAAGTTAGAAAAAGGATATTTTCTTACCTGATGGGCATAGATAGTATCATATATTAGAGTCCACATAATTCCAGAAAAATAAAGAGGAAGGCAAACAGATGGCTCACAGGAGCCCTTGATAGCAGACCATCCAAGCAATGCTCCCCAGTTAAAAGTCAAACCTACAATTAGTGAAACAGAAAGAGAAGCAAAGTCTAAATGTACTTTAGAATTCCAAAGGGAAGGAGAGAGGCATCAGCATGTATTAAATGCTTTTATGTATCAGGCTTGGTGTATGCTGTTTTCTCATGTTTATTAAATTCTCTCAAGCCTCTGTGGTAGTTACTAGCTACATTTTACCAAAAAGAAAAACAAAACCAGAGAGGCTAATTAACAATTAAAATAATACAGCTAACAGAAAGAATAGTATCCCCCTGATAAACAGGAAGTTTCATGACAACTTTTATCCTACCCAATACACTGCCTGGCACAGCCAATAAATAGTTGACCCTGGGGTTTGCAAGCAGACCTGTCTGAGTCAAAGTCCTGTGTCCTTTCTGTTAATCCCCTTTAAATTACAGAAACAAGAATACAAACAAGAACACGTGTTCTTCAAGCCCACCCTCTCTGAGGCCTGTGAATAAACAAATATCCACAAGTTGACAGTCTCTATGTGTAAACCTAATCAAGCCTAATCACCTCCCTAAGCTTCAGACTGGGTACTGAACTACCTGTTGGACACCTCTACCTGCAAGTCCCTTGGTATACTGACGTGTGTGCTCTGGGGGACCACAGATGAGAGGCACTTCATCAGCTAAGGAGGAGGGATTCTGAAGGGGAAAAAACAGACAATGCAGGTGGAGAAAAAGTGTTTCTGAGAAAAGACATTTGGGACCCACTGATTGGAGGTACCTGAGGGACTTGCTCCTTCAAGATGGTGAATGTGTTTCAGTCATTTTTATTTTCCTAATACCTGGTAAGATCCCTGGCACGAAGTAAAGTCAGAGTTTCAATGAGTATTTTAAGAAAATCTACTAGCTTTCTTTCTTTCCTTCTTTCCTTCCTTTTTTGGGCTGCACTTGCAGCATATGGAAGTTCCCAGGTCAGGGCTGGAACAGGGCTGTAGCCACCGGACTATGCCAGAGACAAGCAACACAAGATCCTAGCCGTGTCTGCGACCGACACCACAGCTCATGGCAATGCTGGATCCTTAACCCACTGAGCGAGGCCAGGGATCGAACCTGCGTCCTCATGGTTACTAGTCAGACTTGTTTCCACTGAGCCACAATGGGAACTCCCCTGACCTTTTTTTTTAAAGGATCTGCTAGCTCTCTTAATACTCTAAATTATTCTAGGAACAGAACAGTCTAGGAGTACATACTTTTGTAATAGATTTTGACTTACCTATCTCTTTCTACCAACAGAATATTTATTGAATATCTGCAATGTGCCAAGCACCAGGTTAGATGCCGCGCATCCAAATGAAAGAATGCTTTATCTTTTAGGTATTTAGAGTTTATTAAGGGGGAATGAGGGTAGGCTCTCAATATCTTCCTGTTGAATTAGTGCTGGTGAAATGAGGAAGTGCCACATGAGAGTGCTATGGGAGCCCAGGGGAAACAGGCTAACTTTTTCCTGAGAAGTTTGAGGAAGGCTGCATAGACAGGGAGCCAAGCTATGACACACTTTAACTCTTGTTATTCTGCCTCACTGTGCTTTCTACTCCAACCCCCAAAGTCTTCAGGACATCTAGATCAACTACCTAAAGAGGCAGGGTCGAGGCAACTAATTTTCTTCTTCATGACATACCCGAATTTTTAAAAGAGCATTTCAGAAAATAATAATGATGATAATCTTAATAAATGTGCAAGATTTCTTAGCCAGTAAAGATAGCTAATTGTCATCCTTTAAAATACGAAAATCTATTCATGAAAAGAAAACTTCACGACAGACTTGACATTATATCTCTGCCACATACAATGTATGACATTACATATAAAAGTATAGCTTAAGGGTATTGAAGGAAAGTATTGAACTTATAGTTATTTCAAGCTCACCCAAGGCTAATTGAGGCCAGTACGTAATTCTTTTCATTAGTGGGTAGGTGATGACAAGAAGCAGGGATGATGCTCCAAGAGCTATACTAAAACCAAGAAAAAAACATTAAAAAGATTAATATCACCAGCTCTCAAAAACTCCTAAGATGACAACAGTAACGCTAATCAGGAAATGATTTATCTTAAACTGTATTTCTCATTATATAAAATTATCTTCCTAGACTTTGACTTCTGTACTTTAATTAGTATAAAGGATAATCAGAAAACAACTTTAGGGTTACAAACAACCAGACAAAATAACAGTAGCTAACACACATATCGCTTTAATGTACTAGGACTCTTCTAACTGCTCTATACATGTTAACTCATTATAATCTTCACCGCAACCCTAACAGGCAGGTAGTTTTATTCCAATTGTTTTTTCACAGATGAAGAAACCAAAGCACAAAGAGATAAAATAATCTGCCCACTATCAAAGGGCTAGTCAGTACCAGGGGCAAGATGCAAACATAAGGCATCTGGCTCCAGAGTCCAACACATTACTCACCATATGCTATGGCCTCTTTAGATTTTGTTTTCAAACACTAGGACAACTAGTAAACTGAGACATTCTAACAGAGAATTAGTCAAGATACCCCTCTTTATGTGTATGACAGGGTACTACTTCTCCAGAAGAGGATAAGGTCACAAAGCACCTACGAAAGGATGACAATATAAGATATTCTTAGGAATCTCACAGTTCACCTAACACTACTCCTTCAGGAACAATCCTTCAAAGTGTTTTCACTTGACTGAAGTTATCAAGACAAGATATGCAATTAAATTTAATCTCTGTGAAGTAATGCTTACTTGCCAAACTTCTCTCTTTTGTCTTATTAAAGCACTATGTAAATAGCCATCTGATGCACGAAAGTTTAATTCTCTTTAAAAGGTATAGGAACAAGTCTTCCACTTTTGCTTTCTGTCACTGATTAAGAATGTGACTCCAGAAAAGACCCAATTCCTCTTTTTGTGAAGTGAGAATAATTACTTCTGCCTCTACGCACTTCAGGGATATCATCAGGATAAATAAAATTACACATATGGGTATACATACAGACTCCCACGCATGCACCTACAAAACTGAGGAAAGTGCCTTGAGTCCTTCAGGGAACATGTAGTGCAGGTGCTGAAGGTGGTGCAGAACAAACAAAATGCTGATCTCTTTCCTTTGGCTAAAAGCATCCTTGACTTTACAATGTGTGGTGACTTATTTATATTGCTAACTTTATAGATACTTGATGGGTAATAAATAACTTTGTGATATAGATGTTTCAATTTTATTTTATACCTACTTTCACTGTAAAGAAAAGATTTTTATATGTAATTACGAAAAACACATTTCACTATACCTATAGCGATTCAGACACAGAAGAACACCCAATGCCAAGGTCAGCTGTGCTCCGAGAAAAACAAAGGACTGAAAAGTTGAAATGTTTCCAGCAGCTATCGGGCGACTTGCTGTTCTTGTAACCTTAACATATTAAAAAAAAAAGAGAGAGAGAGAGAGAGAGATACACTTCAGCCTCTGGAAGTAGCTCAATCATTTATTTAAACATTACTCCAACAGACTGGCCCATGGTAGGCACCAAGGCAGAAATATGAATAAAAGGTGAATGTTGGAAATACTGCCAAGAATCAAAACTTCACATTTAAAATATCTTTGAAAAGAACTAAAATTTCCCACCACTCATTCCCTTTTCCATCTCCCATCCCCATCTCCAGACAAACAAAATAAAGCAACTCTTTTATCTGTTTAGTTACCCAGTTTAGCAAGTGTATGTTCAATTTCCATTGAGAAAAGAGGGACAATAATAATGAGAATTCTCAGGAAAGAGGAAATCACAGAACATGTCAGCTAAGGCTGATATCACGTGAATGCTTTGAGTATGAGAAGCACTGCGATTGGAAATCAGATGTGAAGAAAGAAGACAGATTATCTGGGTCTGAAAGTGGAAGTGTTTTTGCCAGTCTAAGCAGAAATGGAGCTGTGATCTTGTATTAACTGTACCCAAATATAAAGGGCAAACTCACTGTAAGAATATGAACACAGCAATTACGTGAACAAATTATATATACTGTTCTTTTCTTTCCAAGGGATCATAAAATCTGATTATTCTAAATCAACCACAAAAAAGGAGCGTAACCAAAATTTTCAACATTGCTGGAAGCTAAGAACTCAGGATTTGGGATCAGAGAGCCCAGCATTTGAATCCAATTCCATCATTTATTGGCAGTATGAATTCTGACAAATTACTTAACCTCCCTCAGGCTTAGGTCACTTTCCTGTTTAAAGAAAAACAGAATGAGGGAGAGAGGTAATAACAGCACCTACCTCACAGAGTAAATGCAGTGTCTGTTGCAATTAAAGTTAACTATAACATAGTTTTGCACGATTTACGTCAAGGGTTGACAAACTATGGCCTGTGATCCAAATGCAGCCTTCTGTCTGTGTACAGCCCATGAGCTAAGAATGGATTTTCCTTTTTTTGGTGGTTGAATATAAATTTTAAAAAGAGTCATATATTGTGCCACATGAAAATATAAACTTCAAATTTCAGTGTCCATAAATAAAATCTTACTGAAACAGAGAAACACTCATTTGCTTACAAGTTTTATGTGGCCACCTTTGCGCTGCAACAGAGTGTAGTAATTTCAACAAAGACTGTATGGCCCCCAAAGCCTAAAATATTTACTTTCTAGTCCTTTTATAGAAAAATTTGCTGACCCAATTTATAGCCTGCTTCACTGTATAATAAAGCAGTTTGACAAAAACTATAATGACTCATCTTGGTTAGTGCCAGAACTAGTTATCTTATCCCTGCAGTTTGTATGTGGAAGTTGCATTTGTGTTCTTATATTTGCTTTAGCATCTGATTATTTGAGCACTTACAATGTGCTACTATTCTACGAGCTATACATACATTACATCATTGAATTGTTCTAACTGCCATCTTTTAGTCGCTCACAAGTTCTTGCCATTTCTAAGTTTTAGGAAACTGAGGCAGAGACGCTCAACAACTTTCTAGGGTCATAGATACTAAGGAAGCCATTAAGTCCAGTCCCACCACCCGCAGTACTAACCACAAGATCGCACTGCCCCTCCAGCACAATGGGAATTACCTGACTAAACTTGAGAGCTGAAAATAAACACGCACTCATCAAAAGACTAAAAATGAGGTAACATGATGATTAAAAAAAGACTGTGTGGTTTGTATGAAACTGGAATGCTCACAGCTTACAAAACCAAATCATTAACATTATTTCAGTGCTTACTGGACCTAAAGTTTATTGCCTGGCTAGCAGATTACATACATCATCGAAACACAACTAACTCATCTACCCTAGCAGCAATTAACTCATTAGTCAATGTATTAGCAATTTATTTAGTCATCTAACATATTAAGCAAAACCCTGAGCCAAAACATATCCTTAATGATATACAGCCTTTAACAAACTGTAATGTAAGCTTTACAATTTGACAAAACTTTTTAACCCATCCTTCAAAAGAGATGCACATAACATTTTAAAATCCATGTTAGCAAAACCAGCTCGGAGTTCCTGTCGTGGCTCAGTGGTTAATGAATCTGACTAGAAACCATGAGGTTGCGGGTTTGATCCCTGGCCTTGCTCAGTGGGTTAAGGATCCGGCGTTGCCGTGAGCTGTGGTGTAGGTTGCAGACGTGTCTCGGATCCCGCGTTGCTGTGGCTGTGGCGAAGGCCGGCAGCTACAGCTCCTGTTAGACCCCTAGCCTGGGAACCTCCATATGCCGTGGGTGTGGCGCTAGATAAAGGCAAAAAGACAAAAAAAAAAAAAAAAAAAACCAGCTCAATATCTATAAAACACGTATTTAAGTGCTCCATTGTATGTCAACACAGATTTTGGATTCTTCTAATCAGAAAAAAATGGCATGAGGGAGATGTAAACTATCTAATCAAGTCTCTTCTACCTATGGGGGGGGAATCACTTAAGAGAAAACTAAAAATGGCTATATTTTATTTAAAAAGTAGAAAAAATTGGTTGGTTTCTTCTTTTGGTCTTTTCAGGGCCGCACCTGTGGCCTATGGAAGTTCTCAGGCTAGGGGTCAGATTGGAGCCATAGCTGCCAGCCTACACCACAGCCAAAGCAACACCAGATATAAGCCGCATCTAAGACCTATGCTGCAGCTTATGGCAACATCAGATCCTTGACCCACTGAGCGAGGCCAGGGATCGAACCTGCATTCTCATGAATACTCTGTCGGGTTCTGGACTCACTGAACCAAGACGAGATCTCTCTATGATGTTATTATTAAACTTTCTTTTGAGGTAATTGTAGATTCACATGCAATTTTTAAAAGTCTCTCCTGTTATTCTTTTTCCAGTTTCTCAAAAGAGAAACATCTTGCAGAACTTCACAGTACATCATCACAATCAGGATTCTGACATTAGGCTGCTTTAAATGTGTTCAATAATTACTCTGACATGATATATGCTAGCAGCCTCTCATTCCTACGGTTGTGCAGAATGAAATACTGACCAGGACTGCGAACCCCCAAATCAAGCAAGTACGTGGCTCCGGGCACGGATCAAGGCATCCCAATCAGGTCAGCGAGACAGAGAAATGCCTTCACTATACGCACGTCCCACTCCCCCATCCTCTAGCCACACACAAGCCCCACAGCTGCAGTTGTCAAGTATCATATACTTTATCTCACAGCCATGCCTATCTGCTATTCCCTCTGCCTAGAGTGACCTTCACTTTCCAGCCCAGGCTTTTTTGCCATCTTAACCCTGTCACAGTTCAAAGGTCACTCTATGCCACCATCAAAAATTCTCTTCCCCTCCCTAAGGCTAAGGTAGGTAGTCTTCAGTAAGTTCCCTCGTGTACTTCATCTCTTGATGGCTACTAACGTGAGGTCAGCAGTGTTGTCTTTCATCCATGAAAGAACCTGTTAGTGTGCGTCATAAACAGCAGGTATTCAATAAATGCTTTTTGGATTAAAAAATATATTAATGTGATACTGTTCAATAAACTAAAAATCATTACAGGTGTGCTCTACTTAAGGAAAACTCAGCCTTACAGGGAATATAAACTAAGGAAGACTGATTCACTTCATGTAAGTGTTATCCAACTGTTTACATCATTCGCCCTGTGTTTCTCATAAAGTCAAAGTTTACGTGCTTCTCAACAGCAAAAAAAACTAACAACCCAATGGAAAAACGGGCAAAAGACCTGAGTAGATATTTCCACACAGAAGATATACAGCTGGCCAACAGGCACATGAAAAAATGCTCAACATCACTGATTATTAGAGAAATGCAAACTGAAACTGCAATGAGGTACCACCTCACACTTGTCAGAATGGCCATCATTAATAAGTCAACAAATAACAAAGCTGGAGAGGGTGTGGAGAAGAGGGAACCCTCCTGCACTGTTGGTGGGAATATAACCTGGTACAACCACTATGGAAAACAGTATGGAGATACCTTAGAAAACTATACACAGAACTACCATATGACCCAGCAATCTCACTCTTGGGCATATATCCAGATAAAACTTTCATTGAAAAAGACACATGCACCTGTATGTTCACTGCAGCACTATGCACAATAGCCAAGACACACACGGAAACAACCTAGATGTCCATCGACAGATGAATGGATTAAGAAGATGTGGTATATATACACGATGGAATACTACTCAGCCATAAAAAGAACAAAATAATGCCTTTTACAGCAATATGGATGGAACTAGAGACACTCCTACTAAGTGAAGTAAGTCAGAAGGAGAAAGAGAAATACCACATGATATCACTTATATCTGCAAACTAATATAAGGCACAAATGAACTTTTCCACAGAGAGGAAACTCATGGACACAGAGAACAGACTTGTGGTTGCCGAGGGGGTGGGAGTGGGATGGACTGGGAGTCTGGTGTCAAGAGATACAAACTATTGTCTTTGGAGTGGATAAACAATGAGATCCTGCTGTATAGCACAGGGAACTAGATCCAGTCACTTGTGATGGAACATGATGAAGGATAATGTGAGAAAAGGAATATATATATATGTATGACTGGGTCACTTTGCTGTACAGTAGAAACTGACAGAACACTGTAAATCAACTATAACGGAAAAAAATTAAAATCTTAAAAAAAACTCATCCTTATTTTTTTTTAAAAAAGAAAGGTTACTTACTTGATTATTTACTCAAGCATTTAATGATCTTGTACTTGCTATAGCATAGCTGCTGGACTAAAAAGCAAACAAGACAGACCTCTCTTGAGAAAATAACGGTCTGTTGACGAACAAAGAAATAATTATACACACACATTAGAACATGCATAGAAAACAATCCAGAGAAATATAATGTATCAAACCTTAACTGAAGTTTTCTCTGGGGTTTGGGGTGAGGTGATAAAGAAGACTTGCACTTTCTATCCTTTCCATTTCTGTACCGTCTGAATTTCTCAAAATAAACAGGTACTATTTTTCCAAAAAGAAAACATGAATAAACTTACACTTTTTCCCCTAGAAATAATTATAGCAATCACTAATAGGGCTGCCCTGGTTCATTTAAATTAAGATTTGATTTACGTATGAATAGTTATGGCTTCAACTTATAACACAAAGGAAGGAATGACAGTTTTCCTGACACCCAAGGGTTCAGGATGCAATTTTGACCTTCACTCCTAACGTCTCTGGCCTTTCAAATTCTAACTCATTTTGTGAAAATGACATATACACCTGGCCCCCCTGGCCATTTTTATGCTGAGAAAGGAAGTACACTGCACTTTGCAACACCAGCTATTCAACCGATACCGGCACTTCTCGTGCTGGATTTCAGTGAGGACACTGAATGATGCTGTTTGCTTTAAGTGACATAAAAGTGATGCCACAATCTTGTGCTGCAGAACTGAGAGGAGCTTCTCTGTTCCTTTCCAGGACAAATCTACCTTTTTATCGTAGTCCTGGTCCCACATGTCATTAATAGTACAGCCTGCTCCACGCATCAGAACAGCTCCAGTGCCAAAGAGGGATAACATGTACCAATCTGGAAAACAACCTGGTTCAGCTGCCAAACCAATGCTCCAGGTACATGGCAGATACAGCAGCCAGGTTCCTAAGCAAAAATAAAAACACAAAAAAGGTAACAAAGTTAGTTAACTGTCTTCATTTAAACACTGCATCCCAAAGAAGTAAGGAACACAAAGTGAAAAACACAAGACAAAATCGGGAAAACAAACTTGCAACTCATATAACAAAGGACTATTCTCCCAAATATGTAGGATTCCCAGAAACTGGAGATCAATAGCCCAATTGAAAAATGGACAAAATACATACTAGAAAATACAAATGGCTCTTACACCAATGAAAAGATACTCAACTTTGAGAAACATTCATTAAAATTACATTGAGATAACATTTTTCACCTATCAGATTAGCAAGACCCAAGGTCTGATAACATACCCTGGGGAGCTGGATACTCCCATGTATTTCTGATAAGTTTACAAACGTCCAACTCTTAAGGAGGGCAAGCCGAAAAATGTTACTATATACATGTACATGTGTGTACATATACATATGCACATGCATATACATGTAAAACAAATACGTACATTGTACATTCATAGACCATGCCAGGAAAGATACATTAGAAACTGATACTAATAGTTGCCTTTGGGGAGAACTGGTTGGTTGGAAGTCTTAGTTTTTACTTTACACCCTAGTACTTTCTGAATTTTGTATCTAATGCATGTATTACCTATTCAAAAAGCAATAAACTTTATTGTTGTTAATACAATATAATAAAATGATCTTGGGGAAGGCAGGTATTATTTAATATTTTGCCACTACATGTACAAATGGGATTAGTTCTTGGTACTCAGCCCATAAACTAGATGAAATTAAACTAAAACCAAATAGACTCTAAGGATAGGAGACTTCACACATGAACTTTAGTAGATATCCTATTTTCAAAAGAAAATCTTTCAACAAATGTTTGGATATTGTACCTGCTAGATAAGTTCTGAGTTTTTCTTTCCCATCTGGCAATATAAGAGTGCAGGGGAGAAAAATGTGCCACCCCCCAAATGTGTCCCTTTGGCTTGAGGATTATTTTAGGTTGATTAATTTTAAGAAACAGAAATGCCCCTTTAACTGCCTAAAAGAATTTAGATAATGGACCTGTTACCAGAGTAGAGCTGTCATCAGATACCTGCAAAAAATATGGGCTAGGTGTGGTGGGGGACACTTGGGAGGGCGAGAGATCAGAGACTACCTACCAAACATTTGTTTTCTGTTTCCACATGAATCACCCTTCTCCTCTTTGAAGTCCCAAAGCATTACCCCTAAAACCCCACCGTGTCTTTAGCTAAAAATGATATTTAAGGTGAAAGTATTTTGGCAAGTTACTGAGTCTTCCTGGGTCTCTCCCATGCATACATGTTATTAAACTGAGCCCTGGTAGCTCAGCAGGTTAAGAATCTGGCACTGTCACTGCTGTGGCTCGAGTTCAATCTCTGGCCCCAGAACTTCCACATGCCGCAGATGTAGCCAAAAAAAAACCCCAAACCACAACACCTTTGATTTTTTTTTCCTATTAATCTATCTCATGTCACTTTTATTCTCAGAGTTCACTTGGAAGAGGAATAGGATATGCACATAAAGAAAGATCAGATCTCGTGCAAAATGGTCAAATGACAAAGTCCTTATAAACATGTTTAAGTTTCATTAAGTTTAAGCTTTGTTCATTTGCAAATATTTATAAAGCACGTACTTTGTAGCAGAGCTGTGCCAGGAACTGGAAATACAATGGTGACTAAGAGAGAGCTGGTTGCTGCCTTCTCATAGCTTATAAATCAAAAGGAAGAAACACAGTTCAACAAACAATAGCAATAAAAAAGATCAATTCAACAACTGGGAAAGTACAGGATCCTACAAGTGCATAAAACGGTGTCACCCGTGTTAACTGGGAAGTAAGGAAAATTTAGAAAGATTTTTCCAAAAGGGGCTTAAACTTACACTGTAGAAAAAGTGAGGCTAAAAATAAGAAATGAACAGTCTAGACCTGTATTCAGATTGTCCTGGACAAACTCATAGTCAGTGTGTTCAAAACAATTAACATTCACTAAGCGTGAAATATCAGGCTGTGTTGTAAATACTTTATACATACAAACTCTTTAATCCTCAAAAATACTCTTGTAAAGTAGGTACTGTTATTATTCCTATTTTACAGATGGGGAAACAGATGCACAGAGAGGTGCATCAAAAAAGTGGGCAGAAGATCTAAACAGACAATTCTCCAAAGAAGACATACAGATGGCCAAAAAACACACAAAAAGACGTTCAGCATCGCTAATTATTAGAGAAAGGGTGTGGATAAAAGGGAAGGAACCCTATTACATTGTTGGTGGCAATGCAAATTGGTGCAACTACTGTGGAAAACAGTAATGGTTCCTCAGAAAACCAAAAACAGAATTTCCATTTAATCCAGCAATCCCACTCCTGGGCATCTATCCAGAGAAAACCATGACTCAAAAAGATACATGTACTCCAGTGTTCACTGCAGCACTATATACAATAGCCAAGACATGGAAACAACCTAAATGTCCATGGACAGAGGAGTGGATAAAGGTGTGGTACATATACACAACAGAATTTCACTCAGCCATTAAAAGGAAAGAAATAATAGCATTTGCAGCAACATGGACGGACCTAGAAATTATCATGCTAAGTGAAGTTAGTCAGACAGTGAGACACCAACATCAAATGCTATCACTTACATGTGGAATCTAAAAAATGGACACAGTGAACTTCTTTGCCGAACAAATACCGACTCAGACTTTGAAAAACTTATGGTTTCCAAATGAGACGGGGGTTTGGGATAGAAATGCTATAAAACTGGGTTGTGCTGACTGTTGTACAACTATAAATGTAATAAAATTCATTGAGTAATAATAAAAAAACCCAAAAACCAAATAGGTTTCAGAAAGAAATGTTTATTATAGAAAAAGTAAAAACTCTGAGAGAGTAAAGTAAACAAGCACTCTGAGAGCTGAGGGGCACACCAAAGAGCCTGTGTAAATTGATTCTAGGATTCATTCACTAATTACACATTATCTTCAAGACAACATAATCAGCCATAAATACAGTAAAACCAGTTACACCACCAATTTAGTGGAAAGAGTGCCACCTGCTGAAACTTCCTGAATTACTGTAGTTAGTGACAAGGTCAGAGTTGTAGAAGTTGTAATCCTTTCTGAAAAACAATGAAATCCACTTTTAAATAAAACCCAACACTAAATATGAAATTAGTCCACAACAGAAGAATTTATGTAAAGAAATATCAAACCTGGACTTCTCCTACCTCAATTTATTATTTCTGACATACAGCAGGGGTTCAAAAAATGTTCTCTGAACGCCTTTTTTTTTTTTCCGCCGAATGAATTCTATCAGTACTATTCTAACAATAGCAGCTTTACTCACATATAATCCCTTCAGAGTTTCTTATTATGTGGTAGGATGGTCTAGCCACTTAAGGGAGAAGCCCGAGATTTATGAAAACGGGAATAACGGCAGCTGCTGATCTTGGATGCCTGTAGGCCTATGCTACGGCTCTATGACACAGATCCCAAGAACAGAATAGGCTCTAGATCAGAATGGGGCTTGGATAGGAAATGCCTATCTGCTTAATATCTGTCCCCCAAAATGAAGGGGATCGTGATGGCAAGACTGTGACTGCTGTTTAGCTTTTATGCTTTAATTGCTGACTGTTATAAATTCTGATCCCACGCTGGCAGTGCATAAAGCTAGAACACCAAAAACAAGGCCTTACTTTGGGGTCTTGGCCGGGGGTAGAGTGACTGTATCTAGGTATTTGAATGTATTTCCACTCACTGCAATGTAAATGCCATCATCCAGAATACCTGGAGTTCAGCCTCCTCGCCTATCAATTGTCCAACCTTCTTCAGTCCAGCTCTTATCTGGCTTTGACTCCCACTATTTCCTATGCCCACCTGGGGATCAGCTTGTATCCTTAGTGTTCCAACACTCCACCCTTGGGTCTTTGCAAAAATATTTCCACCACCAATTAAGAGCTCTTCCCTTCTCCACAAAATCTACTCGTCCTTTGAGGTGCACATTCTTTTGATTTTTTCCAGCAAAGGAGAACCACAATAATTACTCTATTCCCTGCTGCACCTACTCTCTGTATCACTTATAGTTGATTCCCATACTTTCCCAGTTCACCCAATACTTTGTCTTTTTTAACTAGACTGGGAGTTCTTTGAAAGTACGGCGTTTCCATAGCTTTTTCTATCTCTAAGGCTAGGCAACGTTGAAGGAACCAATTAATTCATTCAATACTACTGTCAGGCTCTGTTCTAGACACTAGTTATAAAAGTCCCATATAAGTGAAGCTTATTCTGTATTGGACAAATCTATCACACAATAAATGCATAAAGTTAGTTAGTAGCCAGTGCTATGAAGAAAACTGGGAGGATAAAAAGATAGAGTGAGGTGATATTTTACATAGAAAGATTAGCGAAATCCTCCCTTAAGAGGAGATCGTGAACTAATAAGTAGTCCGTCAGTGCTGCACCCGCTGCATTTAAATGAATTAAATCTTTGTGGTGCTGGGCAAAGTACTAAAACACTCAGCATCACCTAGCCCGCTCTGCCAAAAAGCCTTAGTTACCTCAGCGTCTTTATCATCTCAAATACTTGCTCTGGGAGCCTTACAGGATTCTGGGAAAGATGAAACATAACCAAAGTAGAAGTGCTTCCATACTATAAATCTGTGCAAATGCAGGGATACGGGCACGGAACTTCCGCTCGAGTCACTACTTAAGGATTGTGGAATAAGCGAATTTTTTGCCCAGCTCAGGCGCTTAGGATTCAAAGGGACATGAAAGCCGACGGGTCACTTGGGAGATCACCCTGTCCGGGTGTCTTGGGGGTGCTCGGCGCCTGGCAGCCGAGCCCCGGCTTTCGGCTTCATTTCCACTACGCCCACAGTCCTCCGACCGCCACGCTCATTCGCACTCACCTATGGGCTTGTCCAACCGCATGAGGCGCAGGTAGGGCTGCAGAGGGCGGGGAGCCCAGTTCACGACCGCCGCCGCCGACAGACTCAGCCGACGCTCGCGCTGCCCGCGTCCGGCCGAGGGCCGCCAGTTCCATGCGTGGAAGCCGCCGGTCGCGCGCGCCAAAGCCAGGGAGCGGCCGCGCGAGGTCCACAGCCACGCTTGCGTTCCCGCCCGCAGGGCCTGCGCGAGCCCCGCGGCGCCGATGCCTAGCATGGCGCTCGGGAGAGGTTGGGCCGCCCTAGCCTGACGTCATTCCCGCGCGTCCGGTTACCTGCAGGCATGCGCAGTGACGTCAGCTGGTTGACCGTTGGTGTCTGTCCTGTCCTGGCGGCCGGGCGGCGCGAGCTTTCTGAGTAAGGTGAAGTGGGAATTATTGTGATCACCTTGCCCTGTGAGGGGGGTTCCTTAGGTAAAGGAATTCTTGTTATCAAAATGCATAGTAGAAAAAAAAGCAACAACCCTACTGAACCCAGTATTTGCAGTCAGACGTTACGTTTGCAAAGCTTGAAAGAGCCTTAAGGGGCCAAATCCAAGAATGTAAATTAAAACTCCGCTCAGAGTTGAGGGACGTTCATTACACAAGTGAAAATCTTCAATTCGGTAATCATGTCAAAAGTGTTAGTCTAATCCAGAGGCAGCGAGTGTGTGCGATGCTAAGAGACTGTAGCGAGAACATTTGGTTTGAGCTGCATAATCACAGCCAACTCTTGGACAGCATAGTGTGCCAGAAACTGTTACGGGCACTTTCCATGTATTGTCCCATTTAACCATTTACTGAGTGACCATGGGCAAGTAGCTCATTTGAATTTTCGTATTCTAGGGAATTTTTTTTTTCCATAAAGGTTTTAAGTGGCTTTCTTTGCAACCTGAACAGTGATTCTGTGATATCTTAAGTCTCCAGTGGTGGTGGGGAGGGGGTGGTCCTTAATAAATTTACAAAACTCACAACTTGTTCAGTTGAAGACAGATTTCAAGATACTGAGAAATTTTATCATATAATTGTAAAGGAAAAAACACACTTCCTCCTGTACGTGTTCACTCTCAATACTACAACACTACTTGACTTGTGACCCCAGATGTATGGGTTTTCCACACAGCAAGCAATTCTGCAACACCCGAGTGTCCTACAATTTTACTCAATTCTGGCACTCTGCATCTGGAGTTTGCATCAAATTACAGGCTCAGTGCTATAAGACTGCCCTTCGCCCAACTTCAGAAGTCATCGCTCAGTGGGTTAAGGAACCGGTGTTGCCGTGAGCTGCAGTGTAGGTCAAAGCTGTGGCTCTGATTTGACCCCTAGCCCAAGAACTTCCATATGCCGTGGGTGTGGCCCTAAAAAGACAGAAAAAATTCGTGGAGAATGAGAGCACAAGTAAATTTAGTAGAGAATAGGAGTTCCCATCATGGCTCAGTGGTTAACAAATCTGACTAGGAACCATGAGGTTGCGGGTTCAATCCCTGGCCTTGCTCAGTGGGTTAACGATTGGCGTTGCCCTGAGCTGTCGTGTAGGTTGCAGATGCAGCTCGGATCTGGCATTGCTGTGGCTCTGGCGTAGGCTGGTGGCTACAGCTCCTGTTAGACCCCTAGCCTGGGAACCTCCATATGCTATGGGTGCAGCCCTAGAAAAGGCAAAAAGAAAAAAAAAATTAGTAGAGAATAGAGATGCTGGGAGGACTGGATGGATATGAACTTCAGATTTGAAGTTTCAGTGACTCATTCTTCACCCAGCACCCAGAGACTAGACTAGCTACATAACTTGTGGGGCTCAGTGCAAAACAGAAATGCAGAGTGCCTTTTCAAAAATTATTGCGAGTTTCAAAATGGCAATAAGCAAGGCATGAAACGAAGTGCAAGGTCCTTCTAAGGAGAGGGTCTTGAGCGACTTCATAGGTTCCCCTCAAGTTGTGGGCCAATTAGAATGTACAGGAGGATTTCCCTTGTGGCACAGCAGTTTAAGGATCTGGCATTGTGACTACAGTGGCTTGGATTACTGCTGTGGCACAAGTTTGATCCATAGCCTGGGAATTTCCATGTCCCTTGGGTGCAGCCAAATAAAATAAAATGTGCAGGAGACTGAGGGAAGTACCCAGATGTCACTCTGTTAATTTATAGGACAATAGAACAGCACGTAGAGTGGAGCCCAATCATACAGGGTCCCCTCTAGACTTTATTGCCAGAACGTGTAAGCTTTTGGACAAGGCACTCAGCTACTGTAAACTCTTCAGAAATAGAAGAAACTGGATTATCTCTAAAAAACCCTACTAGGCTCTGATCCCTCAATCTGGATTGTGAGTATCTGGGCAACGGAACTCTGTTTTTTTTGTTTGTTTTTGTTTTGTTTTGCCTTTTCTTGGGCCGCACCCGCAGCATATGGAGGTCCCCAGGCTAGGGGTCTAATCGGAGCTGTAGCCACTGGCTTATACCACAGCCACAGCAATGGGGGATCCAAGCTGCATCTGCAACCTACACCACAGCTCACAGCAATGCCAGATCCTTAACCCATTGAGCGAGGCCGGGGATCGAACCTGCAACCTCATTTGTTAACCACTGAGCCACGAAGGGAACTCCGGGAGCTCTTTTTTTAAACTTATTACCTGTAGGAACCAAGGTGGTTAATTTGTTTTTTTCTTTTTATAGCTGCGCCTGCGGCATATGGAAGTTCCCAGGCTAGGGGTCATATTGTAGCTACAGTTACTGGCCTACGCCACAGCAACGTCAGATTCGAGCCTCATCTGCAACCTGCACCACAGCTTGCAGCAGCTCTGGATCCTTAACCCACTGAGCGAGGCCAGGGATGGAACCCGAGTCTTCATGGGTGCTAGTCAGGCTCTTAACCCACTGAGCCACAATGGGAACTCCAGGGGGTGGTTAATTTTATGTGTGGACTTGGCTGAGCTATGGTGCCCAGATGTTTAGTAAACATTATTCTCGATGTTTTCATGGGGATGTTTTTGGATGAGATTAACATTTAAAACAGGGGACTTTGGGAGCCCCGGTTGTGGCTCAGTGGTCACAAACCCAACTAGGTTTCTAGAGAAACCTGCCTAATACAGGAACATAACACCTAGTAGATGGTGAATAAATTCGTTCATTCCACAAATATCTTCCTAAATGATGAATCAACCAAACATTTCACTCCATGTACACCATTTATTTCTACATATTTTTTTTTTTTTTGGTCTTTTTTAGGGCGGCACCTGCAGCATATGGAGGTTCCCAGGCTAGGGGTCATATCAGAGCTATAGCTGCCGGCCTACACCACAGCCACAGCAATGCCAGATCCAAGCTGCATTTGTGACCTACACCACAGCTCATAGCAACACCGGACCCTTAACCCGCTGAGCGAGGCCAGGGATCGAACCTGAAACCTCATGGTTCCTAGTCAGATTTGTTTCAGCTGCGCCACAACAGGAATGCCATATTTTTACAGATACACATTTTAAAGCAGTTCTACATTCATCATAGTATTGATCTTTAGAGCAAATTTTCTCTATTATGTAGTTCATTTGATTTTTTTATTTTTTTCTTTTGTTTTTAAATTTTTTTTCTACTTTTTTTTAAAGTTCTTATTTCATCCGATTTTGGAGCTGAGTCTTCTAGGTGTTTTAGATTTTTAAAAAGTATCATTTGACTCTCAAAATGGATGTTAAATTTGTAAAAGGGACTTTGGAATTAGTAGAATCAATAACTATAATGCTTCAGGCAGGCCTTAAAAAGATTTTATATGAAGTTCATATACTTTATGGAAATTGTATTTGACAATAAAGTGACTATAAAATGATCACTTCTAAGAAATATGAGACTAATGAGAGGAACATTATGAAAAGCATCCATATGTTTCTTGACGTTACTGGTGGAACTGAGATCTCATTGCCTACTGCAGCAAGCTCAACAGCAAACCTCAATATTGGCTTTGCCTTCTTCTCTGTCTCTCCTGATCTCTCGTGCCTGCTTCCTGAGATCATCTCCCAAATAAACTACTAGACCCCATGTCCTTGTCCGATTGGATTCCTAGCCTGGGAGCCTCCATATGCCATGGGTGCAGACCTAAAACAAAAAACCAAAAAAAAAAAAAAAAAGGGCTTATCAACCATGAGACACATCAGAAGTTTTAAAAAAGAAAATGAAAATGAGTGCAATTACAGAGCTGACAAGCCTTGAACACACAAGTTTCACGCAGAACTTGGAAATCCTCATTGTCATAGAGATGAAGTGAGCCACAAGGGCCAAAGTAAAGGACAGAAATAATTTTGAACCAGTGTGACAAGTTGCAGAAAATAAAGGTATTTGATTAAATGAAATGGAAGCATGTAGGCTCCAAAAGTCTTCCTGACATAACAGGCAAGAAGCTTTCTCTAAAAAAAGTTTAAGGAAACCTTAATAATAATGTGCTTAATAGTCATTAATATACAGCCAAGAGCATTCCTTTCTTCACATAGCCGTGCCCCTGTTCTTCATATAACTACCCACCAGTAGTAAGAGCTCTCTAGTGATAATTTTAAGTTTTTGAAGATAGACCATACCTTTCCAGGTTTGAAACATTAATTTTTCTGTATATAAAATACCTAAACTTGTTTCAAATTTGAATGTTCTTCTCCATCCTTAAAGAAACATCTGAAAGGCTACTCTGTGCCAGACAATATGCTAAGGGAATACAAAATGATTTCGGAGATTGTACTTCTTTCTTATAACCTTAGAGTCAAGTTTGAAAGATGTATGGACACAATTAAGGGGCATCCTAAGTGCTACAATAAATGTTCAAACTGCTATAGGAACGGAGTTCCCGTCGTGGCTCAGTGGTTAACGAATCCGACTAGGAACCATGAGGTTGCGGGTTCGATCCCTGGCCTTGCTCAGTGGGTTAAGGATCCGGCGTTGCTGTGAGCTGTGGTGAAGGTTGCAGACGCGGCTCGGATCCCGCGTTGCTGTGGCTGTGGCGAAGGCCAGCAGCTGCAGCTCCTGTTAGACCCCTAGCCTGGGAACCTCCATATGCCGCGGATGTGGCTCTAGATAAGGCAAAAAGACAAAAAAAAAACTGCTATAGGAGCAAAGAAATATGACTAACCCTACTTGAATGATGGAGGAGGCATTGAAACTGCTGTCTAACTGCATCTTAACATACATAAAAGTTTGCCACATAGAGAGGCGAGTTAGATGAATACTGCAGATGGAGAGCAGAAGGAGCAGCACCAATGGTACAGGAGCAAAAGGGAAAAGAGGCTGTATGTCCAGATTTCTCCACCAGAGTGTGGGTGGGAGAACTGAATACATGGGGAAAGTAACAAGAGCTGAGGCCTGAGGTAACAAGACCTGAGGTAGGTGCCAGCTTATGGAAAGCTTTATATGCTATAGGAAATGGAGAGCCATTTAAGAATTTTAAGCAGAGTCAGAGAGAACAATTAGGGGATTACTATAATAAGACAGTGAGAAATTAGGCTTTGAGTTTATTAAGTGGCCAGGGGACAGTGAAAAAATAGACAGGAGCGAACTTTGATAATGATTGAGTCTACATGATCAGGGAGGAAATCGCATTTGTATCTGATGATCTCTTTTCTTCAAGGTCACCTCTTGGTGTTGGGGAGGCTGAAAGATCAGAGAAAGGTAGGAGGTGTAAACAAAGTGGTGAAGGGAAGTAAGGGATTTGTAGGCTTAAATTTTATTACAAGAAAAGTCACCCAAGAAGTTCTCGTTGTGGCTTAGTGGTAACGAGCCCAACAAGATGAGGGCTTGATCCCTGGCCTCGCTCAGTGGGTTAAGGATCTGGCATTGCCGTTGCCATGAGCTGTGGTATAGATCACAGATGTGGCTCAGATCCCATGTTGTTGTGGCTGTGGCGTGGGCCAGAAGCTGTAGCTCTGATTCGACCCCTAGCTAGGGAATTTCCATATGCCACATGTGTGGACCTAAAAAGCAAAATAATAATAATAATATTAATAATAACAATGATAATAATAAAGACTTGGTTGTTGCAATCAGGCCTTTTAAAATTTTAAAAAACATGCAATATTGAGGTTGCAAAAATTTATTTCAAACGTGAAAATATAAAAACCACTTACATATAAAATTTAAGGATTTTAAAGCATCAAAACCTTGTTCCAAATTTAACTCCTTGTAAATGTGCTTACATTTAATTGAGATAATTATGTATAGTGGGCATAAAGAGAATTATATTTCCAAGAATGAAGACACCAGAGGAAATAATACATTCTGTCACTGATAAAAGCACAGAGCTGTAGTGGTTAGTGTCACAGACTTCCTGACATCCTCTCCATCCAAAAGATTACTAGGAGACATTTGTAGGAATATCATTGAGGTTGGAAATGATTGTGGAGAATGGCCATGCAACCCATTCCTGGCTAATAAGACATGAGAAAACGGAGGAGAGTTTTGGTGAGAAACCCTCAAGAAAGGTTCTTAAGGTCTATGAAGGAGACAGGAAAAATTGCTCATCTTCTTTCCCTGGCTACTGCCAGGTCTGAATGGGTCTATGGAATAGCCGTCATGCCACCAGTTTGAGAATGAAGCCATAACTAAAGGCAACAGAGCAGAGGGATGAGAGAAACCTGACTGCTTGGTGACATACTGGGCTGTGGAGCTCATCCTACTTGAACTTCTCGATATATGGGATTATAAATGCCCTTGTGCTTTAAGCCATTGGAATCAGGGTTTTCTGTTCGTCGCAGCCAACTGAAGCAAGAATTTAAGGTAGATTAAACATTAACAGATGGTTATAATGTATTGAATTAAATTTCCTCCTCTGGGTATGTCCATTTCACTTACGGTCATTTTTTATTTCGTTTGAGGTTTACATAGTCCCTTCCCTCTGAACTGTCATTAATCGCTTTTCTTTATACTATCACATCTATCCATCTGTCCTCTCACATAGCATCACTGACTAAAACAAACAGAACAGAGAGAAGAGAAGCTGCAGCTGAATTTAATATCTCTCTGTTAAGCTGTAAAGAGAAGTATCTCTCTTTTATAGATGATTTAAAGGTTGTGGTAGTAAATTTTTTTCTGACAGCAGCCCATGGAGACAGCATATGGAGGAAAGAATGGGACGATCTTCTAATAACTGTTTTTAAAAATAGAAACAACTAATCACTTTCTTAAAACTAACAATATATCCTTTACTTACTTGCCTCCTGGCTGTATTGGGAGCATTTATAATGCATTTTTAATAATCTTAAATAAAAATAGTACATGCAAAGTCCAAGCTAGTGTTTGCCACTGGGTATTATTATTAACAGTGGTCTACTTAGAACAAAATACCCTGCTAAATCTAGCACTCAGTGTCCCAGTGGCTCTAAAGCTCCAGCCAGTTGATCTGTTATGCATCTGCTCAAGTTCCTATAGCTTGAGTTTTGCTTTGGACTTTAATCAATACGTTTGAAAAATTGGGTCTCTGGGCTAGTATATGTCTTTCATTGTCAGATGCAAGCAGCAACTTTGGCATTTCTTATCACAAAAAAACCATAGGAGAAAGCTGGCAGGCCCAGTGAACTTCCTGGGCGGAGAGGTTTTTCTGTCAAAGCTGGCAAGGTTTGGTCATCCACCATCTTCAAAGTTTGACCATTAAGCTGGACAGATCTGTGAAGGGGAAGGATACATCCAAGTTAGCCAAGTTGTGTGTCTTTCACCTACTCTATAAAAGTCATGAGATCTCTTTAAGACCAAAAATATTTTCTGTGGCAGCCTTTATTATATAACTTGTATGTCAATGCTGTAGCAGGTATTTGACCTAGACGATCTTTAAGCCATCCTGGTAGAGTTGAGTAGTTGTGACAGAAACCATATGGCCTGCAAAGCCTGAAATATTTGCTGTCTGGCCCTTTACAGAAAATGCAGCACTAAGCAAGATGATGGAGACATAAAAAGGATTCAGATGTCATATTTCTGGATTTGTGGCTTTTGCGGGGGGGGGGGAGTAAGTAATTAAAAACATTTTTTTTGTGGCATGCGGAAGTTTCCAGGCCAAGGATTCGTCCCAAACCACAACAATGACCCAAGGTACAGCAGTAACTCTAGGGTGGGTCCTTAATGGCCTAGGCCAACAGGGAACCCCAGAAACATTTTATATAAAGTAAATAAATATATAGAATGGAATGTGGATTTCATGAATTTAACATAAAAATACAATCAATGAAATTTCCTATTTGTAACTATGTCCATAAATCCTCCACTCCTCTTCCCTTAGAAAGTAGGCATTCATTTTCCTGTTGTTATTAAACTCTTTTGGTAGAATGTGTATTGCTATGATGAAACAGAAATGATTTTGTTTAGCTAAACCACAGGTTCCAAAATAAATTATGTTTTCTTTGTATTTCACTGTTGGAATTTAAATTCAAAACTGAATTTAAAAATGGAAATAAATTAAGGAAAGTGTTATTATGCATTTTTTAAAATTTAAATCATATTAATCCATGCTCACAGCATCAAATCTCATATAAATAAGAGTTCATAAAGAACAGCTTTAGGGAATTCCCTGGTGGCCCAGCAGGTTGCTGTAGCAGAGGGAACTGCAGATACAGAGGCGTTGCTGTGAGGTAAAATTATATGATCCTTAACAACTGCAGCTGTAGGGTTTGTGTGTGGCTGGAGGGTAGGGCAGTGGGAGGTGCATGGTAAAGGCGTTTCTCTGTCTCACTGACTTGATTAGGATGCCTTGATCCATGCTTGAAGGTATATACCTTCTTGATTTGGGGGTTCGCATGTCCTGGCCAGTTTTTCATTCTGCACAACCATAGGAATGGAGCTACTGGCATGTATCATGTCAAAGTAATTACTGAAGGAGTTCCCTGGTGGCTCAGCAGGTTAAGGATCCAGTGTTATCACTGCTGTGGCTCAAGTCCAGGGGCGGGTTCGATTCCTGGCCCGGGAACTTCTGCGTGATGTGGGAGTGACCCCCCCACCCCAAAAAGCAAAGCTTTAGTCTGCCTTTAATTCTACTGATAGTTACTTCCATAATTCTAAATGATGCTTATATATCTTTTTTTTAAAGGTTTAACTGTAAAATTATAATTTAGAAATAAAGGTATATTATACAGGACTAGGTTATAATGCGTAATTCTTTCATTACAGTGCCTTCCCCAGATGGGAGAAAACAAACTCCATGAGCCTAAGAGTCTTCCAAGGTCATGGTTCTACTGCACAGCAGAGTGAGCATTCAGCTTACAGGTCCAGCATCTTCTATGTCAAGATATATGGAAGCCAGTGGAGGTAGGAAGTTTAGGAAAGTGGTACTGATGAGGGTTCCACATGGCATCTTGCTGGTACCAGGATGCATGGAAGAACTGATGCTTATTATCTCTTTTACCTTTTTATTTTAAAAAAAGATATCATGAAATTTTTATATGAAAACAAGTTTTTGTTGAAAATTTAGATTAATGTCAAGAGTTTATCTGTCATGTATGTAATTCATGTATTCTATGTAGAACACTTATAATAGTGCATTGCATATAGTAAGCAGTGTAAAATATTATCTATCATCATTATTATTCAGATAAGTAAATATAACAAAAGTAACCTGTTAACTTATAACCATTTTAATATTTTGATGTATAGTCCTTATCTCCTTTGTGTATAAAAATATACATACATACTTTCATTTAAACAAAAATGAGCATACATCATCTCTTAAAACTTGATTCCTTTCCCCTTTACACATCTTAACATTTGCTCACACCATTAAACATTTATGCACTATATGGTTTTAATGGGTGCACAGGATTCCAAGCATATTAGTTTATTTATTTAATTTTTTAATGTTAGATGTTTGGTTGTTTCCAATTTAGAATTATTATAAAGTTTTCCTTTTTAAAGATCTCTCATACTCTATCTTCACTAAGTATCAGTCAGCAGAAAAACTGGTTTCCATTCAGTCTTGGTTAAATGCCCAGCTCTGGGTTGTAATAAGATAACCATGAGTGTGCTGAAAGCTAATAAGTCTGCACACCTATCACAGAAGTCCCTAGATGGGGTGGGGGAGGAAATGCCATGACCATCATCAGGAAACCACAAACAAAAATAGGCCTCAAAAGCATCTCTAAATGGTGGTAGTGAGAGCTCTTCGGCATGAAATTGAGGGCCATTTATAAGGGTACACAAGAATGTTTCAGAAACGCTTTAGGAGAGGCCATAGAGTTGAAGGTAAATCTGATCATTGTAAATTAATACCTCTGTGTGTTAAGATGATAAAACATGGGCAAGATAATACCTAATCCATGTAGCTATACTGTTTAATCAGGTATGAATACAGCTAAAGGATGCCATCAATATACTAAGTGTAAGCTTTATTAAGGCATGTTGAATACTTCCTCATCAGGCTGGGCAGTGAGGATAGGCTTTTATTTGAGGGTAGTATCTTGTTTCATACTCTGACATCAGTAATGTAATGATAAGAAATAGAAGACATGCTCATCAAATTTCAGAGGATGTAGAGCTGGAGGGAATTAGTAAGCAACAGATTTGGCAGCATTGGAGATTCTGGACAAAATTTATCTGAGGTAACTATGATACTGCTTTTATATTAAATATATTCACTTCAAATATTTATTAAGTACTTACTATGCAGGACCTTCTATGGATACTATACAGGTTACTCAATTAAAAGTATTTAAGGTGATCATTATTTAACCCTCTGAGATGATTAGCATGAGCAAGAGTCCAGACTGTGCACTCATCATGCCTATCTGGGATGCTTTTCCAACATTTTAAAGAGAGGAAAATATAAGTAACATATACCCATCAAAGAGAACTAGGATAATAAAACATTATCCACAATTTCACCAATTTTCCAATTATAAAGCATGAAATGTGTACCCAGAATGCAACAGGGTCGGTCTAAAACACAAATAGAAGAATCACTGAAAAAACTGGGCATCTCTAGCCTGGAGAGAAGACAATCCAACTGTCCTTCAAATGTTTGAGAGCTATTCTGGAGCAAATGAGGTATTTGGCAGATTAAGAGCAGCAAACTCAGATGCTCACAAGGGCCAAGGAAGTTCTGTGTGCCAGTGCAGTAGTCCAGGCTCAGACAGCCGGGTCACACAGGGACTGAGGGGAACGAAAGTGGAATTACCCGTCCAAAGTAAACAACCCCTCTTCAACTCCACTGAACTGGGGTAAACAGCCCAGAGTAGCCAGAGCACCCAATTTCAAAGTTAGAAATTCACATGGTTTTAGTAGTTGTCAATTTTTAAACATTGACAACTAATTAATAAAAATTAACACAAGTTAATAAATTAATTAATAAAAAGTACATGCCTATCTCCTCTGCCAGGAAAAGAGAAGAAAAAAAAATCCTCTAAATCCACTTGTCCCCAGGCATGAGGTGTAGTTTCCATCCTCTGCTGTAGAGAATGGAACTAAGAGCGGCAGGTGAAAGGCTTGGAGGCTCTTTTTACCTTTGCCACAAAGAGCAGTCACCAGGTGAGGCCTTGAGATCTAACAGAGGAGGAATCAGAGCTGAAGGGCCATTGATACCCATCTGGGGCTGGACCAAAATGATCTCTTTGGACACTTCTAACTCTACAACTATCCTTTACTTACTTCAGAAAGGCTCTTCCCTTATTAGCCTCAGACACAAATCTGCTAAAAATACCCACTTCCAAAAAGGTCAAAACCCAAATAGAGATAAGTATTATCCAAATATGCATTATTTACAACAGAGGAGAAAAGGTTTAAGCAGTAGGAAAATGGTTAGGTAAACCATGGCATTTTATAAGATGTGCAGCCCATTAAAAAGTCTAGGAGTTTTCTGGTGCCTCAGCAGGTTAAGGATCCAGTGTTGCCACTGCCGTGAAGCGGGTTCAACCCCTGGGACAGGAACCTCCTCATGCTGGTGGGTGCAGCCAAAACAAAACAAAACAAAAAAGTCTGCAAAGGCTATGTATGGAAAAACACTTGGAAAACTTGTGGGTTCCCTCTCCTTTTTTCCCATTAGAGGTTGTATGATTACAGTTATAGTAAGATAAAGCACAGGGGAAAAAAAATAAAGGAATGAGACCTTTAATAGTGCTTAATAAAGGATTAATGCTTTATTTATAATGCTTGTCTGTGCGGGAGAGGGCTTTAGAGAAAGCATGTTCTGATGCTAATTATCACCCTTTCAGGCTCTGATGCTAATTGTCACTGAAAACATCAATCATAGAGTATTTGCACAGATGGGAGAAGACGGTAAGAATTTTTATGCTCTAAAGTGAAAATAGGCATGATGAAAGAGTGCCTTCTAACACACACATTGGACAGAAATCTTACAGTATTTGTGTGCCTAACTCTTCAAGGCTTACGGTCATTCTTGTGTATTCTGTTGAAGTTGGCATTTTATAAGACCTATTCAATGATGGCCTTTTAAAACTAAAATGTATTTGAACCAACTTTAAGTAACCCACCTAAAAGCACATTTCTGACCACTTTTTTTCCTTACTCTAACCAGTAAAAAAAATACTCTAATATGGTAAGAGAATCACACCCAATTCACAGGGTTTATATGTTTTACACCAACTCCTATGCCTTTATATAGCAATTATATCTAGTTATTTTTGCTTTAGTGACTGTGTTACTAAGAATTATGTCCATTTGGAGCAAATAATCTAAATACGCCGAGTTGATCCTGATCTATCAAATTGTTTTAAAATGAAAACATTCCCCTAAGATAACTGCTAGTTTGTCTTCCTGTTCTTCTGCTTTGGACTCTCAGGGTGAGTTACATCTGTATTAGTATGTATTCAGTTTTAAAATTCCTAAATATTAAGAATCATTTGAACCTGAAGTAATTGACCTTTTTTTGCTCCCTATTAGCACTCTGTATTGTGATAAACACCAGTAAAATTCACTTTTGTTGAGAATTTGAAATGAATCAGGGAAATTACTCACTTGGAAAGCAATCCATCTGGTCCTGAAGGTTTTATGAGGTATTTGTCCACTTCCTTGTGAAATAAGTGGTATGGTAACTGCAAGCGCTTGGTGACATTATGGAGGTTTAAGGCATACAGAGTTAAATCTCCTTCTTTATACCTTGGGCTAAAAGAAAATACATTAACTCAATAAAAATATTTACCTAATTCAAGCAATTAAGTAGTTGATTACAAATGTAATTATGGATAATACTAAATATTAGTATCTATAATGATGATGGGGGAGTTCCTGTTGTGACTCAGCGTTAATGAACCCAACTAGTATCCATGAGGACGAGGGGTTCAATCCCTGGCCTTGCTCAGTGAGTTAAGGATCTGGCATTTTGCTGTGAGCTGTGATGTAGATCACAAACTCAGCTTGGATTCTGCATTGCTGTGGCTATGGTGCAGGTTGGCAGTTGTAGCTCCTATTTGACCCCTAGCCTGGGAACCTCCATGTGCCGTGAGTGTGGCCCTAAGAAGACCAAAAAAAAAAAAAAAATACACACACACACACACACACACACACACACGTATAATGATGATGGGCCCTCTTTGTATCCTTCCATTTATGATAATGTTAGACCACTGATGTGGTCCTGCTTTGAAAACATGGTAACAGTATCGCTCTTCACATTACCGTTTTCTGGGTTTGAACACTTTGAGATCTTTGCTGCTTTGTCAAACTGAGTTGTGAGGAAGCCAATCAACCCTTATATGTTCAAACATAGGAAAGTTAAATGGTAAAAAGGAAATTTCGTGAGTTCTTGTGAACTCAAACTGTAAACTGTATAAACAGAGGCTTTTTCTAGCTTTACAAAAAGACTTAAACAAACAAGAAAATGAAATCTGTTGACACTTTTCCATACATTTAATCCATCCAAACCATTCTCCCACTTCTTCCTACTGGGGCCCACTCACCTGACACAGAGTTCCCACTCACTAACATTGGAAAAGTGGGTAGCTTTTTAAGCTAGAATTAATCTTTAGTATCTTTCCTTAGTCTGTCAAGAAAGACAGACTGAAACTAAGAGGAGAAAAATCTCTGCAATTTAAAAAGATTTTTTTTGGAGTTCCCTTCGTGGCTCAGTGGTTAACGAATCCGACTAAGAACCATGAGGTTGCGGGTTTGATCCCTGGCCTTGCTCAGTGGGTTAAGGATCCGGCGTTGCCGTGAGCTGTGGTGTAGGTTGCAGACGCAGCTCGGATCCCGCGTTGCTGTGGCTGTGGCGAAGGCCGGCAGCTACAGCTCCTGTCAGACCCCTAGCCTGGGAACCTCCATATGCCACGGGTGCGGCTCTACATAAAAAGGCAAAAAGACAAAAAAATAAAATAAAAATTAAAAAATATAAAAAATAAAAAGATTTTTTTGCCACCTAAGGTCAGAGTCCTGAAATACAAAAATCTCTGTGGCCTCTCAACTCCAGAAATTGGGTTGAAACTTTTGAAAACATGAGTGATATTGTTTTCCTTTTGATTCTTCTTCCATATTAAATTTTTCAGCTATGCTGCAGAGGGATAAGTATATTCAAATAATTATTCTTTCCTATGAGTTCATATTCATATTATTATATTCATGCATAGTCATTCAATTAATGAACCGTTCATAAAAATTAGTTACATGTTCTTACATTTATACTATTCTTTATTTAAATTTGAAATATATTCTAATTATGGATTATGATCATTAAATCATTGTACAAATATTTGCTCACTGCAAATGCATAAACCTGCTTTTCTTAGCTAGACTCTGGCACCGTGTCACTATGAGAATGAAAAGAAATAAGGAACAATGACAACCTTAAACCCACTGTATAAATAGAAGGCAACAGGGTATTAGCATAGGCAGTTGTGTGCTTACTAATTCAAATTTGTTGATTGGAAACAACTTACTGGTTGTTGTTTGTGCAGTGAAGGTATACCCGAAGTTTGCTTCTGTCTGGACCTTTCACACTTGCTGTTAACACTTTGGTGCCCACCAGTTTCTTGAACAGAAGAGAGAGCCAGTAATCCTAGTTGTGGTGGTTGGGGAGGGGAGGAACAAAAATCAATCTTTACTTGTTTCTTTAACAAAAACAGTGTCAAGCAAAGAGTTACCCTACAAAGAGTGTGACCATTATCCTAGAGGTATTTGAAAAGGAGTCATCTTTTGGTCTTTGTTAACACCATGAATCTGAAGGCAGTATCTTGTTTGCTGCTTTTTATCACTGGAGAACTATGTTTCTACAATTCAGAGGGCTATGCCTGCTAGGAGATGAGTCTCAAGAATGCAACTCATTGCTGAGACAGTTTAAATGTTCTCTGCTGTCTGTCATCCAAGAATTCAAAGCAAAGCTCAAAGCAAAACTTTTAGATACATACACAAATGCACACATATTCTCTTTCACACACACACAGTTTTTATTTTAAAATAAGATTTCTGTCCGTTTAAGAGATTAAAACCTTATAACCACTCCCCCCAGTAAAGTAATGCATTAGGCAGTGATTATCACTAGTTATCAAGGTCAAAAAAAGACAACCAGATGTTATGATTTTCTCTCTCTCTTTCCCCTTTTTTTTTTTTTTTTTTTTGCTTTTTAGGGCCACACTTGCGGCATATGGAGGTTCCCAAGGCTAGGGGTCTAATCAGAGTTACAGCTGCCGGCCTATGCCACAGCCATGGCAACGCAGGATCCAAGCCGCGTCTGTGACCTACACCACAGCTCACCGCAACGCTGGATCCTTAACCCACTGAGCGAGGCCAGGGATCAAACCCCAAACCTCATGGTTCCTAGTCAGATTCGTTTCCACTTCACCACAATGGGAACTCCTGTTATGTGTTTCTTGATGGAAGCACACAATATCACCTCTGAAGAAGTCTTGCAAAACATAACAAAAAACCAAAAATTAAACCTCTAGGTCTAACTGCCAGTTTACAGGAAATACAGGGGACAAGGAACATGTTAAATGATACCACAGAGATAAACGTAGTAAAATCCAGAATGTGAGAAACATTATATAACAAATTTCCTGATTTCTTTAAGAAATTCCAAGGGCCAAAAAAAAAAAGAAAGAAAGATGAAGAAAGAAGAAGGAGCACTTAAAGATTAATAGACCTGAGATATATCAATTGCAATACATGGACCTTGTTTGGATTCTGATGTGAATAATGCAGCTATTAAAAATATTTGCAGCGCAGTAGGTGAGGATCTGGCATTGTTTCTGCAGCAACACAGGTTTGATCCCCAGCCCGGCACAGTGGGTTAAGGATCTGAGATTGCCACAGCTATGGAGTAGGTCACAGCTGTGGTGTAGGTCATAGCCACAGCTTGGATTTGATCCCTTGCCTGGGAACTTCCATATGTCATGGGTGCAACCAAAAAAAGCAAAAGCAAAAAACAGAAAAACATTTGAGACAATAAGGAAAATCTGAAACGCTGCATAAATACTTTATGATATTGAAGAATTGTTAATATTTTAAAACATGGTAATTATATTTTATTATGGTTTTTACAAAGGAGATACATACTGAAATATTTATGGATAAAATGACATGTTTGAGATTTGCTTTGAAGTAATCCAGGAGGTAGGAGGTGAGCTGAGTGTAGGATTATGGGATAAACAAGACTGGGGCTTCATGTACTTTTCTCTCTACTTTGAAATTATCCATAATAAAAAGTTTTTTTTTTAACCTACTCAATATATAAACCCCAACTCTTCCTTCTTGACTTCAGATAAGGTAAAGTCAACAAATGGGTTTAGTTTCTCTGCTTAAATTCAAAATTTTTATTGAAGACAAGAGGAGAATCAAATGTTTTCAAAGGAAACATGACTTTGGTATGGTTCGGTGACTTGAGAATAGAAAGCAAGCAGGCTCAGAGCCAGGATTTGCACAGGATTCTTTAGAGAAATAAGGGGACAGCTTTATGACCTCCAGCAAATCACGCTGCCTCATCTCAGTTTGGAAAAATGGATGGAAGATACCTGCTTTGCCACCTTCCAGGATTGTTATGCATATCAAATAAGAAAACAGACATATACAATGGGTTTAAGGCTGAGTCCCTTGGATCCTGTAGATGTCAAGAGTATCATTTACTCTTGCAAGTTTTCTAGCTGATTTGTGAACCTTGAGGAAGGAATATGTTTACTGCCTATACACAGGATTCTTAAGCCAAAAGTTTATGTTTGACTGAGAAGAGTTAGATAACATAATAAATAGCTGGTACTATTTACAAAGAGGGACGGGCTAAGCTGACCAATTTCTAGACATTGTGCTCCAAGCAAGTTGTAAAGAAAATATTTATTTCCCTTCCTTGTTCAAGGTGCATTTAGGAAAGAGCCAGTGTCAATGAAATAGAACAGAGAGCCCCAAAATAAACCAACACACCTATGGTCAATTAATCTTTGAGAAAGGAGGCAATGATATACAAGGAGGAAAAGACAGTCTCTTCAGCAGCTGGTATTGGGAAGTTGGAGAGCTGCATGCAAATCCATGAAGTTAGAACACACCCTCAAAAATAAACTAAAAATGTCTTAAAGATTTAAATATAAGACATGATACCATAAAACTCCTAGAAAGAGATCATTGGCAAAATATTCTCTGACATAAAATTGTACCACTGTTCCCTTAGCTGACGTCAGTCTCCCAAAGCAATAGAAATAAAAGCAAAAATAAACAAATGGAGCCTAATCAAACTTAGAAGCTTTTCACAGCAAAGGAGACCATAAACAAATTGAAAAGAAACCTACAGACTGGGAGAAAATATTTGTAAATGATGAGACTGATAAGGACTTAATTTCTAAGACATACAAACAGTTCATACAACTCAATAACAGAAAAACAAACAACCCAATCAAAAAATGAACAGGAGACCTAAATAGACATTTCTCCAAAGAAGACAAACAGATGGCCAGTAGGCATATGAAAAAAATGTTTCATATTGCTAATGATTAGAGAAATGCAAATCAAAACTACAATGAAGTACCACCATTGTGAATGAATGATGAATGATCAATGGCCGTCATTAAAAAGTCTACAGATAGTAAATGCTGGAGGAGATGTGGAGAAAAGGGAACCCTCCTACACTGTTGATGGGAATGTAAATTGTTGTAACCACTATGGAGAACAATATGGAGGATCCTCAAAAAACTGAAAATTGAGCTATCATATGATCCAACAATCCCACTTCTGAGCACATATATGTATATGTATACACACATATATATGTCTGTGTGTATATATATATGTTTGTGTGTATCTATATGTGTGTGTGTGTACATATATATGTGTGTGTGTATATGTGTGTGTGTGTGTGTGTATATGTGTATACGTATATATAGGAAAACTATAACTCAAAAAGATATATGCACCCCAACATTCGTGGCAGCGCTATTTACAATAGCCAAGACATGGAAATAACCTAAATGTTCACTGACGGATGGATAAGGATGATGTGGATTGATACTCAGCCCACTTGCAGCAACATGTATGGACCTAGAGGTTATCATACTAAGTGAAGTAAGTCAGAAAGAGAAAGGCAAATACCATATGATATCACTTATATCTGGAATGTAAAATACGACAAAAATGAACCTATTTACGAAAGAGAAACAGACTCACAGAGAACAGACTTATGGTTGTCAGGGGCAGGGGGGAGGTTTGGGAGTTGAGAATTAGCAGATGCAAACTATTATATATAGGATGAATAAACAACAAAGTCCTACTGTATAGCATAGGAAACTATATTCAGTATCTTGTAATAAGCCATAATGGAAAAGAATATGAAAAAAAATATATGTATGTATAACTGAATCACTTTGCTGTATAGCAGAAATTACCACAAATTATAAATCAACTATAACAAAAATTTTTTTGTAATTCTAAGAAAGAAAGAAAGAAAGAGAGAGAGAGTGAGCCAGTAGTAGATTTTTGGATATTTGTCTAATGAAATTTTATCACATTTGGTTTAATTCATTTTACAAATGACTCAGAATATACTTGGGGAAGATAGATTTCCTTTTGTAAAAAGCCACTTTGCTAAAAATTTTTTTTAGTTTTGACCAGTATGCTCCATAAACTTGGACCACTATAGATTTAAAGCAATGAAATCTATCTACAAACCACAAAAGCCTAGCTTATTTCTTAGCATGTGCCTCTTGTAAACTTTCTTAGCTTTCCTGCAGTGATCAAATAATTTCCTTATGAATTATTATTAGAAAATAGGAGTTCCCGTCATGGCTCAGTGGTTAACGAATCCGACTAAGAACCCTGAGGTTGCGGGTTTGATCCCGGGCCTTGCTCAGTGGGTTAAGGATCTGGCATTGCCATGAGCTGTGGTGAAGGTTGCAGATGCAGCTCGGATCCTGCGTTGCTGTGGCTGTGGCAAAGGCCGGCAGCTACAGCTCCTGTCAGACCCCTAGCCTGGGAACCTCCACATGCCGCAGGTGCGGCTCTACATAAAGGCGAAAAGACAAAAAAAAAAAAGGAAAATAAATATCCTCAAGTGCTATTTTAAACTAAAAAAATCAAGATCATACTTCTTAAGAGTATATCTATGCTATCCTGATTTTTAAACATATGTATCTTTCAAATGACTTTTTAGATAGAAAGGCTGTTTCCTTATTTATGAACAGATGTAGTTGGAAGTAGGGTGGAAATGAGAGTTTGTTAACAAATATCTTAAAGATTATTAACAAAATAGCCAAACTTAGGGTGATATCTTTGAAATACAAAGTTAAATAAATCATTTCACGGCATAAAAAGGTTTTGAAACTTTGGATACTGTCGGCAATTTTAACTTTGATTTACCTTGCAAAACATTTTTTTATTTTAGTTTGTTGTCTTGGAAATTAGAGTCATAAAAATTTCAAAATACCGTCCCCCTTTTTGAAAAATGTTAATGGCCACACCCATGGCATAGGGAAGTTCCCCAAACCAGGGACTGAATCTGAGCCACAGCTGAGACCTATATCACAGCTGTAGCAATGCCAGATCCTTTAACCCACTGCACTGGGCCAGGGATTGAACCTGTGTCTCCGCAGCAACCTGAACCACTGCAGTTGGTAGGAACGACTAAAATGCCTTAAAAAAATCACACACAACATGCCAAATGGCGCATATTAAAAGCATTATTTCTGGGTCTCAATTTCTTCTCTTTGAGAACCAAAAATGTTAGAATGGGTGATGTCTTAAGATACCTTCCAATTCAGGAGTTCCCATTGTAGCTCACTGGTAACAAACCCAACTGATACCCATGAGGACGTGGGTTTGATCCTTGGCCTTGCTCAGTGGGTTAAGGATCCGGCATTGCCATAAGCTGTGGTGTAGTTTGCATACATAGCTTGGATCCAGCGTTGCTGTGGCTGTGGCTGTGGTGTAGGCTGGCAGCTGCAGCTCCAATTAGACCCCTAACCTGGGAATTTTCATATGTCACAAGTGTGGCCCTAAAAAGAAAAAAAAAGATACTTTCCAATTCATCTTTCCCTGGTTTGGCTGTTCATTGAAAGCACTGAATTTACTGAGAGAATTGACTTTCATAAAAGGTTACTACAGGGGGCCCTCGGTATACTCCAACCCACTCACAGAAATAGGAAAATAATGGTCACTTACAGGCAAAGGTTCAAAGTTTTCATCTACTAAGTGGTAGTTTCCAGCTCCAAAGAACACTTGCCTCATCACCACATCTATGCCCAATCTGGCTGACAGGCCCAATTTATCCAGCCACCTGGAACAGAGTGAGACCCAGCTCTCTTCATGTTTGGAAAACAAAATAACTCATTTTTAATTATATGCTATTCTGATTTATTTCACATGTGGGAGGAATTGACAGAAAACCAGAAAAGCAGTATTAAGTATAAATACGTCATTCAGATGAAATAGAGATTATCCTTTCCTCCACATGTTCCCACACTTCTGCAAAATAACAAATCCTAGAAGACTATGAATATGCCACAGGAGTCCCTATCGGGGCAGGATAGTGTCTACAAAGCAGAGTAGACAATAGACAGACAACTATTCTCCATCCTGTGGGATCCACTCTGCCACCTCGCCACCCCATCCCCATGTGAGGTCTGCAGAAAAGGTTGCTTGTGACCAGCAGCAGTAAATAAGTACATTAAAAAAAAGTATATAGTAAATATATTTATTTTGTAAATATATTTTTTATATTTTATAAATATGTATTAACAATAAATAAATAGTAAATCAATAAGTAGAATCACATCTAAGCTTTTATAAGGACACCCCTCATCTCTGGTTAGTGGCAAAACAATCATCTCCATTCTTTCATCTATTCCTTATGCCCCCACAGGCATAAAAGATGTGTGCCTGTGCCTTATTTGGGGCTTTTAAGAATGAGGGTAGGAAAGGAAAGAAAATAAAGTTCGACGTGAGGATATAGAGCCATAGACTAAGAGCATTAACAGAGTTACAGAATGTAAGTAAACCAGTTAGTTTTAAAGCAATTAGGTTTACGGTGGTGGATAAGGGGGTGATTTGATAAGTCTTTACGTTCATTGGTAGCCCCTCTGGTGTGACCTCTTACTTCCAAAGTCTGAACTTCTTGGGATTCTATGAGGAGAGAGAACTATGGGTACTAAATATCCTTCTCAGAGTCAAGGCTCTTAATACCCTCTTTTACAATGTACTTCTTTAGGGAAAGGAATCTTTTACATATTTATGGGCCATAATTAAGGAACAAAACTTCTAAAGCAGTTCATAGCAATAATTAATTTGGGACACACATTGAAGATGTCCAACTAGCTTTAGTAAATCATTTTCTTGTGAAATCTGGCACAGATTTTGGGGCTAAGCCACAGAAACTGTCTTTGACCAGATTTTTGGCGGAGCTATTTCAGCTGAATAGAACAGGATAGTGCTGCAGTCTGGTCCCTAAGCCAAGTGAAACTTTACTCACATAAAGCCAGCAATAAAGGTGTCGGACAGCAAGGGGGCTCCACCCCCATACGCAGAGCTGGTCTCTCCCAACCAAACCTTCTTGTGGGGTCTGGTCTCCTCAACAATCTACGGAACAGGAAAGTCTCCATGGTAACTGCAAACAAGCTTACCAAAGGTGGTGTTGAAGATTAACAACATTCAAAACCTTTCATACCTGGACGTCTGTTTAACATAGTTACAAAATATGTGCACAGTTGTTTAAGCCTTGGGCAATGAACTTTTATTGGAATACTAGGTGTGGAAGGAATGTAAATCCCATTCTTATGTGCCAAAGAGTTCATTCTACTGAAAGACTACTGGAAATATTTTTAAATTTCTAAGCAACATACATGGGTAAGACCTGATGTTAGGGAGAATTGAAGGTAAATAGGACCTAGTGGCTGATCTCTAAAAATTGGGAAAACATGTAAACTTATATATACCTATAGAACTTAGGACTAGCTAGGCTGCAAAATAAGGACTCTGGTTTTACCTTAAAAAGAAAAAAAGACCATTACCTGGAAAATTTTTTGTGCAGATAAAATAAAAGTGTCCAATACATCAGGGTTTAGAAAATCTTCTTTGGTAGCAACTTGCCCATTCAAGTAGTAACTAAATTATTCAGAAGAAAAGTAACAAACTTTACTTTCTGTTTCTAAGTTAATTAAGACCATCCTTGCCTCTTTTCTACCTCTCCCCACTGCTGTGCTTATTAAAAAAAATTTTTTAAGGCAAAAGTTCTACTAAGGAGAGAACAAAATGAAAGGGGACCAGTTACTCTATCTTGAGAAGACATAGTCACAAATGCAGGTACTTGTGGGTTATCTCTTCTTTGGCAAGCATATTGGTTTTAGCTACTTCTCTGTTTCATGACTTAAATGATAGTGTGCCTTGATCTTATAGAAGTCACCACATTATTTAAAATGTTTAAATTTTTGTTTTATTAATATTAAGATCCCAGTACAATGCTGCTTGAGACACTGTTTCTTATTTGCACTGTAAAGTCAATTAGCAGTAAAATGAAAAATTTTCAAAATTAAAACTAATTTTTCAAAATTAGGTAATAAGTAAAAGTAACTTTACTTTCTTAATATTAACAGTAGGAGACATACTTACTGATGCCACGTAACTGAATCAATCACTTTTCCCCCAGCCTTCAGGAAACTAGAGGAAAAAAATTTGTTATATTATCACTTAATCCTTACATGCACAACGTATGCACAAGAGTTACTTTCCCTACAAATGGGCTGGTTACAACTTTGGGATAAGGCAATACAGACTTCCTAATTCTGATACAAATTTTATCACGGTGCCATTTGTCCCAGAATCTTTGGTATTCTGAGCCAATTGATGTTTCTTTTGGTAAACCTTCAAGTCAGGCAGCAGATTAATACTAGGTGGTTTGTTGAGGATTCTCTACTACAGAAAAATATTATTTTTAAGAAAAGTGATTCTGTTTCCTCTCTTACCTCTTCAGCATCTTAACACTCTTTCCTCGAGGCTGGCCAACATCAGGACCATAGAGTTTTGCATTTTTGAAAGCAGATTTTCCTAGAAGTTTATGCAACTCAATAAAATCTTTTCCTAACTGCAATCCATCAATGAAGATACCAGCCTTCTTCCGGAAACTGTTAGGTTCTGAAAGATAGCAATTCTCAAAATAACTTTTTTTATTTAAAAGCAGCCTATGGAGTTCCCTTCGTGGCTCAGTGGTTAACGAATCCGACTAAGAACCATGAGGTTGCGGGTTCGATACCTGGCCTTGCTCAGTGGGTTAAGGATCCGGCGTTGCCGTGAGCTGTGGTGTAGGTTGCAGACGCGGCTCGGATCCCGCGTTGCTGTGGCTGTGGCGAAGGCCGGCAGCTACAGCTCCTGTTAGACCTCAGCCTGGGAACCTCCACATGCCGCAGTTGCAGCTCTAGATAAAGGCAAAAAGACAAATAAAATAAAATAAAATAAAAGCAGCCTATAAAAGCAACAGAGCATTTTTTTTAAATTACAAAGCTTAGAATCGAAAGTCGAGGAAAGTAAAAATCTCTAGTTATAAAGAATATATTCCCAGAAGTTATATAACTGAAGTATGAGGAAGTAATAAAACAGTTTGAAATTAATAAGGGGGATATTAAATGAAAGAATATTCAAGAAATAATCTGTATCTAGTATTTAATAACCCAACTTACTTTAAAAAAGGATTGTATGGAGAGAAGACATTAAAAACTTATTTCTACAATGTAATTAAAAGTCTTATTGAGAATATTTATTCACAGATTATATGTGCAAGTGAGTCTGGAAGTAGCAAAGCTGAAGAGATAGGAGGGAGACATGGAGAGCATCCACCCTTCTTCCCCGGCTCCCTTGCCCTTCTCCTTCACCCTGGAAACCAGACCTTCTCTTTGCAAAATGGGGCCCATGGAGGAGGGACACGGGATGACATTACCCTTTTATCTTACTTTGAAGAGCAGAAGGAGTTGGGAATGAGTAGGTTAGAAAAGTAGGGAGGGTAGCTTCATTTAGTTGCTACAGTGAAGCTGTTCAGCAACTAGCTAGGATACGGTTGCTTCTACCCTTCCTTCTGTTTTGTTTTCAGTGCTTCAACTTTCCAGTTATCCTCAGTGACCAGATCCCCAAACCTGCTGCTAGACTTTCTCATAATAAATACCACTATAGACATGTGTCAGTTCCTTGCTTGCTCCCTACCTCTAGAATGGAAGTCTCAAGAGAGCAGGGACCTCATTCTTGAGCCAGATTGCCTGGGTTCCGATCCGAACTCCTCTGAGGTCCCTCTAACTAATAATTGCCCAGCATCACGCAGCTATTTAACTAACGTTTTTGTGCCTCTTTTGTCATCTATAAAATGAAGATCATAACTGTGTTCATCTCGGGGTGATTATAAAGATAAAATAAGCTAATACTAAATATTCAGAACAGTGCCTGGAACAGAGTACATGCTCATCATATTACTACATCTCACTTCTCGTTTTATCTTCAGTTCCATTGGCTGACATGTGAATTAAGCCCTATAAATATCTTTGAATGAATGTGGCTAATTATTAGCACTTTACTTAGATTTTGTAAGTTCCTTGCAAGAAAAAGAGCGAAGAAGGAGATGATCAAGAGTAGGATTCTATGCCAGAACTTCTAGCTTGAACCTGTCATGAGTATTGGGATGGGGTTGCTGAGATTAACTAAACTGAGAAGAGAGGAAGGAAGAGAAAGTTAAAAACAAACTGCTTGAATCTAGCCTTCCAAGCATAAGAGGTCTAAGTGACCCTAAAGATCTCAAAGGAAACTGGGAGCCATGGAAGTGTTCAAATGTAACGTAAACTGAAATAAGCAATAGGTTTTTAGATATACAGAGGAGTTTTCTGCCACAAGTAATTCCAAACTTGTACTGTTGAGCACTTATACAAATATTCCAAGGCCAAAGGTATAATTGCTAATATTGAAAAGAAGGTCATAAATAGGAACAAATCATGCCAAAGGCAATCTCCTTATGAGTGAAATGTTCCAGGGGTGGGGGGATACTTACCGTTGCCTAGTTCCCAAGAAATGTTATAATTTTTGGAAGAGCAGTAGTCCAGGAGCAACTGAGCGTTGGAACTGTTCCAGTGCAAATCTCTGGTTCGCAGTAAAGCATTTAGACCAAAGATCAAGTCCAGTCCTGAGCAATTGGCAAAAGTATACAGCATATCCACTGATCTTCCTAAAAGAAAAACGTTGCCATTTCACTCACAATGTGAGTTTTTTTTTTTTGCTTCAGCTCTTGAATCAAGTCCTGTGGAAAGTACCAGAGGCTCTGGTCTGGCACTCAGGTTTTGTTCAAGTAACCTCAGGTGAACTGAGGAGGCTGCAGGGTGTGGCTCAGTGCTCAACATGCACTGGCCAGACTTCCTTAGTCAACACAAAGCCCACTCTTTAAAATCTAAATATCTCTGCTCACAAACTCAGTCACAAAAGAAGTTGGTAAGTGTAATTATATTTAAAATAAGTTTTTGAAAAATTCATGTGCATAATTTATTAATTCAAAATAAATGGAATTTTACATTAAAAAACTGGCCTAGGGCTCTATTGGCTGAGGTTTCCAAAGTGTGCCAAGGCCCCCTAGGGAGTGAATTCACCGGTCGGTCTGGTTTAGTACATGAAAATACAGGACACCTAGTTAAATTTGAATTCAGATAAATAATAAATACTTTTTAGTGTATGTCTTATATGCAATATTTGGGCAATACCTACAGTAAAGAAATTGTTTATTTGAAATGAAAAAAATTTTAAACAGGTAGCCCTACTTGGGGGCACAGCAGAATCTTTTAAATTTGCAAGGCAACTCGTCAGCATCTGTTGCACATGATGAGAACTATTGCTATTAGATTGTTCGGACCTAACAGCTTAATTGAAATTCTTAGGTCTTTCTTTGGGGCTAGATGTGCCATGAAAAAAAAATTACTGGATCACTAACAGGCCATTAAAGCTTTGGAACTCTTGAGCTCAGCGTTTTAACCATTAACTAGCCTATCATCTCTTTTTGAGAGTGGCAACAATGTATTTTTGAGTATCATCTTTAATTCAGTTATTATCTGCATAAATCCTGCTGATTTTAATGTAGATTTAGAATTAGCTGTTAAATAGAAATTCATTCTTGGGAGTTTCCATCGTGGCTCAGTGGTTAACGAATCTGACTAGAAACCATGAGGTTGCGGGTTCGATCCCTGGCCTTGCTCAGTGGGTAAAGGATCTGGCATTGCCGTGAGCTGTGGTGTAGGTTGCAGATGCGGCTTGGATCCCGCATTGCTGTGGCTGTGGCAAAGGCCAGCAGCTACAGCTCCTGTTAGACCCCTAGCCTGGGAACCTCTATATGCTGCAGGTGCGGCCCAAATAAGGCAAAAAGGCAAAAAAAAAATTTATTCTCAAACTCACCTGGGTTTAAAAAAAACTCTCTATCTGGCACATGTAAACCCTTTTTCCTTAAAAGTAGCTTTGTTTCAGTTTTGTTTCTAAGTCTTCAACCTGAATTACTTGATCACCACAGCAGTGAAACCCGAAATGTTATACCGCCCATCAAGGCTTACAGGCAGTAACCACACTAGCAAGTCCTTTGAGGGGTTTTTGATATTTGTTGTCTTACCCCCTTCCACAGAACTGCTGCCTATCATCAATGAGTTGCACCCATCAGGGTCTGAGAAGCGCTCTGAGTCCTGTGGCCCAGGGTTCCATGAGATCTTAGAGCCACAATAGGGGACAGTGAGGACCTTTGGAATTATGGAGTCATCCCCAAAGCCCCACCCTGATTTCCTCTGAGAAAACTGACATCCAGAGAAATAGAGTGCTTTGCCCAGTATCACATAGCTATTTGGTGACAGTGCCACATGACTAGAGCCTGTTACAAAGACTGTCTTAGTCATAGCTCTATGTTAGATACATATTACAGAGCATGTTGTGGAAAGTATCCCGGATCAGGAATCACAGAGCTGATCTCCAGGCCCCACTCTCCCACTTACAGGCTGAATGATCGGGGGTGACCCCTTTACCTGCATGAGCCTCAGCTACAGACCTTCATTCCTGGAACTAGTATCATCATCCATCTACCTCACAAAACCGATCTGAGATAGCACATGTGAAAATCCTTTGTAAACCATAAAAAAAAAAAAAACCTTACAGCTGTAAAGCACTGTTATTTCCTAGACAGTCTACAAAGATTGTGGAATGTTCAAAAAACCTAGAATGTTTGCGTTTTAGTATTTATGCAGCTCATACTTCACTCTTTCTCTATTTCCTCATTTTTCAACGTACACTTGGAATTTCTACATACACTTGGTAGCTTGAAATTCTATTATATGCCATGGGTGTGGCCCTAAAAAGACAACATAGCAGTCACATCTGCTAGAATAAGGGCTGTGTGTTACTTATTCTTAAAAATAAAACCCAGTGGGATCAGCAGCATCTCTGGAGCACTGGGTCACAGGTTCAATCTCTGGCCAGGCACAGTGGGTTAAGGACCCAGCGTTGGGGCAGCTGCAGTGTAGGTCACAACTGCAGCTCAGATCTGATCCCTGGCCTGGGAACTCTATATGCCACAGGATAGCCAAGGGAAAAAAAAAAAAAAGCCAACCAGCCTATCCCCGCCTCAAAATGAGAATAAGAAAACTCCCAGCTTATTATCCAATTCCCAGTCATTATCCAATCTCCTTATCTCTTAGTGTGTGAAAGGGTGGAAAGATCCCTGGGACCAAAGATAATCTGGCACTCTTATGCCATTTTTGTTTATGTAAGTGTGTCCAGCATCCAGTGTGGGAGTGGAGCAATGAAGAAAGGTGGGGAAGAAGGAGAGAAAAGAATTAGCTCATTAAATATGATGATTTTAATAAGGGATTTCTCTGTTCTACAGTCACACCCAGAATTATATCCTTTTCCTGTCTAGACAGGTTTACAACGTGAATTGATATTCTCGATGAATATTTTGTCATCTACTTACATGGAACACATCTTCCAGTGGGTCCTGTAATTAGAAAGCTTACCTGTGCCTTCTAGGACACCTGTTTTAAAGGTGCGGGCCATTAACTAAGCAATTAACCTAGTAGGCTCTTGCTGTCTCATCCATCATATGATCTATGCCAGGTTACTCAGGCATTACCATCCTCAGCCACGGATGCAGAACCACTTGTGGAGACACATGGCTTCTCAGATACTTATCTCTCTAATGAGTTGGTACCCAGATTAAACGCAGTGGATTTCTATCTGTGTTTCTCAGTTATGTGGATTAAAATAGAAACGTTCATACCAGAAGCCAGATGTGTCCAAATACAAATAAACTATCTGTATTTGTCATACATTTTAGCATTGCCAGCAGGGTGGCTGGAATGATACTGACCCAGCTACATAGTAAAAGAAAGACTTTCCCCTGGTGTGGAAACCATGAAGGTCCAAGTCCTAGAGGCAGGAAAAAGATGTTGAAAACCTATCATCTGGGTTCCAGAAAGATCATGTGAGGTAGCAAACATTTTTAAAGAAAAATTAGGAGGTTGGGATTAACATATACATGCCACTGTATATATAAAATAGTTAAGTAACAACAAGGACCTACTGTATAGCACAAGGAAACCTACTCAATATTCTGTAATAACCTATATGGCAAAAGAATATGAAAAGAAATATATGTATGTGTATGTATAATTGCTCACTTTGCTGTACACTTGAAACTAACACAACATTGTGAGTCAGCTGTACTCCAATAAAAATTTTTTAAAAACACCAAAAAAAAAAGCCATACTGAGAGAAAAGTCTTAAGGTAAACTGGCATATATTTAAGATGACCAAATAAGAAATGGAAATCTATAGATTACCTAATACCACGGAGTCTTCTCTCAGCAGGCCTATACTGTAATGATTTATTACAAATGAGACCTTATGCCGTGGGTCTCTTGGACATCCATCATTCCTTTAATGGGATCTGAGAAGGCCCTGTCCTGCCAAATTCTGTTCAACCACAGAGCGTGTTATTAAAGGGTCAAAGAGTTCCCTACCACTCCCCGCTTTAAGATGCACAAAATAGGAGTTCCCGTCGTGGCTCAGCAGAAACTAATCTGACTAGCATCCATGAGGTCACAGGTTCAATCCCTGGCCTCACTCAGTGGGTTAAGAATCCAACGTTGCCTTGAGCTGTGATGTAGGTCGCAGACACATTTCGGATCTGGCGTTGCTGTGGCTGTGGTGTAGGCCAGTGGATATAGGTCTGATTCAACCCCTAGCCTGGGAATCTCCACATGCCATGGGTGTGACCCTAAAAAGACAAGAAAAAAAATGCAAAAAATGACTGAGCATTACATTTTCTATTAGCATATAATCTATTTTCTGATATCTTGTGTTACTTTTTCCCTGTACCTTATAAATAAAAAACATAAAAATTAAAAATTCATTGTATACACTGAAATCCGGATAGTGTAAGTAAAATCTCACAAAGATAAATAATTTACCGTTGGGGGTTCCCATTGTAGCACAGCAGAAACGAATCCGACTAGGAACCAACCATGAGGTCGCAGGTTCCATCCCTGGCCTCACTCAGTAGGTTAAGGATCCAGCTTTGCCATGAGCTGTGCTGTAGGTCACAAAAGAGGCTCAGATCTGGCGTGGCTGTGGCTGTGACATAGGCTGGAAGCTGTAGCTCCGATTCGACCTCTAGCCTGGGAACCTCCATATGCCCTAAAAAGCTAAAAAAAAAAAAGATAAATAATTTACTGTCAATAACGTACTCTTAGAAGTGTTGACTCACCCAATTTAATTTCAAGATCATTTATTTTTCAAGAGTCAAAAGAAGACAGTTGCAGAGTATTTGAGTGTGTTATTTCCTTAACTGAGATCTGGGGCAATATCATCCCTTATTGGGTATAAAGCATCGACTTTCAGATAAAAATATATTTAATCATTAGATAAGGATTGCTTATTTCAGTAATTTTAGAGCCCTGCATGACAATATCCCATTTAAACCATGGAAAACTGTTTCTGTGAATGGAAATAAATTCCTGGTTAGTTGAGCTAGTCCTGTGTTTTCAAAGGCACGGAGGAAAGAAAATGAGAAAACTGGCTGGATGTCCAAGACCGTGTGGTATTACACCCAGGACTGCCCTGCCTCAGGACACACAACCCATCACAGGGGCTGCTTCTGGGAGGGGACGTAGAGTGGACAATGAGGTGTGAGCGGTTTTTACACTTTACTCTTCACGCTTTTATCTTTTACCCTTCTGCAAGGAATGTATCCACGTCTTCCTTGCTGTCCTAGTTCTTCCAAGTAGTAAAGGTCATTATTATCTTGTGAATGAATGAGTTTTACTCTGTGGCTAGTAGGCAAAGTCAGGTGAAGAAAAAAAAACACTGAAGTTTGGGGTTCAAGATTGCCCGTTAACCCTAGCTAACATTTGAGGATTATGTAGCTTTATACAGCTGCTCTAGAGCTTATTAGATTCAAGCCCAAGTTCAAGCCATCCAAATATTTGAGGGACTGGGACACCCCCACAGGGTGCCTTTCATTTCTTACTTGAGTAGGTACTTTTCTTGAACTGTTTCTGATACTGTTCTCTGAGTAGCAATTGCTCCTGGAAGGGCCATTCCAACTGCAGCGTCTTTTCCACATGAGAAGGGATGGATCCAGATTTACAAATATCTGCAAATGGAATAAATCATTGAGATAGTCTATTTTCACAATGATAAGGTTTAAATCCCATGCATTTATTATTAATTGTTACTTATTAGCTAATTATGTGACTAAAGCAGGATAATTGAGTTTCTGGTTGTTAGGTGTGAGAGCAGAGAAAGATATATCTGTTACACAGGTCAAATTTGATGGCTGGCCAATCACCACAAAAAAAACAACCAAAAGGCAGGTTTCCTAAGAAACACTGGGCATATATGGGTGCAGATACATTGGTTATAACTTCAAGTTATTTAACAGTCCAGAAGGCTCCTCAGAAACTTGAATTACTAGAGACCATCACTAGAAAACAAAAAACGCAAAACACAATTCTCTTGAGATTCACTTTCAACATATGTAGAAATTTGTTCTACATGGACTATATCTGCTTTGTGGTGATTTCCTCTTGTCAAAATGGTAGGACAGGAAGTGTTGACTTTAATTCCTCCAAATTTGGTGTCATCAAATCTCCTGGGACCACAACATGTGCACTTGGAAAAACCCACCATGATCCCGTCAGGCGGACTGTGCTTCTTTATCACAAGGCGGCAGGGCTGCCGGCGCGGGCTGCCGGGACTGACTGACTCCTCAGTGACTTCCTTGCTGGGAAGTGGCACATTCTGGCTCTCTGGCAGTCAGTGCCTCATCCATCTCAGAGCTCACAAAGGATGTTTCAGAAGCACTGGGATGGTCCCAGTGATTCCCCCCCTCCCCGGAAGAAGAAAATTGATGAGCAAAGGACAGTTTCCTGTCTAAACTTATGGGACATTTTGAACCCATATTACTGATGAGAAAAGGCCAAGTGTAAACATATCCCAGCGTGTTATTCCAGGAAAACCCTCTTGGCTTTTGTTCATTTTTTCTAATTACTGTCTTATCAACTTTGGCCCAGTTGCTGACAAACTGTTCTAAACACTTCCTAACTGCCGAAAATAAACAGAAGGAAAATACATAACATATAAAATAATGAGGGAGTTCCCATTGTGGCTCTGGGTTATGAACCCAACTAGTATCCTTGAGGATGTGGGTTCGATCCCTGGCCTTGATCAGTGGGTCGAGGATCCAGTGTTGCCATGAGCTGTGGTGTAGTTCACAGATGCGGCTCGGACCCTATGTTGCTGTGGCTATAGCATAGGCCTGTATCTGCAACTCTAATTCAACCCCTAGCCAGGGAACTTCCATATGCCACAAATGTGGCCCTAAAAAAAGAGAGAGAAATATTGTTCATTAATATATACATCATACGTACATTATTGTTATTCAGTGATGTACACAGTATTTTTGATACTTGTTAAGATAATTATTTAACTTTTGTTTGTTGTCTGTATAGCATTTATGAAAGACACAGGGCAAATCCTCTTGGCTCCCTAGTATGTTTCTCAGATGAAGCCCACAGACTCCCAATGTCAGAATCACCTGAGGAGTTTGCTGAACTTGTAACCTGAGGTCGGAGCCCAGGAATCCAAGTATTGACCTATGTATAGTCAGTAAAGCTTGAGAACCACCACCCAACAAATCAAGTCTTAAAAATCCATTCTTAGAAGCAAAGCTTATCTCCACTTTCCCTTGTTATACCTTTCAACCACATTCTATTTTGAGAACAAATGGGTTTTAATTCAGGGTTGTGTCTTCAGCAAGAACTAACTCTCCTTGGTTTGGTGCATTTCTACCCACTGGCCCCTTCAGCTACAATCATTGTTCTATTTACAGCACAATTAACTCTCAGTTATGCCCAGCATACCTACCCTGCCCCCACTACCCTCCTGCTCACATTCACAAAAAATCAGGAGGAGGAAACCTGCCCACTGCTTCCTCCTTTTGTTTACGTGCCTTACCAGGTCCACTGGGAAGGAACCCTTCATCGTTATTAATTGTTAGATGGAAACAGTATACTTCTCTGAGAATGCTCATGACCGACTCTCAAGTTAATTCAGATACATGGTTCATCTTTAAGAATTCTCACCCCAGGAGTTCCCGTCGTGGTGCAGTGGTTAACGAATCCGACTAGGAACCATGAGGTTGCGGGTTCGATCCCTGCCCTTGCTCAGTGGGTTAACGATCCGGCGTTGCCGTGAGCTGTGGCGTAGGTCGCAGACGCAGCTGGGATCCTGCGTTGCTGTGGCTGCGGCGCAGGCCAGTGGCCACAGCTCCGATTAGACCCCTAGCCTGGGAACCTCCACATGCCGCGGGTGCGGCCATAAAATGACAAAAGGCAGAAAAAAAAAAAAAAGAATTCTCACCCCAGCTGACTTCAGATTGCCAGTAACTTCTTTCTTCAAAGGTTGGTTCTTTCTTGGGATCAAAAATGAGAAAGTCCGACTTGGTGCCACCAAATCTCAGGTATGCGGGAGACAAACCCCTGGCCAAAGTACGAAGCTTTGAAGAACTGTTAGGAAGACAAACAAGAGATTAAAATCATTTTTTCCGAAACAATTCAGTCAAACACGTTTCCTCCCTTCTCTCTTGGTGGTCCCATTTCTTAGTGTCTACCTGTTGAGGCCGTAGAGGGAGAAGTCACGGTGCTCTACTGGGAGCACGTGTCACTCAGAATCTTCCTCATGGCAAGGCTGCTCTTCTAGGCACCTGAAGGCAACTTGGAGTTCTGACTCAGGCAAGACCTTATATTTCAGTTTGACAAATAGGATAGTGTTCAGTACTTTCAAAAAACTCATAACCTTTTGTGATTGATAGAAGAAAAGAGGTAAGAGTGGAAACTACAGGAAAGATGACTCTGTATTTCTTTGAAAAACAAATTGTCTTCAAAAATATATGTCAGAGAAGTTCATAAATGACTTGAGTCTTCCTCCTTTCCCTGATCAACCCCCACCTCCACCCCAAGGAAAACCTCCTTTAAAATTCAAGTCAAATGACTTAGAATGATGTATGATTCTAATTCCTACCCACTTAGGACACTTGCAATTAGAGCAACTCTAAATGCATATCTCATCAAGCCAAAAATGTATCTGACAGGTGCATTTTGTGTGTTCTGAATGGTATTAGCTACATGGAATGCTACAGAATGGAATTAGAGTGACTTATAATTCCATCTCTCAGATGGATGAAAATGTCATGAATCTTTAAGTGAACAAAACTAAGAAAACAGAAAACCCAAGTTATCAGGACACCTGCCATGTATTTCTAAAGACTCATACATGAGATCCTGGCCACATGGCTCTCAGGAAAGCTCTTAAGACCCATGGAACCAATGCTGTGTAGTTCTTAAAATGGTCCCATTAATTAGTTTATGTGTGAGTTTATTTCAAATTGGAAAATCAATGCCAGGAGGACTATCTAATTGCCAATAGTTCTTGACATTCTAGGAATTAAAGACATGAGCTAAAATTTAAAATTTTAATGTGTGCTCCTCTTTTAACTATGTATAGTGCCATACAAAATTATTGAAAGACTTCTTTATTTTTGCTTAAGAAAGAGAAATTAAAAGATGGAAGTTGACCAAAGGATACATGTCCTACATTAAAAACTTCAGCAATTCCTCTACACCACTTTTTTTTGTTTATAACATGAAAGCATTTTACTATACTCCCTAGGCATTTTTTGCTCTCATGACCCTCCTCCTCCATAGAAAAAATTTTTAATTATATTTTATGATGATATTTATGTAAAGAAATATGTTAATATTATGTATTAAAACACTTTCTTTGACCTAAAAGTTCATAAGTTCATTATCTTTGAATCTTAAAAGAACTTAATTTTTTTTTTTTTTTAGGGTCACACCGAAAGCATATGGAAGTTCCCAGGCTAGGGGCTGAATCAGAGCTACAGCTGCTGGCCATAGCCACACCCACAGTAACCCTAGATCAGAATTGTTTCTGCAACCTACACAGCAACACCAGATCCTTAACCCACTTGAGCAAGGCCAGGAATTGAACCCTCAACCTCATAATTCCTAGTTTGATTCGTTTCTGCTTCACCACAAAGGGAACGCCCAGAACTTGAAATATTTTTAAGGGCCCCTGAACCTATTGTGGGTCCTGGCAGAAGGAAATGCAGCACAAAGTGAGAATTCAGGGATGATATCAACGTGGACTTGACTGAAATACCTCACAGCAGCAAAGGACACTGGGAAGGATGGCATCTACCATGAAATCCTCAGAACCTCTTGAAAATAAATGGAAATGTTAGCTTAGACCAAGTAAGAATTCAGAAGAAAGCCATTTCCACTGTGCTACAAACTAAACTCAAATAAAACTAAACTCTAGGAAGGGGTAATAGTACATGACTGTTTAATGGGTGCAGAGTTTCAGTTTGGCAAGATGAAATGTTCTAAGATGGTTAGTGGTGATGGTTGCATTGAACTCTGCACCTTAAAAAACCACAACTTATATTGTGGTTACCACAACGAAAGAAACAACCTGTAGACATATTATGATTTCAATGATGAAAATAGCATTTATACATAGGAGATAACAGTAGTCATTGTTATGTAGGTAAGATGGAAGATAGACTTTTTTCTTGCTTTTATGTATTGACATGCTTTCTATAATAAGCACATAATATTTTAATTCATGCAAACTTTTTTTTGTCTTTTTTGCCTTTTATCTAGAGCCGCACCCGCAGCATGTGGAGGTTTCCAGGCTAGGGGTCTAACAGGAGCTGTAGCTGCTGGCCTTCGCCACAGCCACAGCAACGCGGGATCCTAGCCACGTCTGCAACCTTCACCACAGCTCACGGCAACGCTGGATCCTTAACCCACTGAGCAAGTCCAGTGATCGAACCCGCAACCTCATAGTTCTTAGTCGGATTCGTTAACCACTGAGCCACGGAGGGAACTCCATGCAAGGTGATTTTGTGTTTCCTTTTTTTTTCTTTTTAATGGCTGCACCTGTGGCATATGGAAGTTCCTGGGCTAGGGGCTGAATCAGAGCTGCAACTGCTAGCCACAACCACAGCCACAGCAACACCAGATCCATGCCTTGTCTGTGACCTACACCACAGCTCATGGCAACGCCACATCCTTAACCCACTGAGGGAGGCCAGGGATTGAACCTGCAAACTCATGGTTCCTAGTCAGATTCGTTTCTGCTGCACCACAATGGGAACTCCCCACATCAGGTTCTTAACCTGCTGAGCCACAATGGGAGCTCCCCTGTTTCTGTTTATTAAAGAATAGGTGAAAAAAACAAGATTCATTTAAAAGAGACATAGCCATCCATTAATTTATTCAATAAATATTTATTGCAGGCCCAATCTGTGCCAGGCGTTATCCTATTTGCCGGGGATACCATGGCAAACAAGACAGATAGCTGCTATTCTTGTATAATTTATAGTCTAGTGATATATATGAACAAGTAAGTAGGCAATTCCAAAACAATGCTATGAGAACATACAAAGGGAATCCTAACCCAGACTTTGGCCTGGGGAGCAGGAGATTGTTAGAGGTTTTCAGGGGAAGTTACACATTCAATAGAAATAAATCTTATCTGGACCAAAGATAGTGAGGTGGGATTGAAGAAAGTGTTCCAGGTGTAGGGAAAAGTCTGTGCAAACAAGCACCAGAGGCAGAAGACGGGGACATGGCAGTCCTGAAGAGCTCGAGAATAGCTGGAGCCTAGAGACTGGGAGCATGGGGCTGCTGGGAGAGGACAGATGGAGAGCAAGCAGGACTCTATCAACACGGGCTTATAAGCCACCAGGTCCAGGAGATGGACTTTTATATGAGGGCAGTGGGGGGCCATGGAAGGGTTTGAAGCCGTGGAGTGACCTCAGCAGATTTCGTTTTAGAAAAGAACCTCAGGCTGCAGGTAAATAACTGAATAGAAGGACCAAGACTGTGCTCACATTAAAATGTAAACAGAAAGTGATGGGCTGAGGTAAAGTAACGACAGTGGGGATGAAGAGAGGTGGAGAAATTCAAGACACCTGGAGACGGAAATACCAGAGCTGGTGTTTAAGTGGATGTTGAATAAGAGTCTAAGATTACCCCTGGGAAGCATCTTGGAAGATGGTACTGTCATTTGCTGAGCTGAAGAATAGGTGATAGATTGGAGATGGGGATGAAGCCAAGGGTGGGGTGTAGAATCTGAGATGCCAATGGAACACCAAAACACATGCCCATCGGGCCCTTGGCCATGGGTGCCTGGAGCTTGGGAGACTCATGTAGGTGAGGTGTAGAAGGGAGAGTCCTCAGTCTCCAGGCCAGTGTCTAGTTAACTCCTAGCCCACAGGTGCAGAGATGCGGCCCTAAAACTGATCCCGGGAACTCCCTGAGTCGCTCCAGGCTGGCTCTCTTCCTGCTTTGGATCAGCCATCAGCCACTGATTCTTGTCCTTGATTTTGACTTTGATTGTGTTTGATGGTAGAGGAAGCTCACTGTAGCTGGTTTTCTCTGGGAAATGAAGGGAAAACAAGCAGGAAGGAGTTGTGGTACCACAAAATGTGCATCAGTTCTGGCCTGGGTCAGATGCCTGAGAAGCAGAGCCCAGTTCCCAGAAGTGGTGACTGTAGCACCTCGGGTCACTCTCAACCACTTCATGCTGTCTTTATGTTCTTCGTGGCGTCCACCGCTCTCTGAAATCAGCTTCTTTCCTTGTTTCCTTGGTTTACTGTCTATCCTAGCCCTCATCCCTGAACTAAACTCTGTGAAAGCAGTGACTGTCTGGCTCATCAGCATCTTCTCAGCACCTAGATAAGTGCCTGGCACATACCTGGTGCTCAATAAATATTTCTGAAGTGAATGAATGGTTGAGTCCAGCTTGACAAAAGGGCAAGTGGGGACAGTCAAAGGCTGTTTTCCGAACAAAATTAAAACCCAATGCTGTGGTTCCTGCCAAGTAAAGGAAATTACATATTTTCAAAGTATTTGTATTAAGGACCTTTTTGTTTGTCTCCTTTGCAATGGAGTAATTTCTTATTTTGAGAATACAGTATTGACGCTTTCTGACAAAAACCAGCGTTAAAGCAGTTGCAAACTTGCATAAAAACAAAACTGATCAAAGGTGCAGGATTTCTATCATATACAGGAAAAAGAGAAGTTAAAAAAAATCCACCCACCATCACCACAATGTCATGGAAATAAAAGAACACAAAAGCAGCTGCAGATATTCTGTTTCTAGAACAGCGCATTAGGGGAAAGAAACGTCTGCAGGTATTTTTATTTTACCTTTTGTGTAAAAATAAGCTGACACAGAGGCAAAGGTGTGTTATCCCTGACACAGAAGCAAAGGTGTGTTATCCCTGACACAGAAGCAAAGGTGTGTTGGAGCCAGCACCTTGCACTGACTCGTATCAACTTGTAAGAGTCAACTGCTACGTTTGAGAACCAGTTGTTAAACTGTTGGCAATTGGAAATCAGCCATGGTTGGAGTATTTTATGCTATAGAAATCAGAAAAAAAACATCCATCACTCTCCTCTCCTCCCAGAGAATCAGTTGTGAGAGACATTTGCTGCCCACCACCTCCCCGCCCCCCGCCACTACCGCATCAATAGTAATTCAAGCCATGGAAGGATACAACCACTCAGGAGATGATGTGAAATAAAAAAGAAGGCCTATGTCAGAAGTCTGAGGAACCTCGACATTGAAGACAAGCTAGAAGGAGAGATGGAGAACCGTTAGAGAGGTGGGGGAAAGCACCAGAAAAGGAAGTGACACAGATCTGAAGGGGTGAGAAAGTGTTTCAGTCCTCAGCCTTGCCAAATGCTTTTGTGTTAGTTTGCTAGGGCTGCAGTCACAAAGTACCACAAACTTGTGGCTTAAACAATAGAAATGTATTGTTTTATAGCTCTAGAGGCTAGAAATCTGAAATCCAGGTGTTTGTTGGCAGGGCCATGCTTCCTCTGAAGGTACCAGCAAGGATCTACTCCAGGCCTTTCTCCTAGATTCTGGTGGTTCCTTGTAGCAGTACAACTCCAGTCTGCACATGGTGTTCTCTGTGTGTGCAGGTTTGTCTCCAAATTTCCCCTTTTTATAAGGTCATTGGCATAATGGATTGGTGCCCGCTCCATTCCATATCCAATTCTTAACTAATTACTGTCTGCAATGACCCTATTTCCAAGTAAGGCCATACAGAGGTAGCAGGGATTAGGACTTCAACATATGAATTTTGGGGGGACATCTAGACATTCCACTCATAATAGAGACAAATTAGATAAAGATTGAAAGGTATTCATTGGATTTCAAAATAAAAGGTCACTGATGATGTTGGAGAAATTGATCCTATGACACAATGATAGGGACATCATAAAGGTGGAACAGCAAGAAATGGGCAGTAAGAAGAGCTGCAAAGAAGAGAAAGAGGGCAGTTATTTCAGAGGCACATGCACTGAGATGTTTGCAATGGGGAAGACTTGAGGACATTTCTTCTCTGAGAAGAAGGAGCCAATAAAAGAGAAGAAGTTAAAGATACAGGAACAAGAAGAGATGATTGTTAGAGCAAAGTCCTTGGGGAGGCAGGAGGGGGCAGGCTCCCCAGAAGAGAACTGGCCTGAGAAGAGAGAAAAGAAGAAAGCTTGACGTAGCCTGCAGGTTTGATGGCAAGAAGAAAAAGAAGAAGTTCCTGTTTAGTGTCTTCATTTTCTTTGGGAAACAGAAGTGTGGTCAAAGGCTAAGAGTGAGGACGTAGAGGTGGGATCCGAGTTGTGAAGGAAGTGGAGAATGAGAGAGGCCGTGAATTGGAGAGTTAAGAAATAACATTAAGGGCCAAGTAAGTCTGGAGGCCAGGAATTTATAGTACAACATCAGTCCATGTGGCTGAGAGATGCCCCTTGACCCACAAGAGCATAGTAGCCCCACTATATAGGGCAGCCAGTAAGACTGGAAGCAGAAGCAGATACCTAGAAGTGATTTATTAATGTGCCTGACAGTTCATACTTAGATGATATTTTCCATTTCCAGACTGGTCACCTTATACATTTCCAAGAGGGAAAATATAGTTAGACTAAGCTAGGTTTGGGTTTTAGCAAGAAGGAAAAATGGGGCAGGAGTTTGAGGACATTATCATAAGAATGATTCATAGGATAAATCAAGAAGCCCAAATCAGGAGTTCCCATTGTGGCTCAGTGGTTAATAAATCCGACTAGGAACCATGAGGTTGTGGGTTCAATCCCTGGCCTTGCTCAGTGGGTTAAGGGTCCAGCATTGCCGTGAGCTGTAGTGTAGGTTGCAGATGCGGCTCGCACCCCACGTTGTTATGGCTGTGGCGAAGGCCACAGCAGCTACAGCTCCTGTTAGACCCCTAGCCTGGGAACCTCCATATGCCGCGGGTGCAGCAAATAAGGAAAAAAAAATTAAAAAAAAAGAAAAAAGAAGCCCAAATCAGATATGGGAGAAGTGGGAAAAGGAAGAGGCTGTTAAGTGGAGGTACTTAAAAAATCATTGTGTTGGGATCCACAGAGTAAAAGAGCTAAGAGGCTAAGGAGTGTAGTCCAAGAATGGGACATTTTAATTTATCAGATTCTGAAAGGTTCTTAGTGATAGAAAGTCAAGGCATGGCCATGACCTTGGGTGGCTGATGTGGAATAAAATGGCATGTGTTAGTAAGCTCCCCCCAGAAAGCGCCTTGTTTTTTGCATTTGCCAATTTCCATGGTGTAAATATTCCCATCAGGACTGATTTCGAGACAATGGTGTGGATGTCACTGAATGTGAAGTTGGGAAGAGGTGCACACATTTCACAAGCTAGTGGAAGGTGGTTCCAATAAAACCTTGAGTGAAGATTATTAGAAAATATGGGAGTGAAGAAACGAGAGACAGTATTCAAGTGGACTTGAAGTCATTACATCAGCCTTCTCAGTTTGTTCCGGACAATTTTTTCCTACCATCCCTCCTCTGCTGCCTTTAAAAAATATAAACTGCTTCCACTTTCTCTTTGTGCACTCTTTGTGTGTCTCTGAAATTAGCATCTGGCTTCAAACTCTGCTCCTTCATGTCATATCATGGCTGACTGACCGCAGGCCAGTTGTTAGATTTCTCTGAGCCTCAATCTCTTCATTTTAAAATTGGGGATCACAGTAGTACTGACCTCACAGTTTTATATCCAGGACTAAATGAATTAATACCTATGAGGTGCTTAGAACAGTGCCTGGCCTATGACGACGGCTCAGTTCTTGTCAGCTGGTTTTATAATCCTCTCCTTCTTAGTACTTCAGCTTTCATCTGCTCAGCTCTTGCCACTGTCACCCAAGCAGCTTCACTTTTGAGGAACCGAAATACTGTAATCTCGTTCTCCGTTCCTGTAACAGATGGTAGGCCCTGCGTTGTCTTCTGTCTTCTGAGATGGCCAGGCACCAGTCGGGGGGGACCCCTCAGATGCTAATTCAGAAGCTCCATCTTAGGCAAGAAGGGGAGGGAGCTCCTCCCTCTTTGAGCTGCAGTTTTTAAGGCCTCAGGTGAGAATAGTGTGGATGTGCTTGCAGATGCCTCTGGGGGGTAGGCATGGAAGATAGCTTTTGCTCAGGGAAGGGACTAGAGGGGTCAGGAGCCAGCCCTGGAGAGAAACCCACATGAACATGTAAACCAAAAACCAGTTTTATTTATTGCATTCAGTGCTCTTTTGATTGTCATTCTCCTTTAGCTTTTAACAAAAAGGTGAAGGCCAGAGGGGAAGAAAGAATGCTATGGGAAATTGAGATGGTTTTAAGAAGAGGCAAAGGTGGCCAAGTGAGTTAAGGATCCAGAGTCGTCACTGCTGTGGCTTGGGTTTGATTCCTGGCCCAGGAACTTCTGCATGTACCAGTCATAGCCAAAAAAAAAAAAAAAAAAGGGAGAGAGAGAAGAGGCAAACGTATCCCCTACTCATTAAATCACAGACTGGAGGTTCTGTGTATGTTGGAGGATGGGGGGATGATGCAAGTGAGCTGGTGAGCTTAACTGCAGGGTGACCAGGCCCGGACCCCGGAATTCAAACTCAGGTTTTCTTCTAGTCTTGTTTCTCCAGGAAGGGATCCCCAAATGCTCTTGCTGGGGGAGGGGGAGGGTATATGCTGGCTGCAGCCTCAGAAAAGAACTTAATTTCTCTCGTTTTAGTAAATGATCCTTTACTTAACCTCTCTGGTTGCAGTAAGGTACCTCACACCCTCTCTTCCCCTGTCGCCACCCCCTGCACATCCCATCGAGGCCTGGGGTCCTCAGACTGTGAAGTTCGGTGTTTCTCCACAGTAATCTTTCTGTCTCTCAAGCAGCTGCTGCCTGGTATCAGCTCACTATTCCTAAAGGAAGGGCAAAAAGTGGGAAACCCTTCCCACCAGGAAATTCTTCCTCTCCTGCCACACGGGGAAAGACAGTCGTTGACCATGATGGAAAGAAATACACCAAGAACTGGTGAAGGATTAGCAAATACTCACTGATTTCCAGGAGGAAGCAATTACCTTGCATTTTTTGAGCACTGTCAAACACTGTGCTAAGTTCTTATTTATTATCTCATCCAATGCTCATAACAATCCTGCAAGAAGGTTTTAGAACTTCCATCCTGCAGTTGAAGAAATGGAGGCTTGGAGTGGCTAAGCAACCATAAAAACCGAGCCACCCAGTTTGGGTAGAGTTGAGAATCAAGGATGGTCTGATTGCCAATTTCACAACCATTAGACTGTCTGCTTTTATTTGTATAATAAATGAGTGAAATTAGCAAGAGCAGCTGAGGTGTGGGCCCAGAAAGACCAGCCTGTAGGTGTTTGGCAGTGACGGGATCCCAGTTGTCTGGGTTGTTTGAGGTGTGACCATCTCCAGAGGCTCTCATGACCTCAGTGAGTGGCCTAGATGACCTGGGTCTGTCCCTGCAGCGCCATTATCTTGGGATCAGCTTATTCTCTAATGGCAGGGGTCAGTGAACCTGCACCAGGCTCAGTCTTTCTCAGGTGAGAAAAAAATTACGACTAATAAAGCCGTGCCAAATTTTACAGCACATCGTCTAGGAGAGACAGATTTTTATTAAGGCTCTGGAAGTCCCAGGTCTCATGGATATGATATTAAAACAAAAAAAATTTTAAAGAGTGTAGTATGGGAAATCACTGCAGTCTTGGGCTCAATTTTGCTGTGAACTTAAAACTGCTCTTTAAAATTTTTAAATATATTTTTCCCATTCTCCCCACCCACCCTTAACCTTCCTCTCAGAGCTTGAGAGACTAAAGTTTGGTGCATAACGTTACTTATAATACACTGGGCAGCCAAGTCAAGAACTCAAAGGGCTCCAGGTGCTTGTCACCCTGTTTCTGGGGCACATGGGAGGTTTCTTTCCAGGATTTTCCCCAATACCTGGCCCTTAGTTGGCACTCAGACACTTGCTGAATGAATGGAGGCAGGAAAGAGTGGTTTGGGGGCCCCTGCAGGGTGTGAGATGAGGAGAGAGGAAGAGACAGAGAGAGAGCTGGGAGAAGGTAAGCTTCTGGAGTAAAGTGAGTATTGCCAGGGATTCGGCCTCTGTCTGCCCAATTGAAATGCAGAGACAGAGTTTTGAGTAAAGGAGAAAAAAATAGCTTTATTGCTTTGCCAGGCAAAGGGGGATCACAGCAGACTAATGCCTTAAGGACTGTTGCCCACCCCCCTTTTAGAAAGAATTGCAAGGAGTTTTATAGTAAAAAGGAGAAAAACAGGTTTTCAGATAGGAATCAGGACTGGGACAAACATGCATTCTTCTTTCTTTGGGAGAATCTCAGTCATCAAAGCCGGAGTCAGAAGATGTTTGCCTGATCATGATGGTGGTCTTCTGGGTTAGAATAACCTAGAATTGCCTAGATTAACAGTACTTGCAAAAAGGTCATACTGATCAGAGGTTAGAACAAACTAGGAAGATTCCTGAAAAACATCACCTTCTGATAGTCTTTAACTTACAGGCAATTATGCTGGGGATGCCTAATCTTTAGTTTATGGGTGATTGTGTTTAGGGTGCAATTAAGACGGGGAGAAGCACAAGGAAGGACTCTAAGCTGTTCAGTTTCCAAGTATTCATTTCAAGAAGCCTAAAGAATATAACTTTTCTCTCAGGGGTATGAGGAACCTGCATCAAGAGGAGAGCGGGCCAAGGGGCGGGCGGGCGTGGGTGTCGGGAGGGCAGGAGTGGGGAGAGAGACCCAAAGGCTGGCACTTACCCCAGAAAGGTGAGAAACCGCGAGTCCGTGGCCAGGCTGGCATCGATGGTTAAGGACAGGAACGCTGGACTCACCAGGTGTACTGGCCGCTTGGTGTTGAATTCCAGCTCCACGACGTCCTCAGCTGGTGCGGGTCCTGCCGGGGCGCTGGGGGAGCAGGGACTGAGCAGTCCCAGGAAAAGCAGCAGCGGCGGCGCCAGCGGCAGCCCGGGCTTCCAGCGCAGCAGCATCTCGGGCTCACCTGGCTGCCCCACTGGCGAGCGGCACGCAGCGACAAGCGGAGACCTCGCGCACTTCCTCCCAGCCCGCCACAGCGTCCTTTTCTCCTTTCCTCCACCTTCTCACGCCTCCTCACCCCTCCCACTGAGCCCTGCATCCTGCATCCCTCCCACTCCTGCCCGCCTCCCTCCCACTGCTCCCTCTCCACCCCGCTCCGCCTCCCTGCACCCTCCTACTTCCTCGCACGCTTTCCCCTCGCTGGCGGTCATGTCCACTTACGAAATCACCCACACTCATTTGAAGGGTGCGGACGTGGCCAGCATCCAAGCACCCGTGAGGCCTGGGGGGGAGCTCCCTGGGAGGAGCCCTAGGCATCCCAGACCCGGATTCTTGAAGCAGAGTGCCCAGTGCTCATCTGGGAGACCACCGGCAGTTCCCTCCTCCGGGTCCCAGCCGACGGCGCCAGGGCTTGTGATCTCAACCAAAGCTTCTAGTGAACATTCATCACTTACCTCCTTCATCTGGCTTTTGAACTGTCACTTGAGCTTGCCAAAATCTGATGTGTTCTTTGGCCGGAGTGCCGTTTCCAAGGCATTTTCCTTTTGCCTGAAAAAATCGGATCTGGGCACCTAGACAGAGATCATTCCCAAAAATGTCTTATCAGTTTCTCAGAAAACAGTATTTAGCAGAGTCTTAAAGTATTGGGTTCTCTGACATCTCTAACCCAGGACATAAAGCCTTCATACAAGTGTGGGGGTTGTGCCTGTCCCTTGAATTTAGAGCCATTGCCAAGTTTCCCCTTTGTACATTTATCTTTAGCTGTTGGCCAAACTTTTCTTTAGTTTTCTCGTGATGCCTTCACTGATATATAATTATAATAAGCGCCATGTACTTAGGGCTTCCTCTGTGCCTGATAGGAGAGATGTTTTACCTGTATTCTCCCTCACTCCCACAGCACTAACATGTGGGTATTATCCTCATTTTACATGTGAGGACCCAAGCTCTGAGATGTTAACACGTCCGAGTGTCAGAATCAGGATGCAAAGGCAGTTATACAAGCAGAGCAGATGGCAGTCTGTCTCAGCTGAAATGTAACTTCCTCAAAGAAGTTTTGCCTGAATCTCCAGGCAGCTGAATTGCCCTATGACACATTCTCACAGCATCCTGAACTTGCTAGAACATACCACATTTGTTGGTATTGTATTGCTCCATGTTGGCCTCACCTTCTGGATTATTAACTCCATGAAACCAGAGATGGCGTTTGTCTTGTTTGTTGCACTCACTAAAGCTCATGGCACCAAGCTTGGCATTAGGAGGCATCCAATAAATGTTTAGTAAGCAAATGACACCAAAACCCTTAGGATTTTCTGCTTAGATTGTACCACTAAAAAGCAATAAATAAAAATGGATTGTTTTGAAATTTACATGTAATTTGCACAGATCTGTCTACTTTTTTTTTTTTTTTTTTGGCATGTGGAAGTTCCTGGGCCAGGGATCAAATCCGAGCCCCAGCAACCCAAACTACTACAGTGACAAGGCAGATCCTTAACTCAGTGTGCCACAAGGGAACTCCAGATCTGTCTATACTTAAGCAATTAAAAATTTAAATGTAGGAGTTTTCTGGTGGTCTAGTGGTTAGCATTCAGTGCTTTCACCGCTGTAGGCCCAGGTTCAACTGACTAGGAACTGAGATCCCACATCAAGCCACTGCACACCAAAGGCAAAACAAAAGTTTAATGTGTAGTTAATTGAAGAAAGTTACAATTTGGAGACTTTGTGAGTGTATATACCAGTTACTTAGTAATTTTTCCACCGAACCATGTTTCAATCCCACAATTATACATAAAGAAAAAAATCTGTGTATAGATATCAAGCTACCAGGAAATCACGTAGCCACGGACAGGGAGGTGGAAAAGCAGATGTCCAGGCTCTTTTCTGCCTTTGTAATGATATTGCTTCTACAGCCCACCCCGCCCCACCCATGTCTGTTGTCATGGGGCAAAAATCATGCCGTTTTCTTTGGAATATTTAAGAGACTTGAAACATTGGTCATTGCAAGTCTGCTAAATAGTGAAGCCTTGTGATATCCTGAGATGTGGGTCAGTGCAGTCCACACCAGAGTTACTAATACAGAAACTGGGAAAACATAAATGAGGAAGTGAAGAAAAGCAACTTGTATAAATAATGATTGTTGAGATCAGATGAGTTCCTGGCTCTTGAATCTAAGCTGGTTTGATCCACTCTGGCAGATAAGAATGTAAGAATAAACAGACAGTGGAAGTTATGGCATTGCCGAAGCTGTGGTACAGGTTGCAGGGAACTCTACTCAGTATTCTGTGATAATCTTTGTGGGAAAATAATCTGAGAGTGGATGCATGTACACGTATAACTGAATCACTTCACTTTCAGCAGAAATTATCACGGCATTGTAAATCAATGTTCTTCAATAAAACTTTTAAAAATGTTTAAAGAAATTTTAAAAAATAAATAAAAACATTTATGAGGCAATTAGGGAAACAAAGACTGGATATTTTCTTTTTAATTTTAATTACTCAATGAATTTTATTACATTTATAGTTGTACAACAATCATCACAACCAAATCTTATAGCATTTCCATCCCAAACCCTCAGACAGACTGGATACTTAATAATAGACAAATAATTGTTAACTTTTTTTTTTTGTCTTTTGCCTTATCTAGGGCCGCACCCTTGGCATGTGGAAGTTCCCAGGCTAGGGGTCTAACAGGAGCTGTAGCCGCCGGCCTTTGCCACAGCCAGAGCAACGTGGGATCCGAGCCGCGTCTGCAACCTACACCACAGCTCATGGCAACACCGGATCCTTAACCCACTGAGCAAGGCCAGGAATCGAACCCGCAACCTCATGGTTCCTAGTCAGATTCATTAACCACTGAGCCATGACAGGAACTCCAAATAACTGTTAACTTTTTAAGTGGGATATTAGCATTGTGGCTATTTCTCAAGAATCCTTATCTTTTAGAGATATATACTGAAGTATTTATGGGTACCATGATGTGGTATTTGGGATTTGCTTCAAAATAAACTCAGCAGGAGGAGGGAAGTGGTTTTGGGTATGGATAAAACAAGCTTGCTCATGAATGAACAATTAATGAAGCCAGGCAATGGATATGCAATTTGATTTTCTAAATGTGGAATAGCAATATTTTCCCTACCACATGCCCTTCTGAAATCTGAGATTTCCATCCTCCCATGGAAAGGTGGGGATCTATGTTTCTTCCCCTTGGATATTCGGCAGGTTTACAACTGCTTTGATCAACATGGCGTTAAGACAGATGACACAAGGTGACTTTTGAGGCTAGACCATCAAATCTCCCACCAAAATTCCTTGGTGCACTTGCTCTCCAGACACTCCCTCTCTGGGTGCTCCCTCTGGGAACCCAGCTGCCATGTTACCAGAAGCCCAAGTCAAATGGAGAGGCCTTGTGCAGATGCTCATGTCGATGATCTCAGCCAAGTTCAGCCTTGAATCACTCCCGCACAAGGACAGACCTATGAGTGAAGAAACCTCCAGACCATTCCAGCCCTGGTGCCTCAACTCACACCGACCATTCAGCTTTTCCAGTTGAAGCCCCAGACATTGGGGAGTAGAAACAATCCTGGAGTTCGCTGGTGGTCTGGTGGTTAGGGCTTGATGCTTTCACTGCTTCAGCTCAGGTTTGATCCCTGGTCTGGGAGCTGAGATCCCACATCAAGCTGCTGAAAGCCACTGCCAAAAATCAACAAACAAACAAAACCTGACAAGCCATCTCTGCTATGTGCTGTCAAAATTCCTGACCTTCAGAATCCATGAACAAGGTAAAATGGTTCTCGGTGTATATTACAGAGTTTGGGTGGTTTGTCACACCATAACAGAGAAGTGAAATGGAGGGGTACTATGCTGTTTATCTACTTTTGCATATACTTGAAATTGTTCATTTCAAAAAGTCTTTTAAAGATTTGTATGAACATTAAAAGAAGATTGCTAGGGAGTTCCTGCCACGGCGCAGTGGGTTACGAATCCATGTGCAGCAGCTCAGGTCGGAGGTGCAGGTTCAACCCCTGGCCCAGCTCAGTGGGTTAAAGGATCTGGCATTGCTGCAGCTTCAGTGTAGGTTGCAGCTGTGGCTTGGATTTGATCCCAGGCCTGGAAACCCATAGCCACGAATGTGGCCATAAAATTAAAAAAAAGAAAAAGAAAAAGAAAAGGATGCTAGAAACACACCATCCAATTGTCTGAAAGGCACAATGAAATGAGGGATTTTACAATGGTTTTAGCTCTTGGGGACAGAATCCTCCTTATATTGCAGTAAACTTCCAGACTCCTTGATCATACACGTGTAGCCTGTGAGAAAGCTGGTGACTGTCTAGATGAGTTTTCTTGTATCAGATTGGAACAGAGAAAGTTCCACGGGATAGCAGAAAGGGGAGACCTCAGTATTCCAGGGGAAAGAGTCACATTAAAGTAAATTGCATCTTCCAGGTTGATTTCTATATTTTATGTGCAGAGAAGCAGCATAAACCCTTATTTTTTCTTCGTGGACATTGGGATTGTGAAAGAAATTTAAAATTTTATGGCAAGACAAAAATTTCAACATAAAAATTCTTCTCTGCCCTTTGGCCTCCTCTCTCTCCACATTTGTGCACTGTGCATTATGCATTGACCATGCCTCCCCCATCAACAGGAAGACCTGCTCAACCATAAAAAGCAACATTGTCCTGTCATCGACAAGATCGCTCCTTGAAAGATAACGTTCCTTCTTGATCTTGTAAGGGGCCAGGATGTTGCTTAGATCTGAGTTGTGTGTGAACGGAGAATAATATGTCATTTAATGCACAGCCCTCCATCTCAAAAAACATATAACTGCGCCTTGACTTCTAGGCTTTCTGAAATGCTCTTCTTGGGTTAAAAATCTCAAATTTGACTCAAATGAAATTTTCCATTTCTTTCTTAGATTAATTTTCACCTGATTAATTTTTCATCCACAGGATTATGGACAGTCTTCTCTTTTCCTTCATAGTTGATTAAGAAAAAAAGCTTTTATTTCCAAAAGCATAAATCTAAATCCTTTAAAGAGATTATGTGAGGTGCATCAGAGGTAACATTTCACCATAATGGAGCTGCCCAACCTTGTACACACTTTGACACACAGAGAAAATGACAGCATTTGTAGGGTGCTAATGCTTTGGAGGGTATCTGTCTATATACACTCAGTGAGAAAACACTCACTATATATATTGTATAGTCATGATATGAAAAATAAAATATAGGACATGTGCTTGCTAAATATTTGATTTGTATACAACTTCCAAATCCTGTCTCTTGGTTTTTGTTTTGTTTTGTTTTGTTTTTTTAGGGCTGGACCCACAGCATGTGGAAGTTGCCAGGCTCAGGGCTGAATTGGAGCTGTGGCTGCCGGCCTACACCACAGCCACAGCAACGCGGATCTGAGCTGCATCTGTGACCTACACTGCAGCTCATGGCCATCGCTGCATCCTTTAACCCACTGAGCAAGGCCAGGGATCGAACCTACATCCTCACGGACACTATGTAGGATTCTCAACCCACTGATCCACAATGGGAACGCCCATTTTCTTAATGAAAGACTTGAGCTAATTCCATGAACAAAACTTTTTAATATCCAGTGTTGTGTTTGAAATGTCTGGCCACCACCTTGATCAAAAACTTTAAATGGTGATCTGTTTGAATTCTTGAGGAAAATTTTGTCCTAGAAGTAGACAGTATAAAAAAAGATTTTTTTTTTTGCCTTATCTAGGGCCACACCCGTGGCGTGTGGAGGTTCCCAGGCTAGGGGTCTAACAGGAGCTGTAGCTGCCGGCCTTCACCACAGCCACAGCAACGCGGGATCCAAGCCGCGTCTGCAACCTACACCACAGCTCACGGCAACGCTGGATCCTTAACCCACTGAGCTAGGCCAGGGATCGAACCCGCAACCTCATGGTTCCTAGTCGGATTCGTTAACCACTGAGCCAAGACGGGAACCCCAAAAAAAGAATTTTTTAAAGTAGTTGTTACTCTATTACAGAATCTCATAGCAATTCCTTTTCTTTCATGACAAAGATAATGTTGAAATTTGCTGTGGTAAAGTGAATAGATACAACCGAACTTTTTTTACAGTAAGTAATTTCAGAATTTGCTGTGGTAAAGTGAATAGATATGACTGAACTTTTTTTACAGTAAGTATTTCAAAATACCGATGTGGAGTTCCTGTTGTGGCTCAGTGGAAACGAATCCGACTAGGGTTATGGGTTCGATCCCTGACCTCCCTCCCTCAGTGGGTTAAGGATCCAGTGTTGTCGAGAAATGTGGTGTAGGTCACAGAAGAGGCTCGGATCCTGCGTTGCTGTGGCTGTGGTGAAGGGAGTGGGCTCAAAATGAAAATAAAGTTGTTATAAATGTGCTTAAAGTTTTACATTTAAGGCACACCTTAGTTTGTGCTCTGATATTCATTTCTGCCACAGTGTTTATTTGATGTGCTTACAAATACGAAAAACAACCCTTGGGAAACTTCTTCCCACATACATTTTTTTCAGCTAACATATGGTTATTACCTTAGATTAAGTTGCTGAAGAAGGCTTGCTGGGTTGAAAGTTTGTAGTATCTGTCTATCACCTATTATCTATTTATATTTTGTTTTTATTTTTAAAAAGGTTCTTGAGGGGAGTTCTTGCTGTGGCACAGTGGGTTAAGAATCCAACTGCAGCAGCTCAGATTGCTGCAGAGGCCCAAGTTTGATCCCTGGCCTGGCACAGTGGGTTAAAGTTTCTGTTGTGTTGTTGCAGCTGCGGCTTGGATTCAGTCCTTGGCCTGGGAACTTCCATATGCTGTGGGTGTGGCCACAAATTAAAAAAAAGAAAATCTTTGAGGGAGTTTCCACGTGGTTCAGTGGGGTAAGGATCTGGCATTGTCACTGCAGCGGCTTGGATTGCTGCTGTGGGCTGGGTTCAGTTCCTGGCCTGGGAATTTCTATGTGCTGCAGGTGTAGCCAGAAAAAAAAGTCTTTGATATATATTTGTAGGATAATCTTAATCTTCAATGCTGTATAAATTGGTTGTTTCCATCATGAAAGTTGAAAATATACAGAAAAGTTGAAAGAATCATACAGTGAACATCCATGTAGCAACCACTTTAAATTCTGTATGTTTATTTTTCTTTTTTTTCCTTTTTTTTTGGCCATGCCCAGGGCATGCAGAAGTTCCCAGGCCAGGGATCCAGCCCACACCATAGCAGTGGCAATGCCAGATCCTTAACCTGCTGCACTACCAGGGAACTCCAGCAACCACTTAAATTCTAAAATTAACTTTTGCTATGTTCTGTTGTTCTATCCATCTAACCATGCCTCTATCCCATCCATCAATCCATCTGTTTTTAATTGTGATATTCTCATATCATAAGGTCACCCTTTCAAAGTGTACAAATCACTGGTTTTTAATATATTTGCAAGGGTGTGCAACCATCACCACTGTCTAATTCTAGAACCTTTTCATCACCGCAAAAAGAAAAAGAAATCCTATAGCCATTAAGCAATTACTCCACATTGCTTCCTGTCTCTATGGATTTCATACAAAAGGAACCACCCAGGGTGTGGCCTTTTGAGACTGCCTTCTTTCACTTGGCACAGTGTTTTCAAGATTCTTCCATGTTGCAGAGTGACTCATTATATTGTTTATTTTTGTGGCTGAATAATATACCATCATATGGATGTACCACCTCTTATTTGTCCATTTATCAGTTGACAGAAATTTGTGTTTTTTCCATTTTCTGGCTATTAGGTGTAATGCTCCTGTGAACACTGATGCACAAATTTTTGTGTAGACAGTTCTCTTGGGTATGTACCTTAGGAGTGGAATTGCTGAGTCGTATATGATAACTCTGTGTTTAGTGTTTTGGAGAAAGTTTTTCCATGGTGACTGTAGCATATTATGTTCCCACCAGCAATACATGAGGTTTCTAATTTTTCCACATCCTTGGAAACACTCATTATTATCTGTCTTTTTTATAATGCTTCTCCCAGTAGGTGTGAAGTGATATTTTATTGTGATTTTGATTTATATTTCCCTAATAAAAAATGACACAACTTTTTTTCAGGTTATTTGCCATTTGTATATTTTCTTTGGAGAAATGTCTAATTTTGTCCATCTTTTTTAATATTTCAGTGTAAGCTGAAGACTTTTAATCTTAAAGACTTCAACGTGCACATTATTACCTATAGTTCAGTATTTGTTTATGGTTCTTTTTGGTTTTAGGTAAAATTTACATTCAGTGTGTTAAAATCAAGATAGCAGGCCCAAAAGGGAGTCACTTATGCTAGACTTCATGTCACTAAACCAAGACAGGTACAGTTTCAAGATCTCCCGGAAATGAAATCTTAAACTAGTCAGTGAAGAGTCATCTACTCAGCACTCGTTAAGTAACCTGCAGTTAGACCCTGCCCATCCCCTAAAGGAAAGGGACCTTGCAATAACCCTTTTTTTTTTTTTTTTGACTTATTGGTGCTACACCTGCAGCATATGGAGGTTCCCAGGCTAGGGGTCTAATCCGAGGTACAGTGCCACCCTTCACCACAGCCACAGCAATGCCAGCTCTGAGCCACATCTGCAACCTACACCACAGCTCATGGCAACACTGGATCCTTAACCCACTGAGCAAAGCCAAGGATAGAACCTGCAACCTCATGGTTCCTAGTCAGATTCATTTCCGCTGTGCCATGACAAGAACTCCAACCTTTTTGGTTTTTTTGCTTAGTATAACTTCCTTGTTCCACTCCTTTCTGCCTGTAAATGTGTCTCATTTTGTACAGCTCCTCAGAGCTCCATTCTGTAGATTGGGTGCTGTCTGACTTATGAGTTGTTGAATAAAGCCAATAAGATCTTTAAAAATTTTTTAACAAGTGAAATGCACAAATCCTAAGTGTAATGTTGGATGAGTTTTGAGTTTTGACAAATATGTGAACCGAAACCTCTTTTGCTCCAGAAATTTCCTTCAAATCTGTTCCTAGTAAATCCCTCTCCTTACCACAAAGGCAATCACTGTTCTAATTTTATTCACCATATATTGATTAGCCTGTTCTAGAACTTTAAAAAATCACTAGAATCATACATTATATACTCTTGTGTAATACTCCTTTCACTCAACATAATGTTTTTATTTATTCGTTAAAATTTTTTTTCTTGTCCATTATGGTTTGTTATAGAATATTGAATATAGTTCCTGTGCTGTACAGTAGGACCTTGTTGTGTATCTGATCTGAATATAGTTTGCATCTGCTAGTCCCAAACCCCCAATCCATCCTTCTCCCATCACCCCCCCCTTGGCAACCACAAATCTTTTCTCTGTCTGTGAGTATGTTTATGTTTCATAGCTAAGTTCATTTGTGTCGTATTTTAGATTCCACATTAGATGATATCATATGGTATTTGTCTTTCTCTTTCTGACTTCACTTAGTATGATAATCTCTAGGTCCATCCATGTAGCTGCTGTTGGTATTGTCGCATTATTTTTTATGCCTGAGTAATATTCCATTGTATATATGTACCACATTTTCTTTACCCATTCATCTGTTGATGGACACTTAGGTTGTTTCCTTGTCTTGGCTATTGTGAATAGTGTTACTATGAACACTGGTGTGCATGTATCCTTTTTGATTTATAATTTTCTGTGGATATATGCCCATGAGTGAGATTGCTATTTCATACAGCAACTTCAGTTTTAGTTTTTTGAGGAACATCCAGCACTGTTTTCCATAGTATATGCACCAGCTTACACTGCCACTAAGAGTGTAGAAGAGTTCCTTTTTCTCTACATCCTCTCCAGCATTTGTTATTTGTAGACTTTTTAATGATGGCCATTCTAATTGATACAGGCGCCTCATACCCCTGAGAGAAAAGTTGTATTCTTTACTCTTCTTCTTGAAATGAATACTTGGAAACTGAACAGCTTGGAGCCCTTCCTTGTCCTTCTCCCTGACTTAGTTACGTCCTAAACACAATTACCCATAAGCTAAAGATTAGGCACCCCTAGCACCATTGCCTGTGTGTTAAAGATTATTAGCACATGATGTTTTTCAGGAACCTTCCTAGCTTGTTCTAGTCTCTGATCAGTATGCCCTATTCTAGGCAATAACCCGGAAGACCACCATCATGATGATACCGAGATCTCCCGACTCCAGCTTTGATGACTGAGATTCCCCCAAAGAAAGAAGAATGCATGTTTGTCCCAATCCTGATTCCTATCTGAAAACCTGTTTTTCTCCTTTTTATTACAAAACTCCTTGCAATTCTTTCTGGGGGGGGGCAACAGTCTTTAAGGCATTAGCCTGCTGTGATCCCCCTTTGCCTGGCAAGGCAATAAAGCTCTTTTTTTCTCCTTTACCCAAAACTCTGTCTCCACATTTCCATTTGTTTCAGAAGCTGAATTCTGGCAACATAATCCGGGTGAGGTGATACCTCACTGTAGTTTTAATTTGCATTTCTCTAACAATTAGCAATGTTGAACATCTTCTCATATGCCTATTGCTCATCTGCACAGCATAATGTTTTTTCTTAATTAATTCAGGATAGTGTGTGTATCAGAGTTCATTCTTTTCTTTTTCCTAAGAAGTTTCCATTGCGTGAATATATCACACCTTGTTTATCTATTTTTCTGTTGATGAGTATTTTAGGTTGTTGCCAATTTGGGGCAATTATTAATGAAGCCTCTTAGAGCATTCTTGTGTCATTCTTTCTGTGGACATATGTTTTCATTTCTCTAGAGTAAGTAGCCAGGAGTGGAATTGTTGGGTCTCAGAGTCCTTATGAAACTGTCAAAACTTTTTTTCTCAAGTCACTGCACCATTTCACCCTCCCACAGGAGTCCTGGTTGTTCTACACCCTCACCAACGTTAAGTGCTGTTACTTTAGAAGATCATACCCATTATATGCCTTTACGGGGCATATAATCCTGTCTCATTGTGGTTTCAATTTTCATTTCTCTGATGACTAATGATGTTTTTATGTGCATATTTTCCCTTTGAAAAGCTTCCTTTATAAATTGACTTTCTAAATTTTTATCAGTTAGGTGGTATTTTAACTATGTAAGGGTTGAATGCCTTTCAAGATAGTAAAAAACAAACCACCAAAAAAATGCAGAATTCTCAGAATTCCGATATTTAAATATCTGAAGAGCCAAAGAAATGTAAAATGCATTGTCAAGAGGGGCCCTCTCTAGGGGGGGTGTCAGAATTATTTAGGTCGATTTAAGAATTAGAGCCTGATAGAGCTCACACCCAGGATGTATGCTAAGTGACCGGGGTGACTTTGTGACGTTTGGAGGCCCTGGCCACTTTTGCCTTTGTGGGAAAAAAAAAATTAATAATGTATTTTATGGGAGTTGTGGCTCAGTGGAAAGGAATCTGACTATCATCCATGAGAACCTAGGTTCAATTCCTGGCCTTGCTCAGTGGGTTAAGGATCTGGCATTGCCATGAGCTGTGGTGTAGGTTGCAGAGGCAGCTCAGATCCTGCATTGCTGTGGCTGCTACAGCTCTGATTCTCCTAGCCTGGGAAACTCTATATGCCGCGAGTGTGGTCCTTAAAAAAAAAAAAAGACTTGTATTTTACTCATGGGAATGAAGATGAGTATAACCCAAGCTTGATTTGGTATTACATATTCATTATTGTTATAATAATATTTTTCTTCTGATCTTTAAAAGAAATTAAAATTAGGATATATTTGGGAATTCCCATTGTGCCTTAGCAGTAATGAACCTGACTAGTATCCATGAGGATGCAAGTTCAGTCCGTGTGGGTTAAGGATCTGGCATTGCCATGAGCTGTGGTATAGGCCCCAGATGCGGCTTGGATCCTGCGTTGCTGTGGCCATGGTGTAGGCCAACAGCTGCAGCTCCCATTAGACCCCTAGCCTGGGAATTTCCAGATGTTATTCCATACGCTTAGGGAATTATTTTCTTAGATACTTGAGAAGTATCAGAACAACCAGAAGTTTCAGCCTGACCAACTTACCTCACAATCCTGACCTAGGTTGTGGTCCCCTCTATAACTGCTACAGTTTTTAATGCCATAATTTAAGGAAAGAGTGGTCATTAATAGGGCTCATTTATCCATTAAGCAGAGTGGCAGAGTGTCTAGGACCTGTAATACTTTTAGGTGCCAACAAATATATCCTAATTTCTTTTCTTTTCTTTTAATTGCGGGCCATACTTGCGACACATGGAAGTTCCCAGGCTAGGGTTTGAAGGGGAGCTGCTGCTGCAGGCTGACGCCAGAGCCACAGCAACGCAGAATCTGAGCTGAATCTGCCTGCAGCAATGCCAGAACTTTAACCCACTGAGGGAGGTCAGGGATCAAACCCACATCCTCATGGATATTAACTGGGCTCTTAACCTGTTGAGCCACAATGGGAACTCCTAAAAGTATAAATATAGCTGGAAATACTTAAGGGAATCCGCTTACTTTAAAAATCCATCTTGGGTATTCCTGTTGTGGCACAGCAGAAACAAATCTGACTAGTATCCATGAGTATGCGGGTTCCATCCCTGGCATCACTCAGTGGGTTGGGGATCCAGTGTTGACGTGAGCTGTGGTGTATGTCACAGATGTGACTCGGATCCCATGTTGCTGAGGCTGTGGTGCAGGGCGGGAGCTGTAGCTCCAGTTCGACACCTAGCCTGGGAACGTCCATATGCCGCAGGTGCGGCCCTAAAAAGCAAAAAAATAAGTAAATAAAAATAAAAAAAATCCATCTTTAAGGTGAGTGTCAAAATTGCCCAGGAGTTCCCTTCGTGGCTCAGTGGTTAACGAATCCAACTAAGAACCATCAGGTTGCGGGTTCGATCCCTGGCTTTGCTCAGTGGATTAAGGATCCGGCGTTGCTGTGAGCTGTGGTGTAGGTTGCAGACGCGGCTCGGATCCTGCGTTGCTGTGGCTGTGGTGAAGGCCGGCAGCTACAGCTCCTGTTAGACCCCTTGCCTGGGAACCTCCATATGCCACAGGTGCGGCTCTACATAAAAGGCAAAAAGACAAAAAAAAAAAAATTGCCCAGATATATAATGAGAATTATATGTTTTAAAAACTGGACTGCTTAAAAGCTTAAGAAATAATCAGATTTTAAATAATTGAAATACTAATTATGAAAATGAATATAACTTTCTTTGCATGGAAACTACCCATGAGGACATTAAAAAAAATGCTGTGGCAGTATATCTTGCCACAGTGGAGGAAACTTGCTTTAGGTAAGTGGTGAGCAGAACGAATTGTGTAAAAAGGGAATGCCAGCAACCCAGTGAGAACAGGAGCTTCCTCCTCTTACTCAAACTTTGTATTTGCCATTTTGGGGCCTCAGCCCCAAGCTCAGTTGTGTATCAATGAAGGCCTATGCCCTGGATGCTGACATCCCAGTGTCAAAGCCTCACGTCAATCAGTTTGTTATGGTCACCTTACTACAAAACACACTCTAAATCTTTCCATCAAGACCTGAGCTCTCAAGTATGGCTTCTACCTTGGCCAAGACTCTGCTTTTGCATTATTTATCTGGCTATTTATTCCACCCAGATTCTTCTTTATACTCCCTCGGTGCAAATTAGAGTTTTTGGAAGCAGCCTCAAATTTTTCAGTCACTAGGGTCCTATTTGCCCTCACTTCCCAGAATAATAATTTCTCAAATGGTGCCCTAGTGACCTGAATAAATGGCTGCCCCTTCCAAATGGCCTAATTTGCATCCCAAGCATGATTTAGCCACCCAGCAACATCCAGGATTCTGTTTTTATTTATCTCATTAGTTAACTTTCTAGTTACTTTGACAACTGTACTCAGAATAGCCTTACCATACTGCTTGGATAAGGGAAATACTAAAGCCATGTAGCTAATGTGGGTTATTTTAAGTTGTTATATGTGAATACATATTCATAGGCAAAGACTATCATTTTTTTAAATGTGAAGCATGATACTCCTATTTGCAGACAGTTTAACAGTTATAGCAGTTTCACATCCCTGGGATATTGTTAGGCACATAAAGTGGCATTTTTGCCTACTCTTCCTGTCTCTTAAGAATGTCTCCTCCCACCATCCACAGGGTGGATTCTGTGCAGTAAATCTATGATGTGCGATGGCCATTGTTTCCCGCCACAGTTGACTGACCAAGGATGGGAATAAAACTAAACGTGGTCATTTCTTTCTGGAAAATTGAGACAGAGATACAGGAGGGTGCCCTCTGGTCTGTAAATGGGAGGCCCTGTGAACGGAGTTCTGAAGTTACTGTTGTGGGGCAGCTATCTGGCACCACACATCTGTAGAGCCCAAGGAGCCTGTCTGCAGAGAGAGAGGAAGAGAGAGACAGAGAAAGATGCAAATGCGCTGAGCAAAGCAAAGGTAGATACGCGCCAGGCAGCCTGGGAGAGATACAGAGCCACTCATGCCTGGTAGTGTTCTGGTCCTGGTTCCATCTCCTATGAACCTGAAGGCACATCCTGTCCTTGGCATCTGTGGAGTGATCCTGCATTTTACAATCAGTTCTCCCATTCGCCCTCTGTTACTTTGCTTGGATTTCTCATACTTGCAACCCAAAGAATTTTGACTAAGAAATAAAGGCCATTTACTAAATGGTAGTCGTGGAATCTGAATTTTTTTAAAACTTTTTAAAATTACTTAATGAATTTTATTACATGTATAGGTGTACAACAATCATCACAACCAAATTTTTAGCATTTCCATCCCAAACCCTCAGTGCATCCTCCCACCCCCCCCAACCTGTCTCATTTGGAAACCATAAGTTTTTCAAAGTCTGTGAGTCAGTATCTGTTCTGCAAAGAAGTTCATTTTGTCCTTTTTTTTAGATTCCACATGTAAGTGATAGCATTTGATGTTGGTGTCTCATTGTCTAATTGACTTCACTTTGTATGATAATTTCTAGGTTCATCCATGTTGCTGCAAATGCCATTATTTCTTTCCTTTTAATGGCTGAGTAATGTTCCACTGTGTATGTGTACGACATCTTTATCCACTCCTCTATCGATGACATATTTTTTAAATTTTTAATATTTCTTATCTATGAGAAAAGTAATGCAATCTCGAATGAAAGAGGTGCTATGGCTTCAGCAGTTTCATTAAGTGCTGTTGTGTTAGGACTTCCATTTCCAGCTTAAAGCAAATAAAGTGCACAGTGAGTTAAATCTAAAATACCAACGTGAACATGCATGGAAATAAGCCATCATCGTTTTCCCTCGATTCTCTCAGACACTTTTACTTTCTAGTGGAGTTTCATGAATTCTTCAATATACCCTGTTCAGCAATTCAGTTCAGAGCTTTTAAGGATGGTTGAGGAGCATGTAATAGATTGTGGCAATACTGGGGAGGCAAGGTGAATAAGACTGGTCTCTGGCCTCCAGAGGAGTGTCCAGCACAGCAGGACCATCGATCAGTGTTAAGTTCCCTCCCGCCCCTTTCCGGCTCTGGGGGGAGGTGGGCTCCATCACCAGGATCAGCTGGCTGGTCTAGGCAGGCCATCCTCCTCAGAGTCTGATCTAGCAGAAAAGTACCAAGCAGGACACCTGGGGTCCAGGCTGGGCTATGCCCAAACTGACGCAGCTCTGTGATGCCTTCTCCTAAACCAGCTTTCCTGTTCATTTTCACAAATGCAAATGGGCAAAGGGAGCCTGAGAAAGGGGCTCCCGTGGGTAGAGTCCTCAAGATTCAGTTGTGGGAAACAGATGCCAGTCCATGTATCCTGGTAGAAAGGGATTTCTTTTCTTTTTTTTTTTTTAGGGCTGCATCCATGGCATACGGAAGTTCCCAGGCTAGGGGTTGAATTGGAACTGCAGTTGCCAGCCTACACCACAGCTACAGAAACATGCATCTGTGACCTACACCACAGCTTGTGGTGACACCAGATCCTTAACCCACTGAGAGAGGCCAGGGATCAAACCCATGTCCTCATGGATACTAGTTGGGTTCATTACTGCCGAGCCACAACGGGAACTCCAGAAAGGGATTTCTAAAAAGGTAATTAAGCACTAACAAAATTACTGCAAGGGTTGAAAGAGAGTGCTCTAGGCTGGGCCTCTGTCACGAGTCTCAAAAGCGTGTCGCAGGAGTTCCCCTCTTAGCACAGTGGTAACGAACTCGACTAGTATCCATGAACCTCAGGTTTGATCCCTGGCCTTGCTCAGTAGGTTAAGGATCTGGTATTGCCGTGAGCTATGATGTAGGTCTCAGATGAGCCTCGGATCCTGCGTTGCTGTGGCTGTGGTGTAGGCCAGTGGCTGTGGTGTAGGCCAGCAGCTGTAGCTCCAATTCGACCCCTAGCCTGGGAACTTCCATGTGCTGCTCATGAGGCCCTGAAAAGACCAAAAAAAAAAAAAAAAAAAAAGGCATCTTGTAGAATTGGCCCACCAGAGAATGGGAGGCTTCCATAGCCTTGATCCATGACCAGGGGCCTCAGGACACCTAGGAAGCTAACGATGGATGCCAGACCCAGGCTGTAGAAAACCCCAGGGCAGTACTTGGCAGAGGAGGACAGCTACATAGCAGGGAGAGGGCCTGCACCGCATGTCCACCTTCAAAATAAACATCACAACTAAGATGAGAATAAAGCTAGCACTTACTGATTTTATGTGCCAGCCCAAGCAATTTGTATGACTCACCTCTGTTCTCCTAGCAACCCTGTTGGGTGGATGCTGTCCTTTCTGTTTTACAGACCAGGAACCTGAGGTAAAGAGAGTAAGCATCTCCAGGGCAGGTGAGTAGGGGTAGCAGGGGAGGTGGGCATGCATCTTCTGGTGTGAGCTCCTTCATATCTACAACCGTAGCTGCAAAGAAGTCTAGGAAGCAGAGCGTGGTTTTTGGTTTTCCCACCTCTGCAGCTCTCAAAATCATACTAGGAGGCAGTCGGGATGTGCCACATGGCTGTCCACCACATCCATCCCGTGAGGCAGCTGCAGGCCAGGGACTGACCACCGTAAAAACACTCAGCCACAGTGATTCCATGCAAATTGATTCAGTGTACCTAATCGGTCATCTGTTACCCTAAGATTAGCTCACCACAAAACCCTATCAGAGCCATCCAGGCAGCTTCTACATTGTCTCTGGCACGCATTCCTGTTTGAATGAGGCTTAAATTAATTTCTTGCTTGTGTTTATTTCATTGATACAAAATCACAGCCTTAAGGTTGGTGTTTCAGATTTACTCTTTTTTTTTTTTTTTGGCAAAGTGGCTAGTGCTTTTCTTTCAAAACAAGCAGAGCAACTCTGAATAATGCTTATGAGCTCACTGGGTGTCAACAATTCCCCTTCGTTTTTTAGAACCAAACTCAAAAATCATCTCTTTTGTGAGGATTTCCATTCCAGCTTTGAGGACTTTTAATAATGGTATTATTTTCTGTAAAAGATCTGTACATGTCTACATTAGTTTGCAAGGGCTGTCATAAAAAAGTACAACAGACTGGGTGGCTTAATCAACAGAAATTGCTTTTCTCACTACTCTGGAGGCTAGAAACCTGAGATGAAGATGTTGACAGCAATGGTTTGTATTGAGGCCTCTCTCCTTGGCTCGTTAGACGGCTGTCTTCTTGCTGTGCATTCAGAGGTGTTCCCTCTGTGTGTGTGTCCTAATCTCCTCTTCTTATAAGAACACCATTCATATTGGAGTAAAGCCCATTTTAATGGCCTCATTTTGCCTTAATTACATCTTTAAGACTCTTCTCTCCATATACACTCATAAGCTGAGGTGTTGGGGGTTGAGGGCTTCAACAAATGTGTTTAGGGGGACACAGTTCAGTCCATAAAAACATCCTTTGCCAGGGTTCCCGTCATGGCTCAGCAGAAATGAATCCGACTAGGAATCATGAGGTTGCGGGTTCAATCCCTGGCCTCTCTCAGTGGGTTAAGGCTCTGGAGTTGCCACGAGCTGTGGTGTAGGTCGAAGACGCAGCTTGGGTCCCCAGTTGCTGTGGCTGTGGCTCTGGTGTAGGCCAGCAGCTACAATTCCAATTTGACCCTTAACCTGGGAACCTCCACGTTCTGCAAATGTGGCCCTAAAAAGACAAAAAAAAAATTAATGTAGTCATAGATGCCCACCTTTCCTCCAGTTCTTTAATTATAGCTTCTTATTTTTTACTATTTTTATTTATATAACTTTAAAACATCTTGAACTTATTTTGATATTATTCAAGTGGAAACATAAATAGCTTTTATTCCTCTAAATTTTAAGGAGTTCCTGTTGTGGCTCAGCCGATTAAGAACCTGACATAGTGTCTGTGAGGAAGCACGTTTGATCCCTGGCCTGGCTCATTGGGTTAAGGATCCAGCATTGCTGCAAGCTGTAGCGTAGTCACAGATGTGGCTTGATCTGGTGTTGCTCTGGCTGTGGTGTAGGCCAGCAGCTACAGCTCTAATTCGACCCCTAGCCTGGGAACTTCCATATGCCACAGGTGTGGCCATAAAAAGAATAATTACTTAATTTAAAATAATTATCTCAATATCACCTTTTGACTCTACATTCCTTTACTCATTTGAGTAATAATAACAAATAAATAGTAATAACAAATAAATAACAAAATAAATAATAAATAAGGTTGCATTTTGTTTTTGTCTTTTTAGGGCTGCACCTGTGGCTTATGGAGGTTCCCAGGCTAGGGGTGGAATCCGAGCTACAGCTGCTGGCCTACACCACAGCCACAGCAACGCGGGATCCGAGCCATGTCTGCAACCTACACCACAGCTCATGGCATCGCCGGATCCTTAACCCACTGAGCAAGGCCAGGGATTGAACCCACAACCTCATGGTTCCTAGTTGGATTCGTTTCCACTGCGCCATGACAGGAACTCCTGTGTGTGGGTGGAAGGGGGCATGTACAGAAACAGAGGGAGCTCCTACCTCACGTGTCCCAGTGCCCTCCCTCTGATGGTGACGGAGGCAATGGAAGACAGTCTCTCCCACCTCTTTGCAGCCAAGGCCGGCTCATATGTTCCAGGCTCCCTCTGTCTGATGCTCACCTGAAACTCAGCATCTGGAACTCGCATTTGCAGTGACGTTTTGTTGAGATGGCAGCAGAGTCCAGTGTCACAGTGTCCCTCCCAACTGTTGTGGCTAAAAGATGACTTTATATACTTCCTTTTTTGTTCCCTGGAACTACCTGGTTTCCAGCTAATTTTCCAAGTCTGGTCATTGGTTCTCAACCAACATAGCAAACCTCCATTATCCTTCTGTTACAATGGTCAGTGTCAGGTTCTGTCACCTGCAACCAGAAATGCTGTCTGTACTTAGCAGTGGGCTTTGGAAACAAGCACAGGTTTACGTCTCAGCCCTGGTACTAGCTTTGTGGCCTTGAGCAAGATACTTAGGCATTCTAAACCCCAGTTTCTCTCATTTCGTAAAATAACTCTATATTTTACAGAGTTTTTATTAGAATCAAATAAAAGAGTAAGTGTAAATTAGCCTCAAAAATACCTGCATTTTGGTAAAATCTTTTTTTTTGTCTTTTTGCCTTTTTTTTATCTAGAGCCGCACCCGCGGCATATGGAGGATTCCAGGCTAGAGGTCTAACAGGAGCTGGAGCTGCCGGCCTTTGCCACAGCCACAGCAATGCGGGATCCGAGCCACGTCTGCAACCTTCACCACAGCTCACGACAACGCCGGATCCTTAACCCATTGAGCAAGGCCAGGGATCGAACCCGCAACCTCGTGGTTCTTAGTCGGATTCATTAACCACTGAGCCACGAAGGGAACTCCCCATTTTGGTAAAATCTTGATGAAGAACAAGTAGTCTTTCACAAAGCTTTCATGTGTATAATCTCATGTGACCCTCACACAAGGCAGAGTAAAAAATTCTCATTTTAAAGATTTGGAAACTGAGCTTCAGAGAGGCAAGGTGATACCCTTGAGCTCACACAAGGAGTGAGTGAATCTGGGGTTTGAGTCCAAGTTTTCAGATTCGTGGTCTAGCTATCCTGGAGTCTTGGTTGTGAGCTTGGAGAGTTTCATTGGATTTCCATGGAAACCTCTGGAGAAAAGTAATTTGGTGGCAGGAATTTGGAACTTAGGACCAGCAATATGCACTATAATCTTACGATTACAGTGAAGAGGGGGAGAGTGAGGACTGCCTGGTGTCCACCGGCTCAGAGGGGAAAGAGGCACAAGCAGAAGGCATGAAGGGGCATGCAAGAAGACACTCAGCATCTCTATGAAGCCTGACAATAAATATGACCTTGGGATTGATTGACAGGATCAGGCATTTCCATGAGGTCAAACAGAATGTGACTGAGATCAGGCCGTTGAGTGCAGTTACAGAGAAGGCACTAGAACCCAAAGACTCCACAATGGTCCGCAATCCACTCACCAGACTTATCTATAGCATTAAATCAATGTGTAGGTGATTTACAATGTTTAAATTAGGATATATTAGGAGTTTGGGATTAACAAATAATGCTACTACATACAAAATAGATAATAAACAAGGACCTAGTGTATAGCACAGGGAACTCTACTCAATACTATATAAAAACCTACATGGGAAAATAATTTGAAAAAGAATGCATATATGTTAATTGAATCACTTTGCTGTACACCTGAAACTAACACAACATTGTAAATCAACTATACTTCAATAAAGAATAAAAATTGGAGTGCCCTTGTGGTACAGTGGGTTAAGAATCCAGTCTTGGAGTTCCTTTCGTGGCTCAGTGGTTAACGAATCCGACTAAGAACCATGAGGTTGCGGGTTCGATCCCTGGCCTTGCTCAGTGGGTTAAGGATCCAGCGTTGCCGTAAGCTGTGGTGTAGGTTGCAGACGTGGCTCGGATCCCGCGTTGCTGTGGCTGTGGTGAAGGCCGGCAGCTACAGCTCCTGTTAGACCCCTAGCCTGGGAACCTCCATATGCCGCGGGTGTGGATCTACATAAAGGCAAAAAGACAAAAAAAAAAAAAAAGAATCCAGTCTTTTCACCGGAGTGGCTTGGGTGGCTGCTGTGGTGAGAGTTCAATCCCTGGCCCAGGAACTTCCACGTGCCCACTGGTGCAGCCTAAAAAAAATAAACTAATAAAAGTAAAAATAAATAGAAGTATAGGTGATTTACAATGTTTCAGGTGTACAGCAAAGTGATTCAGTTATACATGTAGATATATATTTTTAAATTTTTTAATTTTTATGGCCATACCTGCAGCATATGAAAGTTCCCAGGCTAGGGGTCCAATTGGAGCTCTGGCTGCCAGCGTACGCCACAGCCACAGCCACGCAGGATCCAAGCTGCATTAGGGACCTACAATGCAACTTGGGGCAATGATGGATCCTTAACCCACTGATTGTGGACAGGGATCGAACCTGCATCCTCATGGATACTAGCTGGGTTCTTAATCTACTGAGCTACTAGGGGAGCTCCATGATATATATTTACATATTCTTTTTTTTTTGCCTTTTTGGCTTATCTAGGGCTGCACCTGTGGCATATGGAGGTTCCCAGGCTAGGGGTCTAACAGGAGCTGCAGCTGCCGGCCTTCACTACAGCCACAGCAACGCGGGATCCGAGCCGCGTCTGCAACCTACACCACAGCTCACGGCAATGCTGGATCCTTAACCCACTGAGCAAGGCCAGGGATTGAACCCGCAACCTCATGGTTCTTAGTCGGATTCGTTAACCACTGAGCCACGACGAGAACTCCTACATATTCTTTTTAAATTGACAAACGTGTTAAAACATTTGCTTCATTCACAAAAATAAAAATAAATAGAATAACATCAGTAACATCTTTCATCAAATGGATTTTATTATGGTTTTCACTAATTACCATTAATCTTTTAAATGGTAGTGTTCCCAGAAATGGAAGACCATAATAATAATTTCTAAAATCACCCCATTTGCTGATGTTTAGCATATTTTCTATTGATCCCTGGAAAAAATGAATAGCTTTTCTGAGGTCTATAAGTGCACAGTTAAAAAGTTTTACGAAGCCAGCAATACAGGTAATATAAATCTGTCTAATATCTAGGAACAGGAAGTATATGATACCAATGAGAAGTCTCGATTTTTGTTTGCAAGTTTCAGGAGTATAAATGAGCTCTGAGCCTGACAGCTTCATTCAGCTTTAAAGTCTTAAGACTGAGCGCTTTATTTGGAATTGGCTTTGGAGGTCCATCAGTACAGACAAGAGAACAGAAAAAACCCTTATCTGGTGCTTTGCGTGGTCCCCTCTATATCTTCTGGGGTGACAACGATACTGTGTTCTTTTTATGACAATAAAAAAGACATTATTTGGAGAATATATTGTTGTCCTATTTTCTTTTGCTATTTTTTCGAAAATCTATTTTCAAATCCATTTTGATGTTAAATATGTATATATTTATGGCCGTACCCATGGCATATGGAAGTTCCAAGGCCAGCAACCGAATCTGAGCCACAGCAGTGCTGGATCCTTTAATCCTCTGTGCCAGTCTGGGATGGAACCCTCACTTCTGCAGGGGCCTAAGCAGCTGCAGTCAGATTCTTAACCCACTGCGCCATGGCGTGGAAATCCATATTTTTATGAGAATGTATTACTACCATATTTGCATCCTCAAAACTTATGAACCTTACTCTCTGTTTAAGGCCAAGAGAGACACTGGCTGCTCTGACAGCCTTAATAGACTCCAGGAAAGCCATCAACAGCACAGCCTTTGAGACCAAACTCAGTAATCTAACTTCATCATTTTCCTGAATACAATTCAAGCAGCCATCACTGCGTGGACAGATGGCTGGCAGAATATGGCTATATGGTTTCCGCCCTACTTTTCCCAGCACCTCCAAAGAGCCTAGCTTTCAGGGCTATGCAAATAGGTTTTCTTGTACTATTCATCGGGCCACTTCTATTCCCGTGGGTGGCTCAGAGTTTCCTGGCAAGGAGAAGTCTGCGGCCCTGACCCATGCTGCCAGCACTGCAGGCCTGAGCAAAAGAGCGAGGTAACACAGGCTCTTCTGTGAATTTGGGGGTAAATATTACAAACATTCAAAAAAGAATGGGGAAACAGAGGAAAAGCCAGGGAAAGTTTAGTGTCTAAACATGACCTTGGCGTGAGTGCCAGTTATCAATTTATATTGCCCATCAACTCAAAATCTACCACTTGTTATCTGCTGTGTGGTAATGGGCTAGACCCTTGCAGGACTTCTCTTTTGCAGAGAGCACATTGTTAGACTTTGTCAAGTGAAGGTGCTAGAAGGACACTCAGGAGGAAGGGGCTGTTCCTGGTTTGAGTTCTTCCATTTTATTTACCCCAGATACACAATGTCCCACCCTGACAAAGGCAGAATGGGACCATAGCGGGCTTCCTGTGCTGGAGGTGGCTGAGGGCAACCCAGATCTACTTTGCCATCAGGTGTGCCCACTCCCCCAAGTTTCAGGGTATGGGGGCTAAGGACATCCCACACTCGCTGCCTTTGCTGGGGAACTGCCTTTGGTCATGTAGGTGCTGCCTTGGCCTCCCTAGGAGACTTTGCCCCCCTCCTGCCCTCCCCGAGTTGTCAGTGACTGACTGATGAGCAAGCGTAACAACAGCCTCAAATCCACTAGTTCTGTGTTGTCACCTGTGCTCACAAGCTTCTCCGTGGCGTTAGACAGAGCTAGGCTCCAGCGGAGACACGCTTCCCTCATTGTATTCCCCTCTCCTGCCCTTCTTCCCTTCTCCCGAGCGCCCTCCCCAAATAAAGCACTTGAACTTGAGTTAGCATCTCAGGTTCTGCCTACCAAAGACCCAGCCCCAATGGAGGCCGGCCTGATACCAGTCACAGCCTGGAAGAGCTGAACCGAACAGAGGCTCCTTGAAGGCAGCATCATGCCAGAGAGGAAACTGAGAGAAGACAGACCCAGCCCTGCTCCTTATCCAAACTCGGCTGTTGCAATTTATTCCTCCCCAGCTGAGGAAGAGTGAGTGAGGGGTGGAGGAGGCAGGGTATTCAGGAGTGCATTTCCAGAGCTCCCTCCTTCCACACCAAGAGGAGACCAGGCGTGGGACGAGGCATCACCACCAACATCATCAAATTATCATTTTTTGAATGTTACACCATTGCCTTTGTTTCCTAGGGCAACTGTAATGAAGTGCCACTGGCTGTGAAGCTTAAACCAACAGAAATTTATCTCTCATAATTCTGGAGGCTACAAGTCTGAACTCAGGGTATGGCAGGGACATCTTTAGCTTGCGGTCACATCCTCCAATCTTGCCTCCGTCACAGTGTTCTCCCCTGTGTCATTGTCATCTTCTTCTTCTTTTTGACCATGCCTGTGGCATGTGGAAGTTCCTAAGCCAGGGATGGAACCTGTGCCACAGCAGTAACCAGAGCCACAGCAGTGACAACGCCAGGTCCTTAACCCACTGAGCCACCAGGGAACTCCCACCTCATCTTTTTATAAGGACATTAGTGATACTGGACCTGGGGTGCAGCCTCCTCCAGTCACATCTTAACTAGTTACTTCTGCCACAATCTACTTCCAGATAAGGTCACATTTTGAGGTACAGCAGTTAGCATTTAGGACTTCAATATTTCTTTTTGGAGAAAAGAATTCAAGCCATTATAACTGCATAGGTCAAATAAGATACATTTGAGGGCCAGACTCAGCCAGAAGGTGTCTCATGCAGGTGTTCCTTCCCGTGTTTCTATAGCACCTGCCTTTACCTGTGTGCAGGGTACCTGTCTCTAGCTCAGCATCTGCTCCATTGTACAGTAATCATCACTCTGCTTTGATCTTCACTTACACTGCAATGACTTGAATGCAGGAATAATTTATTATTTGTGTCCTCAGCGCCTGAATAAAGCCTGCTACATAGGATTCACTCACCAGATGTTCGTTAGGTGAAAGAAGAATGGTTCTAAGACCCTCAAGTACAATTTGGCTCAGCTTATTGTGCGTGTTACTTAACTTCTCTGAGCCTCTAGTTTGCTACTTGCAAAATAGGACTAATCAAAACCAGTGCTGTGGAAGTGTTGTGAATAAAGGGCCCAGCCCAGTGCCATGTTTTACTAAGTGTTAGCATCCATCCTTTTGCTGCTTTTCCTTTTCTGAGGGTGTGGAGACCACTCAGAACCCTCAGAGTTGATCTAAAGGTTATTTTAAGCTAAAGACATTTGTGATTCAACAGATGTAGGAAAAAAGTCTTCTTAGAGCTCCCTTAATTGACCAAAAGCGGAAACTTCTGAGAAAGGAGGCTGCAATAAAAATCTCTCTTTGGTGTGGCTTCTACTCTCAGGGGAGAGACCCAGAGTAAATCTATCATATATCCTCCTTCCAGGGGTGTGTTTCATGGCCTCAAAGAAGACAAAAAGACCACTTGTACCTGCATAAACAAACCTTATCGCAAACTTTATCTCCCATTTGTTTTCCTAAAAATCCACCTGTCCGTCCTAAAGAAATATATTTGTTCTTCCCATAGAAGCTTGAAGCCTCTAACTCGAACCACTTTACTATTACAGCTGCTTCTTTTATTGCTCCTGTAAGACAATAAAAGTTTTTTCTCCTATTAATCTTTTGTCAGTTTAATGCACAGGCTCCAAGCACTAAACATAAGAGGGTAGAAGAAAAAGTTTTTCCTTCTGGATAAAGACTTTGGAAGAGAGCCTCCCCACCCCCCACCCCCGTTTGCGGCTATGTGGCCTATGTACAAATGCAAATATGCTAGCACATTATCTTAATGAGGATGGATGATTCTGCCAAAAAAAAGTGTGATCATTATTGCTTTCATCAGCTTTGAGCAACTGCTGGACTCTGTCTGAACCACAGCTGTCCTCAGTGACCTCTCTCTCCCTTATTAGGGACTAATACATGACATATGCTTGACATTGTTAAGATGTAGACGTTTGCAAGGGAAGAAGAAAAGGATACACCCAAAGTGTCAGCAGGAGTTATTTCCGGATGAGGCCATTTAAAAATTTCCTTTTGGGAGACTTTATTTTCTAAATTTTTAGCAGTGAATATTAGAATTATAATAGAAAGCTTTTTCACAATAAATATTACTTAAAATTAAAACTAAATTATAAAAATATAAGATAGGTAAAGTCTTCTAGCTCACTCTTTGTTGGGGTTTTGCTGTAGCTGTTGTTTTTGTTTTACCTGCTATTGAGATTTGACATTGCCTTTTTTTTTGTCTTTTGTCTTTTTATATGCACCCATGGCATATAGAGGTTCCTAGGCTAGGGGTCCAATCAGAGCTCCAGCTGCCAGCCTACACCACAGCCACAGCAATGCAGGATCCAAGCCTCATCTGCGCCCTACACCATAGCTCATGGCAATGCTGGATCCTTAACCCACTGAGCAAGTCTAGGAATCGAACCCGAGTCCTCATGGATACTAGCCACGAGTTCATTAACCACTGAGCCATGACCTGAGCTCCTGACATTGCTTTCAAAGCATTTACTGCATATTCAGCACTCTTTGCTCTTTGGATGGTTACATAAGTAGCAGAAGGTAAAGTTACTTCCTCTGGGGTTTTGCAATCTATGCAGAGGTTCAAGATTTGCCTCCCAGACATGAAACCAGAGTTCATTTTGTTAATTTATTTTCAAAAAAAAATCACCCAGCTAATCACCATTGTTTTTTTCTAGAACTCAGCTATAGAGATTACCTGTTTTTGGGGGTTTTTTTTGTTTTGTTTTGTTTTTTTTTTTGCTTTTTAGGGCTGCACCTGCAGCATATGGAAATGCCCAGGCTAGGGGTCGAATTGGAGCTACAGCCGCCAGCCTACACCTTGGCACACCAACTCGAGATCCGAGCCGTGTCTGCAACCACAACTCATGGCAACACAGGATCCTTAACCCACTGAGCGAGGCCAGGGATCAAACCCATATCCTCATGGATAATAGTCAGGTTCTTTAACCTCTGAGTCACGAAGGGAACTCCCGGGAATTGCTTTTTATTAAGCATAGCTCCTATTAATAAAGGAAAGGAGAAACTGAAAAAAGATGCGAATACAATGATTTCTTGGAAAGGGATATGCAACAGTGAAATTACCTTTTGAAAAAAGGTGATTTTAAGATCACATACAAGTTATTTGAAAACAATACTAACATTACCATAATTCCGTGAAGTCAGGTTACAAGAACGTTTAACCAACCGAGAACTTAATCTCAAAGTGAATCAAGATTTAAAAAAAAAATAAACTAGGTGTCAAAGCTTTACTAAGAAATCACAGAAATATGTTCATCCACCCTGATTTTTTTTTTTTTTTGGTCTTTTTAGAGCCACACCCTCGGCATATGGAGGTTCCTAGGCTATGGGTCCAATTGGAGCTATAGCTGCCAGCCTATGCCACAGCCACAGCAACACCAGATTCAAGCTGTATCTGCGACCTAGACCACAGTTCATGGCAATGCCAGATCCTTAACCCACTGAGTGAGGCCAGGGATCAAACCTCATGATACTAGTCAGATCATTTCCGCTGAGCCACAGTGGGAACTCCCACCTCTGAGTTTTGAAGCATTTGCACTCGAACGCTGCTAACCAATTGGCGTTTGTTGGGGAAATATAATTAAAATCAAAATCTCTTCACAACCCAGAAAATCTCCCTACAAAGAAGAGAAAGACAACAATTGCATTATTGAATAAACATAAACCAGAATGCGATATGTATGCCAGACAATCTGCTGAGAGATGGCAGAGACAGAAAAGCCACTTCATACACTCATGGCAGAGAGGGTGCAACCTATGGTTTTAGGCTGGCTTTGCAATTTGCAGTCTGGGGACAGCTGACATTAGGCCCATCTCCTATGGGGAAAGTGGGAGAAGGGCAGGTGATGACCCTCAACAGAAAGTACAGGTTGGATTTCTTGTTGTGGCTCAGGGAGTTAAGAACCCAACTAGTATCCATGAGCAAGCTGGCCTTACTCAGTGGGTTAAGGATCTGTCATTGCTGCAAACTATGTTGCAGGTCACAGATGTGGCTTGGATCCAGTGTTAATGTGGCTGCAGTGTAAGCTGGCAGCTGCAGCTCTGATTCGACCCCTAGCCTGGGAACTTCCATATGCTTTGGGTGCAGCCATAAAAAGAAAGAAAGAAAGAAACAAACCTATGATTTTAGGTTGGTTTATAAGCAATACCAAATGGAAGTGCTTCAATAAAATACCCAAATAACACTCAGAAGTCTTTTTTTTTTCCTTTTTAGGGCCGTACCTGCGTCATATGGAAGTTCCCAGGCTAGGGGTTGAATCGAAGTTACAGCTGCCAACCTACACCACAGGCACAGCAACTCAGGATCCAAGCAGCATCTGAGACCTACACCACAGCTCATGGCAATGCCAGATCCTTAACTCACTGAGCAAGGCCAGGGACAAAACTGCGTCCTCATAGATGCTAGTTGGATTTGTTTCCACTGCACCATAGCGGGAACTCCCAACAAGGCTCTTAGCTCACAATATGGATGTGACAAGTGGCTCCAAAAAATAAAAGGAATGGAGTTCATTCTCTTCCAAGCAATTTGATTTACCTATGGGACAATTTTCTTACAATCCCAGCAGAGACCAGCCAGGGCCCGTGTCTCCAAGAGCAGAATTCAAGCTTCTCATTGGACAGAGATCACTGAAGTGCACTCCAGCGGAGCAGCAGCCTGGGATGGGATGCCTTGAACTTGGCCTGCTCACAGCCTGTACACATAGGAACCTAATCAACCACTCTGAATGAAGCCACTAGCCATTTACGCATTTGGAATAAATAATGGGAAAGAAGTTTCCTCCTGCTGAATTGACAAGGAAGAAGTTTTGGCAGCATCTGTTAGAATCTGCTCTTTTTGCAGGAAAAGATAACCAAAAGGTCACCTCACAAGTCAGTCTCTACCTGAAGGATGCCCTGCCCTCAATAACGGAAAGGCAGACACAGCCACCTTGTGTGGCTGGGACCGTTTGTTGAGGCATCTCACCATGCTCACCCTTTTCTGCGTGTGGTTGCTGTCCTCTTTTTGGGCTTCTTTCAAGGACTTTCAGCTTCTCCTCCAAAAACACGTGATCCTCCAGCCCAACATCTTGGCAAAGGGGAGTCTTTTTGGCAGGAGGGCCATTAATGACAATAGGTGCCAGCGTAAATCTAGGAAGCTAGGGCTCAGGGGAGGGCAGTGACCCAATTCCTGACAGCTGTGAGCGCCTCATTTCTCTGCATTTTAGTTTCCCCAGCAGAGTGGCACAGACACCACCATCATTAACATTTAATTTTGATTTAGTGTTTCTGCACAGGCTGCAACAACTAAAGTGCAGCCTGTTGTCTATAAAAGTTCAAGCCCCCTTGAGGTCATTCTGGACTACACCTGCTCGGGTCCAAGTGATGGGTAGAGGAAGCTTTTCAAGGTCGTGCCAGCAAAATGATGTTGAATTCCTTCATTATTTCTAGGATGGGCAGCAGACTCTCAAAGTGCTTACAAATGTATACAGAATTAAACTGGTGTTACTGTGCTTTGCGTAGTCTGTTATATGGAGATTTTTCCAATTTTATGTGTGATGACAGAGTAATATTACGTTTTACTACAAAGGAGGATCATTTAGTGTATAGCATCATAAAAGCTAACTCCTTATACTTACATTGCTGGTAGCCTACATTTTCCTTCCTCTATGCATCTCTTTATTGTGATAACACACTTTGTGCCTCTTTGAAGAGAGAAAACGAGGTTTTTAGAAATACCACAGACTAGATGGCTCATAAAACTCCTTTAGGGATTCAAAATTTCATATTCTGTGGAGATTGTATCTTTTTTATTTATCTATTTATTTATTCTTTTCTTTTTAGGGCCACACCTGCAGCAAATGGAAGTTCCCAGGCTAGGGGTCAAATTGGAACCGCAGCTGCCAGCCTACACGAGTCACAGCAATGCGGGATAGGGGTCTCGTCTGTTACCTACACCACAGCTTACAGCAATGCTGAATCCTTAAACCACCTAGCGAGGCCAGGGATCGAGCCTGTGTCCTCATGGATACTAGTTGGGTTCATTAACTGCTGAGCCGCAATGGGAACTCCCCTCCAGCAAAATTTGTATACATTACATACATATGCTCTTCTGAAAGATAATGGTCATATCTTTAGGTACTCCAAACGGCCACCTAGAACTTAATGAAGAAAAGGATCAAGACTATTTTAAAAATGCAAAATTAAGGTGCTCCCATTGTGGCTCAGCGAAAACGAATCTGACTAGTGTCCATGAGGATGCAGGTTCGATCCCTGGCCTCACTCAGTGGGTTAAGGATCTGGCGTTGTCGTGAGCTGTGGTGTAGGCCACAGATGTGGCTGGGATGCTGTGTTCCTGTGGCTGTGGTGTAGGCTGGCAGCTGGAGCTCCAAATTTCTCCCCCTAGCCTGAGAACTTCCATATGCTGTGGGTGCAGCCATGAAAACCAAAAAAAAAAAAAAAAGTGCAAAATGAAGCATGTTAATTCATCACATCAAATTTGTATTTTTAATCACTTTATGGGATTTTAGGCAGGAGGAAGGGCTATTACATATGTTGTCTGCTATCTTGATCAGCTCCTTTCCAGACACACAGAGTAGCTTGTAATGCAAACAACCACAAAGAAAGAATTATCAGCATGATCTAGGTGTTACCTAGACTCTGTCTCTTATTAATGGGGTGATCGTGGGCAGGCCACGCTTTCTTCATTTGTAACATAGGGTAAAAACCAACACATACCTCAGATGGCTGTAGGGAATCTTCTTGGTAATGCATACAAAATGTTTAGCATACTGCCAGCATGCGGTAAGCCCTCAATAAATGGTGGCTTCTTGTCATCCTTGGTATTTATCATCGAAAGTAACAAAAGAAAATACATACTTATCAATATGATGATAAATTACTGGAAAGTGTCCAGGAAAACCAAGTATAACCATGCTTACACATGCTTGATGTTACTTTTTGTCATAATGGTGTGGAATTCAAAAACTGTGATTCCCTTGTGTGAAGGTTCTTACAGATGGAAGCACAAAGTCAGGGAGAGTCTTATGTTAGTCCTTCCTGAAAAAATATCAACTTGGATATTTGTTGAGAGGACAGCTGGGTTTGAAATGCTTAAACTTGACCCAAAATTTGATGTACCCAATAGAAATGCCCAGTTTTTTGGTGGTAGTTGTTTAAACTAATAATGTAAATCATTAGGACATTAGAAAGATCTTGGTGCAGTTCATTTCTGTGACTCAGCAGTAATGAACTCAATTAGTAACCATGAGGATGCAGGTTCAATCCCCGGCCCCAGTCGTGTGTTAAAGGATCCGGCATTGCTGTGAGCTGTGGTGTAGGTGACAGATGTGGCTTGGATCCCCTGTTGCTGTGCCTGTGGTACAGGCCGGCAGCTGTAGGTCCAATTCGACCCCTAGCCTGGGAACTTCTATATGCTGCGGGAGTGGCCCTAAAAAAAGAAAGGAAGAAAGATCTTGTTGAAATTAGGAATCCTAGAAATGGGCAAGCTTGCTTATAGCTTGAAAAAGTACAAAAAGGAGAGTTTGACACCACATTGGAATTGCTGATATTTTAATGTTTTGAAGCTTGATACAAAAGCACTGCAGGTACATTCCCTGGTGCTTCAGTACAGTCAGGTGACATCATCCAAAAGGCCACACTCAAATTTACCTAAAATTTAACTTTGTTTAAGGACATATGTAGAAATTCAGCTTAACATTTTCCTAAAACATGAGGCAGCAATTGTTCGATCTCCATTCACTGAGTTATCCATCTTCTCCACTGTAACTTGTGTCACATGTACTAGCTATTGATTTCTCTGCCTGTCACCCTTCCCCTCTGACTTGTGAAAAAACTAAAATAAACACTTGACTCCCAGGCTACAGAGGTGGGCAAAGGACCAGTCAGAACAATCAGAATCCCTCCCAGGGACTTCTCTACCTGGAGGGACAGCAGAGAGCTCTTTTTGCCTTGACTTGAGGTTGTTGAGTCAGTCACTCTAGAGCTGCCTGACAAAGAAGAGGTAGCCAGTTCTGAGGTGCTTTCTGGTTCCAGTTGCTCCAAGGCCTGTCCTATCGCTGCCATGGTTTGAGAATGTGGCTACTGAGTTTTCCTTTTTTTTTTTTTTAACAATTCTTTATTATCTTGTATAATATTGACAAGAACTTCTCTAGATTCCTCGGAAAGATTCAACTTCTTTTATTGTTTTAAATGTTTTAATTTTTGCTTTTTAGGGCCACACCCACGGCATATGGAGGTTCCCAGGCTAGGGCTCGAATTGGAGCTACAGCTGCCAGCCTCCACCACAGCCACAGCAATGCCAATTCCAAGCCGTGTCTGCGACCTACACCACAGCTCATGGTAACGCCGGATCCTCAACCCACTGAGTGAGGCCAGGGATCGAACCCACAACCTCATGGTTCCTAGTTGGATTCGTTTCCCCCTGCACCATGACGGGAAGTCCATGAGTTTTCTTTTTTGTTTAAGCTAGATATACCTGGGTTTCTAACAATCAAAACTGAAAAAAACATGTTTACTAAACGTTAAGTTCTTAAATGTATTTGAAATTATTTTTACCCTCCACTGTTTCTACTGACCTACCTTTCCCTTCTTCTCTAGAGCTGAATTGTTCCAATTTCTTTACATTTTAATATCTTTTAGGGAGTTTTCTTGTGGCATAAAGGGTTAAGGATTTGGTGATGTCACTGCAGCTGCCTGGGTCACCACAGCGATGCATGTGTGATCCCTGGCCCAGGAATTTCCCTATGATGCAGGCGTGGCCAAAAAAACTGTCTTTTAGGGCTAATCTCCCATCACCACCCCAGGTACAGCCTTTCCGTTGGACTGACCTAGAGAGACGTTGACTGGGGCCGAGGGAGACCTCAGGTACAGGTGTTCTAGTTTCTGTAAAGGTATCTTTCCAGGGAGTTCCTGTCGTGATGCAGTGAAAACGAATCCGACTAGGAACCATGATGTTGCGGGTTCAATCCCTGGCCTCGCTCAGTGGGTTAAGGATCCGGCGTCGCCGTGAGCTGTGGTGTAGGTCGCAGACGCGGCTCAGATCCTGCGTTGCTGTGACTGTGGCGTAGGCTGGGGGCTACAGCTCCTGTTAGACCCCTAGCCTGGGAACCTCCATATGCCCCGGGTGTGGCCATAAAAACACAAAAAGCAAAAAAAAAAAAAAAAGGGTATCTTTCTAACCTGCCGTCTCTAATCGTAAATGAACAAATTAAAGTGGGATTATTAATCGGTCTGTTATAAACTGGTGCACAAGAACCAGGACTTACAGCCTTACCCACTCGGGCAAACTAGTAAAACTGGGGCTTCTAGATTTTTTTTGGTTGTTGTTGTTTTTTGGGGGGGGCTTCTAGATTTTAAAACCCTGAAGACTGGACTCTGGAACACACCCCCAGTGTCCACACCCAAGCCGCCAGCAGGCAAGCCAGCTGCTCTTTTACAATCTTTTCAGCTGCAACAAATGGAATATGTGCTTTACAGCCCAGGATTCTACTAGGACATCAGGACGCTGTCCTGCACATCACACGAAGGGGTGCAGTCACACTAGGGGCGAAGGCAACGGCAGGGGAAAGGAACACTTAGGACAGACAAAATGGGAATTCTACCAAGACAATTCTGTATAATAGTTAAGGGCACAGACTTTAGATTGGGATTGGCTGGGTCTAAATCTCTGCTCTGTGCAACTAATCACACATGACCTTGGGCAAGTTACTTTGACGACACCACTCTTCCAATAGTATTTGCTCACTTCACGTCTCTGTGTCACGTTTTGGTATTTCTAGTAATACTTCAAACTTTTTTGTTATTATATTTCCTATGGTGATCTTTGATGTTACCATTGCAAAAATATTATGACTCACTAAGGGCTCAGATGATGGTTAGCATTTAACAAAGTATTCTTAAATTATGATGTATCTATAGTTTTTTAGACATAATGCTATTGCACACTTAATAGACTACAGTATGGTGTAACATAATTTTATATGCACTGGGAAGCCAGAACAGTCATGTGACTTGCTTTACTGCTTTACCGTGGTGGTCTGGAACTGAACCCCAGTATCTCCGAGGCGTGTCTACATTATAATGATTTAAAATGTTAAAGTACAAAGAACTCAGATTGTGAATTTATTTGCAAAGTTTCCAATGGATGCCTCTCTGGTGAGGAAAACTTTAGTTAGACCAGTTCAGTACTTATATATACTACTAGTTATGACTTTTTTCCAGTTTAAGCTATAGATTTGAAAAGGGAGGGGGGAAGACAATATTTTTGTTTAATGGGAAGCTTTCAATTGTTCATTTGAGCAGAATGCATTTTTCACAGAGGACCTTACTTTGCACAGTAAACCGTGGTAGGTGCTGTGTGGCACAGAGATAATAACAAAGGACCTGGCCCTCCAGGAGACCTCAGACTAGTGGTGTTAAAAAAGACATGGGCATAAATGAGGGGCTCACAATCCTCATAGGAGGGAAAGACCCATATATGCGGTGGGGGTGGGCTTGAACTTGGACAGTTTCATAGAAGAAAGCATTTCTATTTGAAATAAAGTATTTGTGCATTTTTAGTTGAAACTTAAAGTATACAGTACATTTTAGGAGTTCCCGTCTTGGCGCAGTGGTTAACGAATCTGACTAGGAACCATGAGGTTGCGGGTTCGATCCCTGGCCTTGCTTAGTGGGTTAAGGATCTGGCGTTGCTGTGAGCTGTGGTGTAGGTCGCAGACGCCCTTCGGATCCTGCGTTGCTGTGGCTGTGGCATAGGCCAGCGGCTACAGCTCTGATTAGACCTCTAGCCTGGGAACCTGCACATGCCGCGGGTGTGGCCCTGAAATGACAAAAGGCAAAAAAAAAAAAGGTATACAGTACATTTTAAAGATAATTTTCCATGTACTGGGAATAGTGTAAGGAAATGGAGGGCTTGGGAACCCTAGGGAAAATACTGGAATTTCCGATAGTCCAGTTTGATGAAAGAAATGGGTAAGACAATAATGAAAGATCTGGCTACAAAGGTGTGTTGAGAAAACTGAATTTCATTTTGTGGTGGATACCAGATTTGGAAGCAGATAAATGTATAATTATTTATGCAATTATGGGTAAGAAGTATATTCAAATACCATCCATAGTTATTAATATATAATTAAAATATATTTTTCATTTATAAATTAGAGGGAATCTTTAATAAAATGTATATATTATAAATAATTCATATATAAAAATGTTCATTGGACAGCTTCATGCCTTTTCACTGGAAGAGGCCATAATACCAGGGATGTCAGAAGGCAATCTCAGTAACTCTTCTGCTTCTTCTTGCAAAGCCTCTGCTTTTTCATGCAACAGCATCTACAACGAAAAATCAAGGCATGAGGCAAAAACACATTAGACACTGGAATCCTTACATATCAGCGATCTAGACATTAAAACTAATAATGAGACTGTAAAATAGCCACTTAAGGACAAGTGATTATAGTATATGAAGCTGAGGCATTTAGTTAAAGCCATTTTAGCTGATCATTGCACTTGGTATACCAAAAATAAGGGAGCTTTAATACTCTCAAAGATTTGTTTTATTGAAGACTCAGCCACTTAAAAATTAACTTTTAATCTATAAAATTTAAGACAATTTTGCAAAAATTTAATTAGTTCTTGAAAATATTACCTTTATATATGTATTTCATTACTCCTCAAAGTTTAGTATGCTATCTTTTAAAAACCTGCCAAAGTTTCAAAGAGAAGTTTTATTCCAACTTCTGAAATTAACATGGTTAATTTCAAAAGAAGCATAATGAGCCAAGGAAATATTTCTAAACACGGTGCATAATGGATGTCAATGGACGTGTTTGCTGAATAATGATCTTCCCCCTTTCTTTAAAAAACTAGAAATAAAGTGTTGGTATTTGCTGCAACTGGGTTTTGTGTACGTTATGGGTGTGAAATATTTGTACTACTTCTAACATTTTTTATAATAAAAAGCTTAACAAAATCACATAGAGAAAAAAAACTCTCTACCAATTTGATAAAAAAACCTAGCATTACGTAGCATTATATAAAGGAAATGAAGTGTAATTAGATAAGCTTTCCAGCAGCTGAGGTAATGGTGACCACGTAAAATGAATTTTCCAACACATCCTGTAAACACTCTATAAGAATAACAAGTAAACAATCCAAAACTCACATGTCATCGTTACTACAACACAGAGAACACCATCAACATCAAATTACTATAGCAATTTGTTTATCCCTTAGAAGCCAACTAGTAACCTCTGTTACTAGTTACTAATTCTTTTTTTTTGTCTTTTTTTTTTTTTGCCTTTTCTAGAGCCACACCCGTGGCATATGGAGGTTCCCAGGCTAGGGGTCTAATCAGAGCTGTAGCCGCCGGCCTACACCACAGTCAGGGCAATGCGGGATCCGAGCCGCGTCTGCAACCTACACCATAGCTCATGGCAACGCTGGATCCTTAACTCACTGAGCGATGCAAGGGATCGCAACCCTCATGGTTGCGGGTTTAGTATAATTATTTATACTAAACTTTCCTGTTCAAATTACTGTGTAGTTTCTGTTCCTAATGACTAGCCTTGACAGAAAGTAAGAAAGTACTCCAGTAACAATGGGAACAGGTCAAAAAGACCCAGGGAGGAGCTGGCAGGGTTACTTGCTAGCCAATTCTGAGGCCATTTTTAATGATAGTAATGGATTGTAACTCACTGATAAGTATGAAACAATGGTTCATTCTGATATAAATAAATGAAGAAATAAATGATGAAGGGAAATCTTTTCCCAAAGTAAAATGCCTATAAATAAATGTAGAAGGAATAATGGAAAATCACCATTTGACAAATATCATAGAAATAACCAAGTCAGGCAAAAATGATCAATGGATGTTAAAACAACTGTGTGAAAGTTTAATGAGGAATAGGACATCTACATAATCTCAAAGTATCCATTCCCAAAATACTAATTACAAAGGGAAAAATAATAACTATATAGTAGAAAAACTTGCCAGGTGACACTTCCTTAACCAAATGATTAAAGTCATTATCGGTAATGGGATAAAGTGACATCCTGTGGTTCCTGATATGATGTACTAAGGACACACATCATTTTTGTGGCATTCCTACAAAAACTCATTAACCTCAATATAATCATAGCTGGTTTCTTTATTTCCATTCTTGCTCCCCTATCTGCAACCTCTAACTGACTCTTCTACTCAAAATCCTGCACGAAATATCCACTTTCCTCTTTTCTTTTTTTTTCTTTGCCTTTTGTCATTTTTTAGGGCTGCACCTGCGGCTTATGGAGGTTCCCAGGCTAGGGGTGGAATCCGAGCTACAGCTGCCAGCCTGTGCCACAGCCACAGCAACGCGGGATCCGAGCCATGTCTGCGACCTACAGCACAGCTCACGGCAACGCCAGATCCTTAACCCACTGAGTGAGGCCAGGAATTTAACCCGCAACCTCATGGTTCCTAGTCGGATTCGTTTCCACTGAGCCACGATGGGAACGCCCCACTTTCCTCTTTCAAGCTGGCTGGAAAGCAGAAGGGACAGTGGGAACAAGACCATGTACCTTAGTCCATAAGATGGAAACCATGTATTAAGATTGGCTGAGCAACGAGACACAGAAGTCATATGGGTCCTGGGACACACCCTGATTCCTCATATCACCTATGAACTGCTTGTGCTTGAACTTGTCTAATAAACATTTAAAGTCACTTATTTTGGTCATTATTACGGCAGCTCCCTTTGTATCCTTAATAATAGATAGTCCAACTCCACAGCCCTGCTCTATCACTTACTGACTAGCTGTGTTTCCTTATGTAAGTCACTTAATTTTCTTTACGTGCATTTATTTATTTATTCAAATACTTGTTATCTACTATAGGCCGAATAATATGCTAAGTGCTATAGCAATGGAAATAACTGCAACTTCATTCCTACGAACCCAAAGAACTAATCTCATGGAATGTGTTTCAGTGGCCTCATTTGTCATCTAAATATAACACCAACTCTGCCACTTCAAAGGGATGTTGTGATGGTCAATTAAAGTAATATCAACAATGTGAGTAGGATCCAAAAAAATAAGACGGAAATGACTTTTTAGCTAATTCTGAGCTATATATATAACAATAGCATAACAATGAAGTTTAAAAAAAAAAAAAAAACTATGCAATTTCAGACCAGAAGGCTAGAACTGAGGTTGAGATCAAGAAGGAAACAACCCCAAATGCTGTGTGATGCACTTACCCACATCGGGGGGTGGTAATGACAGACTGGATGGAGTCCAGCAACGGGTAACCAGGATAGTGAGCAGCCTACAACTAGATTAGGCTACAGATTACTTACCACACGCGAAAGAAACAGAAACGAGAAACCCCTGGAGGCAACAAGAGCTGTTTTTAAGTATATGAAGAATGACCAGACGCAGAAAGGAACAGCCTGGTTCCACAGGGTAATGCTTCGGTGCCATGTAGACATTTTAAGGCAGCCTTGTTATATTGGAATGCTCTTTGTAACACTCTGAGTCCAGAAATAGAACTACTTAATTTTTGAGGTTGTAAGGTCCTGGTCAGTGAAGGGGTTTAAAAGTGGGAAGACCAGATATTGGGGATGCTGAGGAATGGACTTTTATGAAGAGTGGTGAGACGCAGAATTCAATATGTTCCAGAATTCCTTGTACTTTAGTGAACTCTTGAAGGTGTCTTTATTTTTTAGGAGCTCCTTTTCCTCTTTTTAGCGAGCCTTGTATCATAAGACATGCACTTTTTTTTTGTCTTTTTTTGCCTTTATGTACAGCCGCACCCACAGCATATGGAGGTTCCCAGGCTAGGGGTCTAACAGGAGCTATAGCTGCCGGCCTTCACCACAGCCACAGCAACGCGGGATCCGAGCCGCGTCTGCAACCTACACCACAGCTCACGGCACCGCCGGATCCTTAACCCACTGAGCAAGGCCAGGGATCGAACCCGCAACCTCATGGTTCTTAGTTGGATTCGTTAACCACTGAGCCACGAAGGGAACTCCAAGACATGCACTATTTTTATCCACATATTGTGAGTATATACTTTTGCATCAATAGTTAAATATTTTTGCTTTTATGTCTAAAGTATAAGGAGATTACACTACAAAGTATCATAAAGATTAAATAACGGTTTGATTGCTTACCTTGGCTGATGAAACAATTTGTTTGGCCTGGCGTCTTGATAAATGATCAACTGTCCTTATCAGCACTTCAGGATTTGCATTAGCTAAGTGCACTAGACTTTTATAACCTGCATTGTATAACTGTTTTGCTCGACCCTGAAAAGTATTACAAAAACCATTAGGATCAGAAAAAAATAAGTATCTTATTGAAGGGAAAAAATTCACATGCAAGAGATAGGCATAAACTAAGATAACAAAGTAAATATGGAGAGTAACATGTTAGAATCTCGAGAAATTTTAAGAGATGCATTTGGGTGGTTGCCATCTGACTTCAAGACAGTTAGCTTTCTGTGCAGCTTAAGTGAAGTGATGTATGTTGCAATCGGAAATGAGAAACTCATTAGAGCACTTAGGCTATGGGTATTATTTCAGATCCCCAATCAAATATTTTTGTGCAATATCCCTAAATGTTCTCACCATCTACTCAGGGCACCTCTGGGTGTGTGTGTGTGTGTGTGTGTGTGTGTGTGTGTGTGTGAAACAGAAATTAAAGAAACTAGCTGAGAATACTTTTTCTAATTCTCTTAAAAAAAATGTAAATGATCCACCTAGTTACCACTACCTTCAACGAGCACTGTCTACACTGACAGAAGGCAACTCTTCTCTGGAGTGGAGGAAGAAAGGGATGCTAAGAATGAGGGTAGCACACACACTGTTTGAGGAGAGGCACCCCTAGCTCCCCCGTTATTTTTTCCCCACAAATGTGATTTTTCACCAGGACTGTCCATGGATGAATAGGGATTTTTGGGAGGCCATGTCAGCAATTTATGATTTATTTATTTATTTAAGCAAGCCAAGTCTTTATTACAAGAAAGCAAATAGCTCCCAGGGCTGCTAGGAGAGGGGAGAAAAGCCCCAGATCTCTATTGTCTCATAGGGGTTTTTATACCTTAAAGATGAGGGGGTACCAATGTGGGGTCCAGAAAGATATGGTTCTCTCCCATTGGCCTTGCCCAGTTACCTATATCAGTCCTTGTCCAATACGGGTCTTAGGGGTGGAGGCAGCAATTTATTTTTATTTATTTATTTATTTATTTATTTATTTATTTATTTGCTTTTTAGGGCCACATCCACGGCATATGGAAGTTCCCAGGCTAGGGATCGAATAGGAGCTGTAGCTGCCAGCCTACACCACAGCCACAGCAATGCAGGATCTGAGCCTCGTCTGTGACCTATACCACAGCCCATGGAAACGCCAGCTCCTTAACCCACTGAGTGAGGCCAGGGATTGAACCCATAACCTCATGGTTCCTAGTTGGATTCGTTTCCACTGCACCATGATGATAATTCCTGGAGGCAGCAATTTATTTGAAAAAGAAAAAAAAAGAATCCCATGATAAATAGCAATAAGGCTACCGATGTCACTTACCCTGTGACGCAATAGTAAAACCTGATTTTTCTGTTAGTTGAAATCACCTCAGTAGGAAACGAGGAAGCTACTAACCTCTAACACTCCAGTCACTTCCATGAGGGGGATCAGCTCTGCCTTTACACAGTAAGTCAACTTCTTGGTAAGTTCCACCAAAAGGGCTCTGTAGACCCAGAACTCCTCCAGTTCCTGCAGAATAAAAAGAAATATGAGGAATTTAAATTTGGGAAGTTATTTCAAAGTCTAGTTTTTGTGGTAGGGAGCTCACAGAGGACTCTCCTTTGGGCAAACTCTGGAAGCTGGGTTAAGCCAGAGGTGAATAAAGACGCCAAGCAAAATTATTATGAGGAAACATGGCAGAGACTGGGCAATTTGATGAAATGGCTTTATGGTGAGGAAAAAGGCTGGAAATTGAAAAATAAGCCAATAGGAAGAATTCTATTCATTTTTACCAAAACAGTCAAGTGAATGCATAGTTTTTCTTTCACAAATGACTGCAAACAATTCCTATCTCTGGAAATTTATCCCGAAGACAAAACACTAAAGATGGAAGGATTCAAGTGCAAGAGAACACTCAGTACAGCAATATTTAAAATAATAATATCAGAAGCCATGAGTCAGTAAATCTTAAAAGCTGCTGGGTAAATGGGTATTCATTCTATATTGTCTTGTCCTTTTCAATATATGGGTGACATTTTCTATAACTTTTTTTTTTTCTTCCTTAAGTTCCCTTTCTAACCTTTGAGCACCACTGTGAGCATTTGTGATGCATAGAGCAACACTAGCTAGCTGTTTTGTGACCACTAGAAGTAGTCAATGCACTAAGGATGGCAGCATAAAAAGAAGAAAACAAAACCTTCAGCAGAATTACTGAGTCAATCAATCCCAAAATGCTTTAGCTCTGGCTTTCCTGCTATACAAGATAATTATTTTTCCTTATGGTTTAAATTTCTGTGGGGCTTTTCTGTTACTTGTAGCTAAAAGCATCTTAACTAATATGATGGGTATACTATTTTATCTTGCCTACATAACTTTTTATAAAGAAAAAAAGCACTTTAAAATGTTGAAAATACATTCATGAGAGTTGTCACGTAGACTGACCCTAGGATCAACTATCATATTATAGTTTTTTTTCAAGTCAAATCTATAGATTCTTTCACTTGAACAACTCCGTAAGGCTCACAACCTTGTAGGGCTAAGTAAAATAAAGGTACAGGATATTAGGGAATGCACCTTTAAATATGAAGAACACAGAAAACTTAAGAAAATACATTATAAAGGCCAGCTTCTCCTTATTATCTGTATTTTTGGTCTTCTGATTAGCTAGCATGTAATGAGGGAATATAAGCTAAAATTTAAAAATCAGCATAAGAGAATATATATATATGTATGACCGCGTCAATTTGCTGTATAGCAGAAATTGGCACAACAACTACACTTTAATAAAAAAATTAAACCAACACAACAACAAATCAGATAAGTCAAAGATATTTAGAAAGATAAATCTGCTAAAATAATTATCAATCAACCCAAAGTCAAGTAATTTTAGATTTACTCCCTTCATTAGCACATATGATAGAATTAACTGCCACATGCATACATAGAATAAGACAGGGCACATGAAGTAGATTTTAAAAATAGAATTCATAGTAAAAAAAAAAAGGTTTTTTTTTTGGTTTGTTTTTTTAAAGATCTCACCCTCGGCATATGGAGGTTCCCAGGCTAGGGGTCGAATCAGAGCTGTAGCTGCTGGCCTACACCACAGCCACAGCAACGCAGGATCCGAGCCACGTCTGCAACCTACACAGCAGCTCATGGCAATGCCGGATCCTTAATCCCCTGAACGGGGCCAGGGATCAAATCTGGGTTCTAATGGATGCTAGTCAGATGCGTTTCCACTGAGCCATGGCAGGAACTCCAAGTTTTTTTTAAAAATGGAGCACACAGGAGTTCCCGTTGTGGCTCAGTGTGTAAAAAATCCGACTAGGAACCATGAAGTTGTGGGTTCGATCCCTGGCCTCGCTCAGTGGGTTAAGGATCCGGCGTTGCCATGAGCTGTGGTGTAGGTTGCAGACACAGCTCGGATCTTGCATTGCTGTGGCTGTGGTGTAGGACGGCGGCTACAACCCTAGCCTGGGAACCTCCATATGCCACAGGTGTGGCTCTAGAAAAGGCAAAAAAAAAAAAAAAAAAAGACAAAAAAAAGAATAAGGGGAGTTCCTATTGTGGCTCAGCAGTTAACAAACCGACTGGTATCTATGAGGATGCAGGTTCGATCCCTGGCCTTGCTCAGTGGATGGCTGGACATTAGTAACATACTAATCATACATTTTACACTGTTATCACTCAGGAGGACACACACAGAATCCACATCAACAGAGAAATGTTATTTTAAGAGCTGATTCCAAATACCTGAAACTATTGATAATAGCTCTAAGAGTAGGGATAACTGGTACTTTTGACTTATTACACATTTCAGTTGATTCTACCATTTTTGTATATTACATGTATGTATACAGTATTTTTGTAAGTGGATAAAAACAAAGATGTATTTAAATAAATTTGAGTGTTTTGTAATAAGTCAACACTGAGAAAACACTAACGGGTTTTTGAGTTTAGTAACAGTTTAAACAGAAGATGCACAGAGCATAAATCGTCTGTTTAATGGAATTACCTCACAGAAATGTAACACACAAGAGGAGAATGCCGCAGCTCCAGAAAGAAGATTTTGTATATATCCTCGAGGCATATTAAATTTTTCAGACACACGCCAAATGTTGGTCTCTTTGAGCAAGGTATACAGGACAAAAGACAGGTATAGTCTGTTGACAATGTTCTTGTCCACCTTCTAGAAAGACACAAATCAATTTTATGTACTGGATCTGCTAAAAACATACATTACATTCAAACTGGACAAAAGGTAAAGTGAAAGAAGTTGTACCACAGGAAAGCAAGGAAAGAATAGTTCCATGGAAATAAAAGCCAAGTTCTAACGTATGTACTTTATATTGGTTCAAAAGATCATTTTTCCAAGTATAAAAGGGGGAGTATGTCAAATGGTTTCTAATTTAAACTTCCTTCTACAAGCAGTGTAGTGAGTTTAACTGTCTTCCCCTCCAAAGCCATGTTCAAGTCCTAACCTCTGGTACCTCTGAAAGTGACCATCTTTGGAACCAGGATCTCTGCACATGTATTTAGTTGGGGACCTTGAGATGACATCATCCTGGATGTACAGGGGGCCCCTTAGGGGCTCATTATTCAATGACTGGGAACCTAAGAGGAGAGGACTAGAGTGACACAAAGAAAGTGATGTGAAGATGGAGGCAGACACTGGAGGGATGTGTCTAAGGGTTGCCAGCAACCACCAAAAGCTAAGAGAGAGGCAAGACGGTCTCTTCCTCAGCCTCCAGAAAGAATCACCACCGTGGTTGCAGACTTCTGGCCTCCTGAGCTGTGACAGAAGACATTTCTGCTGTGAAGGAACTGGGGAAATCGTTATATTTACTGTAGGATCTGTGGGCAGTATATGTGTGTGATTGTGATTATAAATTAGATAAACGTATTTGTTTAGATAAACATGTTAACAAGCTAGTCTATATTGTAAACTAAGAGTAAATATTAAGTCTATGATTGCCATATGTCATAATAAATAATGTTTCCAAAGTTAAAATACTAAAGGAGAAAAAATGCTTCCTGTAGTTGACGATTTCTGTTCTGTGCACTGCTTTTGACTGCGGTGTCTAGTGATTATTTTTTTTTGTAAAGCATTTCATAGCTAATATCAAGCTAACTTAGAGACTGACTAATTCATACTTAAAATTGGAAGGAAAAAAAAGGGATGAACTTGAAAGAGTAAAATAAGTACAAAATATAAAATTATATCCTTTACTAAAGTAAAAGAACATTTGAAATGAGAACTTAGGGTGGCACATTGATGTAAGAATTATAGATTCTGCATGTTGACCCTGGATCACCCTTTTAAAAAGCATTAAGTTGAAAAAAGCATGATAGTTGAATAACAAGTAGGAAAAGATCACTTTTTAATTTCCCAATTTTAGTGCATCTTCATTATTAACTATAAATTGAGTCAAGGAAGATTTTGCTTAGAATGTATTTTCCAAGCCAAGAAAAATGATATAATTATACTACATGGCAAGATAAGCCACATTATACCAATTTCAAGATCTTTTACAAGAAATGTTTAAAGAAAAGGCCTTTTTCAGTGTAGAGAAATCAATTAGATTTTTAAGTACAATTTAAGTAGATGTTCTGTAGAATTTTTTCTGTGGCACAGGCTGGCAGCTACAGCTCCGATTCGACCCCTAGCCTGGGAACTTCCATATGATGCAGATGCAGCCCTAAAAAACAAAAGAAACATTCAAAAAACATTAAACTAGAAACTAATCCACTTGTAACTAAGATAAATTCATGCCCATACTACTTTAAATATTTAATTATCAACTGAACAAACATTTACCAACTGTATTTCATAAAACATAACAAAAAATTCTGATTCAAGTTTTAAAAGATGTATTATTCTAAGATTTTATAAATGGTTATTATTTGATAATGAGTTCCAAATTAATATGATTTTGTTTTTACCTTATTTTTATAGAGTTTGATATAAAAGATTGTTTTAAGAAATATTTTTATTCAACATTTTGAAGGTCTGAACAATATAGCCATTTCTGAGGTAAAAAACCCAGTCTAAATATTGCCAACATGAATACTGAAGTACAATATAGTTATAATTTTATGATATAGCAATACAGCAGACAGTCGCACCATTCAATTAAAATGTAAGTAAATACCATCTTCCATTTTTCAAAATTATACCGGTAATATCTATGTAAAATTAAAATATAAATGGGGAAATGATAGGCAAGATAATTAGTAGATTACCAAATCAAAATGAAAAAAAGTGTAGTAAGAGGTGGAAAATGATATTCACTTAAGGAATTTGAAGGCACTTTTGCCAAAGAATTACTTCCACTTCTCGTAAAGTGAGTGCACGCAGTTGACACTTGCTTCATGTTCATTGACTGAACTTCGAAACACCAAAACATATCACACAAGAAGACCAGCTTCTCCACTTCAATCTTCTAAAATACTTAATGTATCAAGTACTAGACTGGGAGTTCTCTGAGGACAACAAAGAGCAACAACAAAAGCAAAAAAATCCCAAACTCATACTATCAGAATCCTTGAGAATGCTCAAGAAAAAGTTTCTAGAAAACATCTTTTTCTCCCTGAACTGAACTTATTTCAGGATTCTAAAATATTGTGAAAACATTTTACACTTTATAATGTAAGCCATAAGTAGCTCAAGAAAAACTAGATTAATAAGTTTTACCTTTTCCTATGATAAAAGCCTTATCTGTGCATGACTATTTTAGAAATACAAAGGTAAAAAAAAAAGGGCCATCACACCATTCAGAAATAAACACTCTTCTAAAATTTCTGGTCTTCAGATATTTTAAATAGTAAAATAGGAATTATATTAAAGAAAAAAAAAGGTGAACCCAAAAGACCAAGTCAATGAAGGAGATGATACAACAGTATTAATTCTGTTAAATGAACTCATTTAGGAATGTAAAAAAGACTATGGTACCTTCTTGATAGCTTGACCTGATGCTTTCTTCCCAATAAAGTTCTCAGAGACTCCAACCAGAGTAGCTACGCTTTGTTCTGCTGGACTGAGCTGGCTAAACTACAGAGAAAAAGGGTAAATATGTAGTAAAATTAAATGGTAACTTTAAAAAGTCTGCCATTTGAACCAAATCCAGTATTTACTGCGATGTCACATTTTCATGATTAAAAAACCCCACAAATTCTATTTACAAATATTGCAAGCTTAAAAGATACATTTTTAAAATATACATACTTTAGTGGAATGACTTAAAGACCATAGACTATGATTTCCATAAACTATGTGCTTCTGTTTAACATGGGAGATGTCTGAAAGGAGGGAGAACAGGAAAAGCTTTTAAAGTAACTACATTTTACAGGACCACTTAGAAAACCTTAGAGTAATATTTTAAAAATATGACATAAACAAAGAAAGTTAATTTCTGCAGCCAAAAGCTGCATATGCTTCTCCCTAATATGTGTTCACACATCTAGCCTCCCACAGTAAAATCGTAACAGACTGTACTCTCCCACTGGTTTCGTAACAGGTACGGCCAGTTGCACCCTGCTACTGGCGATAAAGATGATATTCCTTCTCAGGTATTAACATCACTGGGTTTGGTGTGTCATCATCATGTGTGACTCTGATAGGCTCTCATATAATTAAACTCTCAGCCATCAGGGATGGCTTGTACGGTTTTCTTCACGTTCCAAGTATTACAAAATGTGGTGGTCACCAAATCATAGGAGTCATTAATTATCTTTGGGGGAATGGGACCAGGGAGGATCCTTTTTTCTTTTCTGCACTGTTCTTTTTTATTTTATTTTTTTTAATAATGAACATGTTTATATTTAACAGAAAATATCTAAGCAAAACAAAACAAAAATGCTATTGCTGTATCACTCCTTTAAAAACTGAAAGACAAAAGGCCCAATTTCAAATACACTTTAATACAAAAAAAAAGTGAGTAATCACTTGATAAAAACCCTATCACGAGTAATAAGCTAAGGAGCTTGTATTATGGAATCTTATCTTCTCACCTGCCTGAAGTAGACCATCCAATCAGGATCACACTGTGAAGCCATTTCATAGGGAGTTGTTAGGTAAATTAGATGAAGCAGGCTTTCAAGCACAAGTCCTTCCAGCCCCTTTTTTAAGTCTCTGTAGAGAATGTCACAATAAGCCAAATCTATAGTTCCTAAAAGAAAGACACAAAGAGTTCATCTTCCATACAGAAGGGGGAAAGAGGTGATGTTAAAGGAAGTCTGATTCAGGAGTTATCTAAATCCAGCAAAAAGTCTTGAGAGTCTCTTACTAGGTAATTAGGCACGATTATTTTAGAGGGCATTTTGATAGTATCCATCAACATTTAATAAGTACATACCTTCTGACCCAACTACTCTATTTTGGGAATCTAACCCAGAGAGACATCTCCTTGCACATCCAAAAATACATGAGTAGAGATGTCCATGTAGCCTTGTTTATAATGAGAAAGATCAGAAAGAGCGTAAATGCCCATCAATAGAAGCATGGTTCAATAAATTGCAGTGTCCGTACTATGGGTGACCACAGTATTAAAAGAAAAAGGAGGTAGATTTAAAGGGGCTGACATGGGAAGATGTTCATATTTTATACCAGTGAGAAAAGCAAGCTGCCTGAAGATGCTTATACTATGTAATATGTGTGTGTATGTGTACATGTATATGCATATACACACACACATATAATACAGACATGTATACACATACACTTAAAATTTAGGAAGGATATATTTATCAACTTGTTATGAAATTTACAGAAAATGTCTGGAATGATAGAGACCACATTGCTGTTCTCCACAGGATATCAGGATGTGTACGACTGCTGGGGGGGGAGGGGAGCACGGAGGAGGAATGACCACTTTTTTTTTCCATATGCTTTTGCAATATTCTAAACTACTTGGGATTCAAAACATTTTTCAACTTTTTCAAACTGAAGTAGTCTGACAGAGAGTAACATAAGATTAACATTACTAATATGAAGCTACAAATCCATTTTAAAATTACAGAATAATTTATATTTTTTTCCAATCCCATTCGTAATGGGATTTAGGTAAACTCTTACCCTTAAAAGAAGCTCGTCCCAACTTCGTAATATGAAAGCTATACTGGAACTCTTCCTCAGACCCCTGAACAGTGTCCTTTTGCAGAAGTCCTTTTTCTGTCAAAATAGTGTCTTTTTGTAGGAGTCCTTTTTCTGTCAAGTATCTAAGTGATTCGACAGTTATTTCCCATAGACTTTTTTCTTTCGACAAAATCTTTTGCTGAACACCAAAAAAGGTACCATTCATAAAATGATATATGTCACCAAGAGTTGTTGCAATCTGAAACAATTTAGGACGTAATTGGAGCATCTTCCCTAATTCAAGGCATCATTTGAATGAATATTCAAGATGACAACTCATTTCCATACCTCAAAGCTATTTAAATAAAAAATTATAAAAATCTACATAGTTGCGTAATTTTATAATGACATTTCAAAATTACAAGAAAAAAACAACTTAAGGGAGAAGATAGTTATCATATTCACACTTTTAATGAAAACATCTATACATTTCTTATTCAGAAATTCCTTAGGTTTTTGAATAATTTTTCACAATATCTCCAAAGCTGTGCTGTTTACTCTCCAACCAATTATCACTAATTCCTACTCAGCCTCCTTCAGAAATCCTCCCTCTGTCCCTCTCCACCCGCCTGTGAAAAAACATTCTTTAGCTTTAAAAATTGTATTAAACACACACACACACACACACACACACACACACACACACACACAGAAAACACAACAGTAAGTCTAACTAAAACAGTCTCAGGTGATACTTTCCCAGACTTGTCACCTAAAAATAAACGGCAGTTTTCTACCTCTTTTTGTCCCTTTTATTCCCATCTTCTCCTCTTTTGCTGCCTTACTTAGTATTTAGAACTTAAAAATGGCGGTCAGAAGTAATACTTAACCCACCATTTGGTATTCAGATGTAGAGCTGACTCTGAATTAGCATAATTTACATTAACCAATTTCAATAAAATCAATATGTTATACTAAAACATAGTCAATCAATAAGCATATTTCTCTCTCTGATGATATTTCAATTGGAAAACTTAAGTAGTAATTTCACATTAAACCAATATAAGAGATAACAAAAAATACTATGGAACACAGACATTTCCTATTGCTTCTCCTCTTTTTCGTTTTCCTTTTTCTTAAGCCCGAGGCATATGAAAGTTCCCAGGTTAGGGGTCGAATCGGAGCTGCAGCTGCTGGCCTAAGCCACAGCCACAGCAATGGGGGATCCAAGCCATGTCTGCCACCTTACGCTACAGCTCACAGCAACGCCAGATTCTGAATCCACTGAGCAAGGCCAGGGATAGAACCTGTGTCCTCATGGATGTTAGTCAGATTCCTTTCCGCTGAGCCACAGGAACTCTGCTAATTTCTAATCTTAGAGAAAAGAGTGTTTTCCTGTTGTGCCCCACCCAACTTTTTTTTTTTTTAAGTTTCTGCCTGATAAAGGCTATACTGATCTCACAAATGTTTGTGGCCACAGGACTACAGGTTCCCCTATTGGGCAGAGATACTGGATCATCCCACATCAGGTCCCATGTCTTTACAGCTCCTTGTAACCCCCAAAATATCCACCAAAATCTCTTATTTGTATTGGATGCCCAGTTAGGAATGGTTCCATACAATTCAAAGGATTAAAAATATACAAATAAATCTACACGTATCATGTTATAGACTATTCTTTTCCACACCAGATTAAAAGTGAACTTTTTTTCATTTTCTTTACAGTTTTCAAAAGTTTTTAATCTTCGCTGTCTTAGATAATAGTAATAAGATATAAAAATATTTAAAACTACCTTCAAACCAATCAAAGAGAGAAACAAAGTTTGGATTCCCTTGGTGAATTCTTGCACAAGATGGCTATAACAGTTTTCCAATGGTTTGCTTATTAACTCCAATACCTACAAGAGTTAAAGCAGTATTACGTTTTATGTTATATAAATGGTGTTACATATAAAATTGTATATTTTGCATAGATCTTGTGGATGCTGGGGGAGATAGAAAACATAAAGACAAAGAAAGAAGAATTTAACAGGTGTCCTCATGAAAATGGAAGAAGATAAACAGGAAAAGTATTTTTCATTGTTTGCCTAAAATACAAAACTATCTTAACCATTCTTTCTAATTCTTAATTATAGAGAAGGAAATGTTATTTAAAGAACTATTGATAATTTTTGAAAGATGATCTCATAAGAAGGCAAAGACCAAGAAAAAAACAACAAGAACAATCAGATTATTACCTTTTGCTTGTCTTTTTCTTGCAATATAAGGATACTCTCCCCAGCAGAATCTATTCCAGCACGGCCAGCTCTGCCAATCATCTGTTTATACTGACTCATCTTTAAAAATTCCTTAGCAACATAAGGGGCTCTTAAAATAACTCTATGGAATTGAGAAAATTAATTAAATGTGATATCCATCAAAAGCAATAGCATCTATTTTTTAAACTCTTCATTTCATATGTGATATTAAATTTAATAACATATTAACTCAAAATAATAGGTAACTACTACTTACCAATAATCTATGATGTCCTAGGTTCCTTGTGCACATCATCTGATCTCATAAAACTTTTGGTGATAATATTCTTATTTATTTATTTAAGTTTTCTTTTACAAAGGGGCTAACTGAAGTATAGATGAATGGCTTACTTATAAAATTAGTCATTACCAGAACCATAATTTGAATTTATCTCTACTTAGCTGCAAACCTCTATGGTCAATCCATTATGGAAATAATTTCAAAAGATTTCTGATTTGATTCTCTCCATAAAAGAAAAAATCTGACCATGGGCCACCAACATAAGCATATTGTTTATAACTCATGTTATTGTCAACTATATAAAATTGAAGATTTCAATTGTTTTTGACCTACAAATGGTGATTTCAATCCTGCTAACGTATATCGAAGTCTATAACCAGATTTCCTGTTCCAAGGTGAGAGAACACCGATGTCATTTACCTAAGTTAATCTACCTACTTTATTTATAAATATCAATGGACAGCTAAGATTACCAAACACATGAAGGAAACTAATGACATAAAAAACAAACAACAAAGAGTTCTCCTGTGGCTCAGCGGGTTAAGGATCCAGTGTTGTCACTGCAGTGGCTTAGGTCACTGCTGTGGAGCGGGTTCAGTCCCTGGCCCAGAAACTTCTGTATGTCACGGGCAGAGACAAATAGGAAAAAAAAAAAAAGATATACTTAGTAAAAAATGTAGTCCTAGTATTCAACGTAAAATCACCAAATGAGCAAAACAAGGACCTAGTCTATTGACAAAAGGCATAATTCAGCAATAAGATATTTGGAATAAACTTTTATATACCTAAATAGTTTTGAAATACAAAGCAAAAACTTATAAAAATGCAAAAATGGGAAGTTAACAACTCTATAATTAAACCAAGTGATTCTCTGAAATTGACATATCAAAGAATCACGAGTAGTGAGAAAACAGAACTAATAAAACATGATTAATAACTGTGGTCTCATTGAGCTATATAAAACTACACACCTAAGAGGAAATTCTTATTTTTAAATTTTCATGGATGATTTATAAAAATTGACCATTTATTTGAAAAAATGATACAAGTTTTAAAGTCACAAAGGACAAAGAGTGGAAATCAATTATACAGGCCCACAGCTTTGGTAATAACTGCGAAGGTAATCAGGATCTACTCTTAAAAAAGGTACTAGACTCGAAAGTCTTTATGGATGAGTTCCCTAAGGTTTTGAGGAAATCCCTATGTTAAATAAACTCTTTCATATCACAGAAAATTGTGGAAAGCTTGCCAGTTGTTTCCACACAAGGATCATAAACCCTAACATCAAAACCAGATAGGGGAGTTCCCACTGTGCCACAGTGGAAACGAATCCAACTAGGGACCATGAGATTACGGGTTCGATCCCTGGTCTTGCTCTGTGGGTTAAGGATCCAGCATTGCCGTGAGCTGTGGTGTAGGTCGCAGACGTGGCTCGGATCCAGCGTTGTTGTGGCTGTGGCGCAGGCCTGCAGCTATAGCTCCGATTAGACCCCTAGCCTGGGAACCTCCACACGCCCCGAGTGCGGCCCTAAAATGACAAAAAGACAGAAAAAAAAAACCACCGAAAACAGACAGAGGAGATCCCATCGTGGCTTGGTGGTTAACAAACCTGATTAGTATCCATGAAGACCCGGGTTTGATCCCTGGCTTTGTTCAGTGGGCTAAGGATCCAATGTTGCCATGAACTGTGGTGTGGGTCACAGAAGCAGCTCAGATCTGGCGTTGCTGTGGCTGTGGCGGAGGCTGGCAGCTACAGCTCTGACTTGACCCCTAGCCTGGGAACCTCCATATTCTGTGTGTGTGGCCCTAAAAAAAAAAACCAACCAGACAGGGAAGGCACCAAAGAAGAAAGGAATTCCAATAACAAGAAATCTACTGTTTCCTTTCTTCCTTTCCTTCTTCGCTTCCTTCCTTCCTTTCTGTGGGCTATGCCTATGGCATGTGGAAGTTCCCGGGCCAGGGACTGAACCTGTGCCACAGCTGTGACAACACTGGATCCTTAACCTGCTGAGCCACCAGGGAACTCTCATTTAATATTATTTTTCATCAAAAGATTAAAGGAAATAAATCAATCAACTCAGCAAATGATTTTTGATAAATTCTCTCCCACTACAGTGAAAGAATAAAACCACAAGAAAGCTGTTGGCAAGCCTGGAATTGGAAAGTTTGGGGCCTGGCCAACAACTACTTAAAACTTACCTTCGAGCTGGTAGGTTAACACCTGCTGCTAGGGTGGATGTGCAGGTAAAAAGGCAGAGAACTCCTGTGGAGTAGGCATCCTCCAAGAGCTTCCTTTCATTGCTTGTTAAACCACTATGGTGGTAAGCAACTCCAAACGGGATGGTGTGCTTTAAAACAGGACACAGGCTGCCACCGCTGATATCTTTCAAGTTCTTAATCAAGTCATGTTTTTCTTTCTCTCTGTGTTTCAGATATTCCCTAGAAAAAGATCTGTTAGAAATATGAATCCCTGATCTTATGACAAAGTGCCTCAAATTTTAATTTTACTAGATGCAGGTAAACATTCTCTTTAAAAACATATTACTTTCATTGATACTAGTACATAAAATGTTTTTAGAATTTGATTCTGATTTTGTTAACTATTAAACAGTCTCTCTCAGCCTTTCTGTGCATCATGGAGCCTTGTGAGAATGTGCCTAAAGCTAAAAACAAACAAACAAACAAACAAACAAACAAACAAACAAACAAAAAAGCCAAATATCCATATAAACACAACACAATGCAAGTAATTTCAGAGGGTTCAGGGACTTCCTAAAATTCATTCTTGTCCTTCCTATGAATCCATGGAAGAACACTGTTCTAAATGTTAGTTCTAAAGAACACTGTTCTAAACCACTGTTCTAGATGTTAGTTTTTCACATAAGCATACATCTTTATTGAAGATGACCTGTTTTGAGTCATGAATTTTCTTCTCTGAATATGAAAACATATATTATTAAATCATACATATTATATGTAAAATATTGACTGTCTAAACACTAGCATTTTAGAAGCCTCAGTAATATCCTACAATGTCTCCTGACCTAGAAGCACCTATTATTTTAAATTCCTCTCTAGAAAAGAGACAGGAAAGAAAGACTAAGCACAACTAACTACAAATTGACTTTAAAGCAACAACTTCTGAATACCAGTGGCAAACAAATATAATCTACGATACAAATATAATACACACGGCTCCATGTTGTTTTAGCATCCTTCATGGGAAGAACAGAAAGCTCCGGCTGGTGGTGACTGCAGAAGGCCAGTAATTGCATAACTCTTGGCTGCAGCTTGGGCCACATTTTATAACAGCCCCAAGATGATTCACCGTGCAGCCAAACCATCGTATTAGTCAGCATTCTCTTACATGAAGCCTTACAATTTTTCTCTGGCTATTTTACATATGTGAATTTCATAGTTCAACCTTCTTCAATGTCAGGGCCTTTAAGAATCTAGCATAACAACTTAACATAATGTTCTGCCAGAACTGATTAGTGCTTGTTAAATAAACAGCATACATGGCATATAAATCATAACAAAAATAGAATATTTTAAGAAAATTAACATACTTGCTTAAAATTTTGCATATCATTTCTGCTACATTTTCACAGTTCTTCTTTGTGGGACAAAAAACTAAGCAGGAATAATTGGGAATAACTTCTGTCACCAATGCTACCAAGTGATCAGGGTCCATCTTTTTCAGAGTGTCAGAATACTGTGCAACAAGATATAGGAACAAGGCAGTCAGCAATCATGAAAGCCTTTCATTTTACCAGACAGGTAAAGTACTTTACCTTCCTTTGAAAGGTAAGTAAACCGTCCGTAATTCTGAACTTCTTATTTAATAAATATCATCATTTAAAAGAAAAGATGTAACCTATATTAAACTGCAAAATGTTGTCCCACTTTTCTCTTAGGTTATTAGGGTTCGTTAGGTGTATTTAGTTTTAAATAAAGGAAGTGAAAATAGTTAATGTTATTAATAACCCCACTGCACGCCCACCTCCACCAAAGAAGAAAAAGTCTACAGAGGAAAATACAGATTGAGCCTAATAATAAAGAACTGCATAAATAAGCTATATCGCTTGCTATCACTAATAGTTTTCAAAAACATATATTCCATCATATTACAGGACTTAATCAGAAATAAAAAAAATATTCACCAAGCAGATACAAAGAATTCCAACAATATTAAGACAAATGTAAAGTTATTTAAAATATTACTTCCTTTGACTTTACTGAAAACTAATTAAGATACAGATTTAGAATAACATGTCTTTATAGAATTCTAAAACTGTTGTTAAACCCCTCCCTCCCTTTTTTAATGTCCTTCATATAAGTCACTGAACAGTAATACAGGTACACATTTACATTTTCACACACCAATATCTGAGCTATACGGCCCAGAAATATTTCTTGTTTTGCTCTTATTGCTGAATGAATAAGCACTAAGGCTCCTGGAGCCTCAAGGCCAAAAGAAATAACTAACAGTTTTGATTATTAGAGAGTTAGGTCCAAACAACTTAATTAAGTACATATTTCCTCACAAATTAGTAGCTATTTGAACAAATAATATACATCAATGAATAAAAAAATATTTTTATTTAATTCTAAGTAACCATCACAGCCCTCTAATGGGATGGGCACACAACTGGGTCCTGCACAGTCTTTCAAACCTCAGAAATCCTTATTTCCTGTCCCACATTGATTCTCACGTGGTATTTGCCTACAATAAGTACAAATCCCACCCCCTACCCCACCGCGCCTGCTCAACTTCACAAAGATACAATATCACAGAAAGGAATGCTCTGTGATCTAATGATAATGCTGGAAGCTGCCTATCTTGAATCAGTAGCTGTATGGCGCCCAACAGATATCAAGATCAACTGTTTCTCTCAAATATCTAGCCTGTCCCATGGCACCTTGCAACTCTGGTTGTGCCCAGGGCAGCTGGGCACAACGTCAGGGACCCTCACCTTCAAGGGTTATCAAGGTTACCTTATAATCAAGGAGACGTGAAAAAGTCATGCCATTCTCGGCTCTGCTGTCAACCTCATAGATTGTGTCATTTATCTTCAGATATTCTTTTAATTCAACCTTGAATTAAAAAGACATTTGCAATTAATATCATCTATCAATTCCCCTTTCCAGAATTTCAAATTTTGTAAAGCATACTGTAAAAAAAGGAAAGCCACACAAAATTTTTAGCTTTCTAAAGTATGTAAAATGCTTCAACTTGAAAGCTGTTTCCGTAGTTCCCGTCATGGCTCAGTGGTTAATGAATCTGACTAGGGACCATGAGGTTGCAGGTTTGATCCCTGGCCTTGCTCAGTGGGTTAATGATTCGGCATTGCTGTGAGCTGTGGTGTAGGCTGCAGACAGCTCAGATCTGGCGTGGCTGTGGCTCTGGCGTAGGCCAGAGGCTACAGCTCTGATTAGACCCCTAGCCTGGGAACCTCCGTATGCCACAAGTGGAGCCCTAGAAAAGGCAAAAAGACAATAAATAAATAAATAAAATAAAAGCTGTTTCTTTCCTGTCTAAGTTTCTTTTTTCCTTCAAATCAAAACAGGGGTACGGGAGTTCCAGCTGTGGCTCAGTAGTTAATGAACCTGGCTAGTATCCATGAGGATTCGGGTTTGATTCCTGGCCTTGCTCAGTGGGTTAAGGATCTGGTGTTGCCATGAGCTGTGGAGTAGGTTGCAGACATGGCTCGGATCCAAGTGTTGCTGTGGCGGTGGCATAGGCCACAGCTGCAGTTCCCATTCAACCCCTGGCCTGAGAACTTCCATATGCCACCAACGTGGCAGTAAAAAAAAAAACGGGAAAAAAAGAAATCCTTTTGAAGAGCCACATATCTAAAAGGAAATCAGGGAGTTCATTGGTGGTCTAGTGGTTGGCGCTTTCATTGCTGTGGCCTGGGTTCAATCTCTGGTCTGGGAACTGAGCTCCCACATCAAGGCACTGCTTGCTGTGGCCAAAAAAACAGGAGATCAGACACTTGTATCTGTCACAAGAGCAAATATAAATGAGTCGAGTCTTTTTTTTTTTTAAATACATACACATAGAGAAACCATAGTATTTTATTTTGTTGTCGTTATTTTTCAGCCATGTCCCCCAGCATGTAGAATTTCCCAGGCCAGGGACGAACCCATACCATAGCAGCAACCCAAGCCACTGCAGTGACACCAGATCCTTAAGACACTGAGCTATAAAATAACTCCCAAATGTATTTATTTATTTATTTAGCCTCTTTAGGGCCGCACCCCCAGCATATGGAGGTTCCCAGGATAGGGGTAGAATTGGAGCTGTAGCCACCAGCCTATGCCACAGCCATAGCAACGCTGGATCCGAGCCACATCTGTGACCACAGCTCACGGCAATGCTGGATCCTCAACCCACTGAACAGAGCCAGGGATCAAATCTTCGTCCTCATGGATACTGGTCAGAATCATTTCTGCTGAGACATGATGGCAACTCCAAAAATGTCTTTTATTAAGGAGTTATTTGTATTACTCCTCAAAACTTAAAGCTGTATAAGTCATTGGTTTTAACCGAAATACTACTGTAATATTTTTAAGTACTTTTAGGCAAAAAAAGCTTGTAAATAAAGCTCACTGAATTTTAAAAGAATAGCATCTAATCTGACAATTAAGGCTAGAAAATGTCTCTCAAAAATTTTCATATTTAGTAAAAATGTAAAAACACCAAATTTCCATTTAAAATTTGGTGAGTCTAAAAAATTATTTTCTGAACATCTATTTAGTTAGATACTGAAACTGCAGAGCAGATGAACAATATAAGCTACTCTCAAATAACTATGAATTACATTTATTTATTTTCGTGAAGACTTTTGGAAATACTGTTACTGAGGAGTTTAAATTTAAATCCATGGGAAGTCTTAACTTATTTTAAAAAAGCATTATAACTACCAAAGCATAAATAGTTGAAAATATAACTTTAAAAAATTTTTGTAAGTGCCAATAACTTGAAACATGAATCACTAAATTCTCACTGAATGCAAAAAAATGTACCTTACCAAATATAAAGTGGAAAAGCAGAATGAAAAATTTCATTCAATAAATATTCACTGAAGGCCCAAGGGCCAGGCAGTGTTGCAGGAGCTAGAGATACCGGTGGTGACCCAAGTCAGGACCCCTGACCCCACAGAGAGGACATTCTCTGCACACACTTGTGAGCATTTGGCTGTGGTGAGTGGCCTCAAGCTCCTTCACCACTCTTAGAATTTTCGTATCATATGTTCGCTACTTTTCTTTCTAAATAGAAGATGGCACGTAACGAATCAAACCTTAGGTACATACTGGTCTAAACTGACTGCTGTAATACTCCGCTTGCAGGAACTCTTGTAGGTCTTCAACATTGTTTAACGTTGCACTCATACCAATAATTTGAGTTGTTTCTAAAAAAAAAAATCCAAAATATTGAGGAAAAAGTGTCATTTAGTATATCATAACAGTAATTTTATCAACCTTTCTGTGTTCTTAATTCTTCCCGAGTGTTTTGGGAAATGGTGACAGGTAAGAAAAATACAAATACAGCTGCTCTGAACAATTGGAGGGTTAGGGGCACCGACCCTCTGTGAAGTCCAAAATCCATGTAAAACCGAGAGTTGGCCCTCCATATCTTTGGTTCTATTTCCTCGGATTCAACCAGCCACAGGTTGTGTGTACTGTAGTATTTACTATTGAAAAAAATCCACGTATAAGGACTCATGCAGTTCAAACCTGTGTGATTCAAGGGTCAACTGTCTGTTACCAGAGTATTAATCTGGAGGGTGATATTACTCAGAAGAGAGGTATAAACTGGGAGATTATACCTCCCAACAGAGATTGGGAGCCATCAGCACACAAAAAGTGCTTGAAGTCATGAGTACGGATGAGAATTAGCAGAAATTGTATGAAGTAGGAAACAGAGAAGAGTCTAAGGTGAGTCTATGGGGACACCAATGTACATGATGAACATGCTTAGAAATTAGTGTCACAAAAAAGGATAAAAGGAGAAAACTAAAGAGATTCCTTTCATTCAAATATCTATTACGTGTAAGGTACTGGTAACAGAGAAGCATTCCCGTCGTGGCTCAGAGGTATCGAACCCAACTAGTATCCATGAGGATGCAGGTTCGATCCCTGGCCTCGCTCAGTGGGTTGAGGATCCAGTGTTGCTGTAAGCTGTGGTGTAGGTCGCAGACGCAGCTCAGCTCTGGCATTGCTGTGGCTGTGGCTGTGGTGTAGGCCAGTGGCTACAGCTCCAGTTGGACCCCCTCGCCTGGGAACCTCCATATGCCACAGGTGCAGCCCTAAAAAGACAAAATACAAATAAATAAATAAATATATCAATAAATAACAAAGTACTACAACCTGCCTAAATCACCACTGTTATCAAAACTATAAAAATAATTCTTAAGATCTTTTATGATTAATAATTTTCTATATGTAAACTATTACAATATATAACAATTAAAGCTATTGCAATAGCCTATCAATAAGGAGAATTTATTTAGAATAAATATTTCATATACATTTAAAGACTATCTGATGTTGCAAAATAGCTTCTTAAAGTGACTATTTAACTTCCCTGTTTCCTTGGTACAATGACGATGACACTCCTGGTGGCAACAGCAGCAAACGCTTGCTGTGCTATGTGACTGAATGCTTTCATAAGTGTTAACTCATAAGTCTTCACAACGATCCTACTGGGTTGATACCATCATTATCCCCATTCTATAGATGAAGAAACAGAGGCCGAGTCACGTGTCTAAGCACACATAACAGGGGAGAATAACGATAGAAGACATCCTTAAATACTAACTTCATTTATCTTCACAATGCTCCTCATTTATCTTTTCTTCCAACAAAAACTTATAAGCTTACTTTAGAAATAAAAAACTAAGGCAGAAAGCCTAAGTATCTTACCCTAGGTTACATGATCTAGCTAGTGACAGAATTATGTCTTTTATAGGTCTCTGGATTATAAAGCACATGTGAAAAAATACTTGCTGCTAGTGTAGAGGATTTTCGCCAGAGTCATTTCCAGTGTAGCCCCACGGCTTCCCTCACCGATCATGTGCAACTTTGAGATTTAAAAAAAAAAGAGAGAGAAAAGTAAATCTTCATATAATACCTGTATATAAAACAAGCATATATTTGATGAAATGAAGAAGCCATCTTTGCTTTTTAACTGTTAAGCATTTTTAATTATGACAACCAGAGTACATGTTTATTATTTCACTGATTTTTTTTTTTTTTGGTGCTTTCTATGGTCGTACCCGCGGCATATGGAGGTTCCCAGGCGAGGGGTCTAATTGGAGCTGTAGCCGCCAGTCTACGCCACAGCCACAGCAACGTGGGATCCGAGCTGCGTCTGCGACCTACACCACAGCTCACAGCAACACCGGATCCTTAACCCACTGAGCAAGGCCAGGGATTGAACCCACAGCCTCATGGTTCCTAGTCGGATTCGTTAACCGCTGTGCCATGATGGGAACTCCTTCACTGCTATTTTAAATTAATGAGATTGTCTTCAGGAAAACATCCTGACATCTGGAATTCACAGGTACTATTATAAAATTGAACACAAAGATATGGTCACTTTTTAAGAAACACTGGAGGGAATTCCCATCGTGGCTCAGCGGTAATGAATCTGACTAGTATCCATGAGGACACGAGTTCAATCCCTGGCCTCAGTCAGTGGGTTAAGGATCTAGCATTGCCATGAGCTGTGGTGTAGGTCCTGGACTCGGCTTGGATCCCATGTTGCTGGGGCTGTGGTGCAGGCCACAGCTGCAGCGGCGATTCAACCTCTAGCCTGGGAACTTCCATATGCCTTGGATATAGCCCTAGAAAGACAAAAAAACAAAAAACAAACAAACAAACAAAAAACTTGATACAGCAGAAATTATCACAACCTTGAAAATTAACTATATTTCAATAAAACTTAAGAAGAACCACTTGACACCAAATTGAATTTAAGATTACCAAGCATGAAATGTCTTCATTTGTATTGTCTATATAGTAAAATACTTATTCTCATAAAGGTATTAGGCAGATCCACATAATAATAAATGTTAGTACGATAAAAGTGCTGATAAATTACAAAAGTAGTAACCAACCTCATCTACAACAACCAGACCTAGACTGCTAATCCTTCCAGTTTCAATCAAGGAGTTCACCAGACTATGGCCTTTTTCGATAGTGGCAATATACAGTGATTTCTTTTCTCTTCTTTTAATTGGAGGAAATTTTCCTTTGCTTCCAGCATATTCTTCAACAAAGAAACCCAGTTCTATACCAAAACTTGACAAACCTGAAATCTAAAAAAAAAACAAAAACAAAACTCAAATAAGATTTCTTCTTATTAAGCATTCACAGGGATTTACAACTCTAAAATAGTGTTTAAAATACCAATCAATGAGAATGAGGTCACAGATAAGACATACATATGTAAGAAATGTCATAATTATTTTAAGATAATGATTTATGATCAATAATGTATCGATCTTTGCAAATGAATGCCACTTTTAAACTACATAATAAATGTAAAAATAAATTTTAACTATCTCCTCTGATGTTAAAAAACATCAGAATAACTTATTTGATAATTGGTTTCCATTTGAAAAAGCAGGCTAAATATCAGCAGAACATTTAAAATGGATTTTAATACACAAGTTTAGAAAAAAAGAAACCCCTTTCTGAAACAGGTAAATAGCATTAGAAGAGATTTTCAGTAAGAAGTCCACACTGTTTTTTGCACATCCTAAAAATAATTCTCCATTGTTAAGAGGTACCTCTTCTTAGTCAATAAAAAGCTGTTACATTTATGCTAGCTTTTATATCTGAATGTCAAAATAACATTAGCAAATACCACTTGTTAACAAAAAAAATTATACCTTTTCTTGAACAATTGCCACATATGGTAGGATCATTAAAGCATCTTTTCGTCGGCAAAGCAGTTCTTGTAGCATTAAAATCTCAGCTACGAGGGTTTTTCCACCACTTGTTGGCAAGGAATATATTAAATTTTTTCTTTCTTGCACAGATTTCAATGTTAAGCAAGTATGCTGCCATTCTGTGGGATTAAAAAAAAAACCTTATTTACCCCCTCTATAATTTCAAGAATTTTTTCTAAGAAGGAAAAACTCAAATCCTACCCTGTGTCACATCTTCTCATAGCGATAAACGTTAACTACACATCAATGTTAAACATCAAACATCCCCAGTGCGGGGTGTGTTCTAGTTCAGGCCTGGTCAGTGGAGAGGGCAACTAGCCGACTTACGTGCCATCTGCAGACTGAGGTCTAAGATTCCACAGGGCAGGCAGTGCGGGCTGGACAAGAGGTGTCACCTGGGACATCAGAAGACCTGAAGTTCTTACTTAGAAGTATTCAACATAATTACTGACAGTCATCATTAGTCTAATTTGACGTGTCCTTGACACAGAACATATCTGGCAAAACAACTATTATTATCATCCTTTTTTTTTTTTTTTGTCTTTTTGCCTTATGTAGAGCCTCACCCGCGGCATATGGAGCAAGGCCAGGGATCGAACCCGCAACCTCACGGTTCTTAGTCTGATTCGTTAACCACTGAGCCACGAAGGGAACTCCCTATTATCATCCCTTTTTAATAGATCAGGAAATAAGGCTCAGTGCAAAACTTATGTTGAAGTGACATGGCCAGAGTTTATAACTAGAATGACAACCCCCAGCAGTTGAGAACCTACCAGTGAACCAGGCTCAGTGCTAGTTACCTAAGAAAAAGATGAGTTAGATAGCGCCCTGTCCTCAGGGTACTCATTTTGGCAGGAGATGCAGATTAAACAAAGAACAAGGTGCTAGGAGAAAAGGAGAGGAAGAAAGTTAACATCTATGTCAATGAGACTACGTACCTTTAGCTCCTAAACTGCAAACCTCACAATTTAGAATCTGTTAGACACTTGCAAAATCTATTAGACCTTGTTTCCTGTAATCCTACTTCTCCAACCTGATAGTGTTCTCCAGGTGAGAACCCATGTTTTCATATAGATCAAAAGATTAAACCTAGGAGTTTCAGAAGGAATTATTAAGTGATTGATTGATAGGCTTCTTTTCCAGGGTGGCAGCAAGTGTCCCTTGTCTAAAACACACATATTTGCAATATGTGCAAGGACCCAAGATTTTTGAAAAGTGTTACAAGACAAATTCTTATTACTACTGGAGTTCCCTTTGTGGCTCAGTGGTTAACGAATCCGACTAAGAACCGTGAGGTTGCGGGTTCGATCCCTGGCCTTGCTCAGTGGGTTAAGGATCTGGCGTTGCCGTGAGCTGTGGTGTAGGTTGCAGACGCGGCTCGGATCCCGCGTTGCTGTGGCTGTGGCGAAGGCCGGCAGCTACAGCTCCTGTTAGACCCCTTACCTGGGAACCTCCATATGCCGCGGGTGCGGCTCTACATAAGGCAAAAAGACAAAAAAAAAAAAAATTGTTATTACTACTATTTCTTTGCACTTAAACCCCTAACTTCAGCTGTCTTTAAAGATGTTTAGTTTTAATCAATGGTAATGTGAATACTGACTTCTTTTACTCAAGACATCTGAATAGTCAGAAGAATTTCAACTAAGTTTTGGTAGCAAAGTAAGAGCCTGTCAAGGATGCATCAGCTAAGAAATCAGAGGAGCAGCCAGATAATCAGAGAAAAAAAAACCTGGAGTGGAACATCAAGAAGTGGGTGTTTCAAGAAGAGTCTGGCCAATTGTGTCAGGTAAGCAACTGAGAAGTCAGGAAAGGCAAGAACTAAAAGCACTGGGAGTTCCCTCTGTGGCACTGCAGGTTAAGAATCTTGTGTTTGGAGCTGTGATGTAGCTCACAGCTGGGGCTCGGATTCAGTCCCTGGCCTGGGAACTTCCATATGCCATGGTTGCGGCCAAAAAAATAACATAATTAAAAGCACCACTAGATTAAGACCCCCTAGTTATTACATCTTAAGTGACAGCACAGAATCCAGAGTTGGAGTGGGCTGGGAGTTATCTGAGGTGAGGAAAGGGAGGCAACAAGGAAAACAGGTTGGAGAAGTGTGACCACGAAGGGAAGGAAAAAAAGTTCATAGTAGCAGGGATGGACTGAACTCAGAGAGGACTGAGGTTTCCTTTTAAGGTGAGAAATATGACTATAGAAGCATCAGGTTTCTAATGATTTGCACCAACATTATGGTATTGATGGTAAATCTTTTTTCATTCCAGCAAAAAACATTACCATATAACTTTTCAATTCCCTTGAACTGAGCATAAAGGTCTCTCACTTTGCTGGGTAATGAATAAAAAGGACCAAGATCATCTGAGGATGACTCAATTGTTTTCTTAGCAACATTAATTTCTTCAGATAGCAGAGTCTCTTTGAGCTGTTTGGTCCTAGAAAATACAGGTGTTTGGGCCTTGGCATTTCCAGTCATGGCACTTTTTAAATGATCTTTAAGACTTTTTCTCCTGCTCACATCTGAACTAGTTCTGACTTGAGAAGAGGAGTCATCAATTTGCTGGGGTTGCTCTATGCTATTAGCAAGCAATTCCTCATTCACGGTCTTGTGAGAGGATGAATTCCAATCCCTCTTTTTAATAGATGGATCGCCTAAATTATCTGAAGAGTTGTGCAAACTTTCAAAGAATAAAATCTGTGAAGAAGGTACATCATACAGAAGATCAACTTCAGGTTCAATGGAGACATCTTCATGCCTGCTTTGGTTCTTTGTGTGCTCATCCCTTTTTAATTCGGTAAAGTCGCCTACAGTACTATTGCTGAGGATGTTGTGTTTAATGCTTTCTGAACAAAGATCTTCAGTGTTGTGTTTAATGCTTTCTGAACACAGATCTTCAGTAGCATGATCTGTAGTATGCTTATGTTCTGGAATTTGCATATATTTTTGCTCCAGGTCATCAACTTGAGCTAAAAAAGAGTTTTCAGCAAAACTATCATAGTCACCAAACATGTCCTCTTCACTGTCAATATTCTGGAAAGAAAACAAAAGATCTGTGGTCAATTCTAGCCTCATTAAGAATAGGTTTCAGGAGTTTCTGATATGGAACCGTGGGTTATGAATCCGACTGCAGCACTCTGCTTCCATCCCCAGCCAGGACCAGTGGGTTAAAGGATCTGACAGTATCACAGCTGTGGCTTTGATTCAGTCCCTGGCCCAGGAACTTCAATATTATGTGGGTGCGACCATTAAAAAAAAGAAAAAAAAAGGAATAAAAGTTTCAGCCAAGGGCTCTCTAAGGCATATAGTTATACGGTCATATATGTATCACAGACCAAAATGTAAATCATCCTCTTAAATAGAAACTATCATCCCCGTTTTACAAATGAAGAAACGGGGCCAAGAAAGGTTAAGTGGCATGAACTTGAAAGTCTAGATTTGCATTTCAGTCATGACACATGCATTTCAGCATGCCACACTTGCTGTGTGAACAAGGTTTTATGTCTTGGGGGGGTCTATGTTTTATTTACATCTACATATAAAAAAAATGGGCCAACAGTGCAGTACCTCACAAGTGGGATTAATATCGATAACAAAAACGAGGTAAGCACCTGTACGCTGGCAGATAATTGGTCAGTTGGCATTTGCACCTGGGAATGGATCTGCCATTTTTTTGTTTCAAGATCCATACCCTCTGCTGCTGGTCTCCTGCGTCTTCCACTGAGCATGCGCACTGGGGGACCTGGCATACCATAATCCCAAAGGTGGGAAATGGAACAAGAAACTCAGAGGAATTTGAGAAGTGATGGTGCTGTACCTCGACTGGCTGCACGTCCACGGTTTTCCGCCGCCGGTTCCCAGCCACCATTTCCTCCTCTTCCTTCTCCTCATCACCGGGCTTAAGCTCGGCTGTGGTGGGGACGGCCAAAACGCTCCCCATGCTAAATCGATTCCTTTTGCGGACAGACACCCGCCGGCGGATACGGGAACCACCTTCATCCATGGCAGGGGCTGAGGGCCCTACCTGAACGTTGTCGCCAGTGACCCGGCCGCCAAACCCCAGTAAAGGGGTGAGTGCAGCAGCAAGGGTAAGGAAGCAACAGGTGGAAACTGCGCTCGCTTCTCCATCCACCTTTGAGAAAGACCACCAATCAATTATCGGGGCTCTAGAACCGGAAGCGGAGGCACAAGCAAAAGAGCCCGCGCCCTCCTCGTCCAATCGTTAATCTCTCCAGCTTGCCGCGCGGAGAAGGGGTGGGAGTGGAGAAATGGAAGATACTGCGCAGGCGCATCAAAAACTTCACAGGCTCTTGGGTTCCCCGCGTTTGCCTGCGGAACCTTTGAACCGAGTACTCGGGCCAACAGGGGAAGCACACCGGAAGGGACTTGGGAGGACGATTTGGAAAAAGGAAGAGGAAGGGCAAGGGACCATGGCAGCCGTGGTATCTCTTTGCAGTGGGCTAGGGAGGAAAAAGTCGACAGATTTCTTAACTGCTGCTGCCTGCCTTGCAGATCCCGGAACTCAAGCAGGTAAAGTCTCCATATCCTGGGCTTCTTGGTAGACTTGCAGACCTAGGCTGAGCCCTATTTAGGTCTGTGGAGTGGACACTGTTAGCTAATGGACGCCGGTATCTAGGCGTTAAGTTTCTAAGGTAAGTGGGAATCTGTAATAACCTGTCACTAGTATTTTAAGGCTGAAGAGGACGTCCAGTACGACAGTGATGGGGTGATTCTCAAAAGGAGGCAAGTACTTGATTAAGATCTTCCGGTAGAACTTGATAAGGAAGAAGTGTTTTCAGAGTGACCCCGCAGCAAATTCCAGATGTCCGAGGTCCCAAATCGGGGCGAAATTGTGACATAGGTTCTAGAATTTATCATTTCTGCACTTAAATCTACTTTGTGCCTCTCTGTCAAAAACTACTGTCTGTAGGAAGTCTGTTTTCATTTTTCCTTTTGAGTACCTTTCAGTTTGCATTAATCTGTCTCTACTCCATGGAGAAAAGGAAAAATAAATTTCAGGAAGAGAACAAATGACATTTTGTATGGTGGGGATACGTACGCCCTTTCCCCACAGTCCCAGAAAGCACACAAAGTTCGCTCTGCCTCAAATCGAAAGGCTTTTTTTTTAAACCTGTATTTAATCTTGTTAGTGTAATGAATATAAAACCTTTCTTTTATATCATGCCTTAACTCATCTTGCCTCCATAGAAACAAAATATTTAGCTGCTCAGCTATCAAAAATAGTTTGTTGCTGTTTCTGTTCAATTGCAGTGCTGTGGAGAAGAAGCTGTTCACAATATAAACAGGCAGCCAGCAACGAGGACCTGGTAAGATTTTTTTTCTTCCTTTAATAAGCCATTTGCAAATATCAAATTATGTCTTAGCTGTTTGAAAAATGTTCAGCTGAAGGACAAAAACAATCGAGAATCATTGAGTTTGAAAATTAAAATTTATTGAGTAGTCACTTAAGTGAACTATTTTTTCTTTTCTAAAAGAATTTTTTAAAATGATTTTTACTTTTTCTATTATATCTGATTTACAGCGTTCTGTCGGTCTTCTGCTGCACAACAAGGTGACCCAGTCACACATACATGCATACATTCTTTTTTCTCACATCATGCTCCATCACAAGTGACCAGACATAGTTTTCAGTGCTATACAGCAGGATCCCATTGGTTATCCATTCCAAAGGCAATAGTTTGCATCTATTAACCCCAAATTCCCAGTCCCTCCCACTCCCTCCCCCTCCCCCCTGGCAACCACAAGTCTGTTCTCCATGTCCATGATTTTCTTTTCTGTGGAAAAGTTCATTTGTACCCTATATTAGATTCCAGATATAAGTGAAATCATATGGTATTTGTCTTTCTCTTTCTGACTTACCTCACTTAGTATGAGAGTCTCTAGTTCCATCCATGTCACTGCAAATGGCATTATTTTGTTCTTTTTCATGGCGGAGTAGTACTCCATTGTGTGTGTGTGTGTGTGTGTGTGTGTGTGTGTATCACATCTTCTTAATCAAGTCATCTATCGATGGGCATTTAGGTTGTTTCCATGTCTTAACTGTTGTGAATAGTGCTGCAGTGAACATGCGGTGCATGTATCTTTTTCAAAGAAAGTTTTGTCCAGATATATGCCCAAGGGTGGGATTGCTGGGTCATATGGTAGTTCTATACTTAGTCTTCCGAGGAACCTCCATACTGTTTTCCATAGTGGTTGTACCAATTTACATTCTTATCAACAGTGCAGGAGGGTTCCCTTTTCTCCGTACCCTCTCCAGCATTTGTTATTTGTGAACTTATTAATGATGGCCATTCTGACTGGTGTGAGGTGGCACCTCACAGTAGTTTGGATTTGCATATCTCTAATGTTCAGTGATGTTGAGCATTTTTTCACGTGCTTGTGGGCCATCTGTATATCTTCTTTGGAGAAATGTCTATTCAGGTCTTTTGCCCATTTTTCAGTTGGGTTGTTGGCTTTTTTGCTGTTGAGTTGTGTAAATTGTTTGTATATTTTAGAGATTAAGCCCTTTTCAGTTGCATCGTTTGAAACTATTTTCTCCCATTCTATAAGTTGTCTTTTTGGTTTTTTTTATGGTTTCCTTTGCTGTGCAGAAGCTTGTTAGTTTGACTAGGTCCCATTGGTTTATTTTTGCTTTTATTTCTGTTGCTTTGGGAGACTGACCTAAGAAAACATTTGTAAGGTTGATATCAGAGAATGTTTTGCCTATGTTCTCTTCTAGGAGTTTGATGGTGTCTTGTCTTACATTTATGTCTTTAAGCCATTTTGAGAAAAATATGGAACGCTTCACAAATTTGCGTGTCATCCTTGTGCAGGGGCCATGCTAATCTTCTTTGTATTGTTCCAATTTTAGTGTATGTGCTGCCAAAGCAAGCATTTAAGTGAACTTTGAAGTAAGAGAATGCCTAGATTTGTAGCAAGAAGCATGGCTTCTGTAACACCATATTTTTCTTTCTAGATATGTGCTTTAGGAATTAAAAAAAGGAATTTTGGAGTTACCAGATGGTACAGTGGGTTAAGGATCAGCATTGTCACTGCTGTGGTGTGGGTCTGATCCTTGGCCTGGGAACTTCTGCATGCTGTGGGCATGGACAAAATGAATAAATTAATAAATAAAAATTTAAAAGGTAGTTTTGGTGGATGCAGTAATTGCAGAAAATCCAGCAAAGAGATTGTACAAAGTTTACCTGTACCTTGGCTCTCTTCCTCATTTCAAATTCAGTTCTGTCTTTGTTCTATTTATCACTTTGCGGGGGGGAAGAGCTGCCTTAATAAATGAGGGATCAAAATTAAAGTTTTATACCAGGATATTAAATACAGTTCCTTCTAAACTGTAGGTATATTTTTATGGGGTTTCAAGTACAGCTGGTATTGAACTTATGCAGTATAGGTTTTCTTACTACATGCAAAGATAATTTGACACTAATCAGACCATACAAAGCGCTTAGCATGACAGAGAGAAGGAATGCAGTCATTACACGTGAACTGAATGTAAATTGGATTAGGAAAATTTGGAGTTCCGTTTGTGGCTCAGTGGAAACGAATCTGACTAGTAACCATGAGGACGCAGGTTCAGTCCCCGGCCTTGCTCATTGTGTTAAGGATCCGGCACTGCCGTGAGCTGTGGTATAGGTCACAGACGTGGCTTGGATCTGGCACTGCTGTGGTGTAGGCCGGCGGCTATAGCTCCAATTAGACCCCTAGCCTGGGCACCACCATATGTCCCGGGTGCGGCCCTAAAGAAAAAAAATTTGAGGAGTTGGAAAAAACAAATGAACTCCTCTAAAAAAACAAAAGAATTCCTCTAGTCCCTTTGAGTGTCCATCTTGGCCATCAATTCACATAGTAAAGAGAGTAAAGGAAATTACTAGAGCTCCTTTTTAAGTCATAAACCCCACCGAGACTCTAATGAAGGCTATGGGCACTAGGAAAAAGGGACACAGTCCTATTTATTTGTAATTTTGCATACACAGGGCTTCAAGAATTTCAAAGCCATTTCTAGATTAAAAATCTCCAGAGTGGAAATAGCTATACTGATTATAGGAGGGAGGCCTTGTGACAAAAGCATAAGAGACAGTAGTTAACACAGAAAAAAAAA
>PVHT020000886.1:10469242-10543495 GCA_004024745.2 Catagonus wagneri | reverse complement strand
CCAGCAGCTGCAGCTCTGATTCTCTACCCCTAGCCTGGGAACTTCCATATGCTGCAGGTGCGGCCCTAAAAAAGCCAAAAAAAAAAAAAAAGTTAAAAAAAGGAGAAATTTTAAAATACAATATATTAGGGTTATGCATAGTGCCTAGAACAGTGCCTGGTACCTACAAAGTGCTAAAGAATTTAATGAAACATAAAATAACAGCAAATAGGGAGTTCTGGTCATGCTCAGTGGTAATGAACCTGACTAGGATCCATAAGGACATTGGTTCGATCCCTGGCCTTGCTCAGTGGGTTAAGGATCCGGTATTGCTGTGAGCAATGGGTTAAGGATGTGGTGTTGCTGTGAGCTGTGGTGTAGGTCACAGGAACAGCTTGGATCCCACGTGTATATGGCTGTGGTGTAGGCCAGCAGCTTAGCTCCTATTCGACCTCTAGCCTGGGAATCTCCATATGCTGCAGATGCGGCCCTAAAATGCAAAATAAGTAAGTCAATTAAATGAATAAATCAGCAAATGGCTCGATGTACCTGTACCTCTTGAAGTCCCCACTGTAGCCTGATATTATATGATAGCTGGAATGTTTTGTTCTTCCTTATAAGCAGCTTTGTTTTAGAAGAGAGGAATAGTCAAGAAAACAACTTTAGCATTGAAAGAATATGCTCATTAATCTGTTGTACACTTTCTGACGCACTGGATGTTAACTCGGTTTAGTTGAATATTCAAGATGATCTATCGGAGCTCCCTTGTAGCTCAGCAGGTTAAGGATCCAGCATTGTCAGTGCTGTGGCCCAGGTCACTTGTGGTGGGGGTTTGATCTCTGGCCTGGGAACTTTAGCATCCTGTGGGTGCAGCCAAAAAATAAAAAGACCCCTTAGAAGAATGAACATAATTCAGTGTTTTCATTCAAATTTTTAAAGTTTGTCTGAAATTTATTAATACACCTATACATAACTTGCAGGTGACATAAAGTTTGTTTTTGAAATTTACACAAGGCCGAATAACAAGTATATTAATATAATTTTTTTCCCTTTCCAAACAAAACTCAACAGCTTTTATCCCAGTTTATTTCTCCTTTTACTGGATGCATTTATGGAAGGCACATAACAGGTATTTTATTTTCTATTGTAACAACTTAAATATAGATAAGAATTATATAAATATACTTCTGTTTTTAAAGAAACCTGGCAAATTTTCAAATAGTGCTACAAATTACTATTAGACCAGATAAGATGGGTACTTTGAGAAAGCCTCTTCTTAGGCCAAAAGGGTTATCAATTTGCATGTCTTCTTATACTCAGTTAACTATAGGCTGACAACGTGTAGAAAACTTGGGCTTAAAAACATTGCTTTGCTGTTTCTAGTCATCCCTAGGCTATTATTTAAACCAGGGGCCTATTGCCTATACACCAAATCAGACCTGCCACTTGTTTTTATAAATAGTTAGTTTCCATAGAGTCTGAGCTACAACAGTAGAATTGAGTAATGGTGACAGAAACTGTATGGCCTACAAAGCCTAAAATATTTACTGACTGGCTCTTTATAGGTTTTTCAGCCCTTCCATGATGTGGACAATTGTTATGCATTTTGAATATTGGCATTTTTTTTTTATGAATAAGAAAACATTTTCTTTTATAGGTCTTTGTGGGAAGAAACAAAAAGAAATCACAAAAGCAATTAAGAGAGCTCAAATACTGGGTAAGAACATCTGAAAAACTGAATTATGCTAACCAAAATTTTGCTATCTTTTGTGAATAACTTTCATTGTCTCTTTACAGGGTTTATGCCAGTTACATACAAGGATCCTGCATACCTCAAAGACCCTAAAGTTTGTAACATCAAATACAGGGAGTAAATTATATAAAGTTGTCAATAAACTTATCAATATTTGTATGATGGTAACGTTATCAATATTTGTGTGATGGTAATATTGACTCAAACTATAAGATTTAATAACCTTTGAATAGAAAATTAGTAGGCTAATTCTTATCAAACTACAAAGTATTAAGTTTTTATTTTTTTCAGGGCCACATGTGTGGCACATGGAAGTTCCCAGGATAAGGGTTGAATCAGAGCTGCAGCTGCTGGCCTAAGAAGCCACAGCCACAGCCACAGCAGGATCCAAGCTGCCTCTGCGACCTACAGCATAACTCATGGCAATGCTGGATCCTTAACCCACTAAGTGAGGCCAGAGAGCGAACCTGTATCCTCATGGATACTAGTTGGGTTCGTTATACTCAGCCACAATGGGAACTCCTAACGTATTAAGTTTTTAACTCGTAATAATTTGATATCATATGAGGAGAAAATGTTTTGGGAGTGAAGCTTCCTCTCCATATGAGAATGTCCATTAAATAAATCAGATTATTTAAAATGTTAACACTCATTACATTTTACCTACATATGAATAAAAGAAAATTGGTACTGTGGGATTTTTTACTTATATCTGGCCCCCAAATAGTTCACACAATATACCACTGATACTAGGGTGTTAAACGTGGAAAGGATGACTTGTACTGGAATTTTACTTTAGGCCCGGATTCTGTCTTGTAAATGGGATTGTAGGGATTTGGGTGCAGGAAAGTGAAATGCTTGTAGAATGTACACATCACGTGTGACAGGATAGGGATTTGAAATTGCTAAGAAAGATTTTCTACCAAGCAATTAAGTATGGCTGGCCAGAACTCTAGGTCTTCCCTCTGTAGGAGCGTTACATAAGGATGAACAGTGGTGCTGTCTGTCACATTTACTCCTGGACTAGTCTACCTGAAACTGGTAGTGTCCTACAGATAAACCGATCTACAGGTAATCTGTTCTATCAGCTTCTCTTAGTCTACTCAAACTAACTGCCAAAAGATGGAGAGTAACAGAAAAAATGTCCAACAAGGACTCTTTTCCTCCTTTTCATTGAATACCCTGAAAGTTGGGACAGCAAACCTTATTATTTTTAAATTAGGGTTCACAATGAACCCTATTTCCTCTCCTGCCCTGCGCTTATATAATTAGCAAAACAATCCTAACAGCAACTCTCTATTTGCACAGATCATCCGTGGTGTTATGTGGGCTTTATAAGCACCCTATGGTAATCAATGCATGTTAACACACAGATAAAAGATGAGCTTTTGATACTAGCTATGAATTTGCCCTCCCACTGAGGAAGTAACTGACAGAAGCACAATCGTCACCATGTGGGTTCAGCATTTCACTCAGTGAGTAAAACATGAAGGCTTCATGTGTTGTGTGTGCTTCACGGGATGACCCTCTTAACCTGTTGCACTCTGCATTGCCAAGAGTCAGCCATTCCCAGACATGAGTCAATTGTATTTTCGTTTAGATAAATATGAGCTTTAAGAAGAAAACTACCATTATAATGAATATTAAGTAAATGTTTTGAGAAGACTTGGTAAAGATAACTAGCTTTACAAAAATTAGCTGTCAAGTTAGGTATAGTTTGGACAATTAAATAAGACTGGGAATGGGAAATGAAAAAACCGAGTAGCATTTTGTACTTAGGTTGATTTGCAAATTTCTTTAAAGAAACTAAAACTGGGTCCTGTAAAGGTTAAGTAATGGAACAAAGGGATTCTGAGACATTTTTAGAAAAGTTCCTAGTCCTACAACAAAACTTTGACAAATGAATGTACACTCTGCTTTATGTTAAAATGAAACCTCAGTGACAGACACCATATGCTATGTATGTATGTGTATGCATCGAGTCATACTTAACTGGCCTTTTCAGCTAAGTGACCAACTGCTGATCCCAAATACATTGCATTACCAGGCTTGTTCTGTACTCAACCTCTGAATTAACTCAATTTAAAGTATAAATTGATGTCCCCACATGTTACTGCAAAGAGCTGAACACAGTAAAAACAATAGAAATGTTCTGGCTTCACCCTTCAGCTGATCAAACATATCCTTTGGGCCTAAAAGAATCAAAAGGTAGGAGACTGTGGATATTCACCAGAACCCTTCATTTTCTCAATCTCTTCATCTGTTTCTGGGCTGCTCATTGTGGATGCTTTTTCTTGGTTACTACTGTCAGTATCTGTCTTCGATGGTTTGTTCTGTATCTCTAACAGCCGTGACCTCTTGAACTGCCATCCATCATCTGCATCAGAAACTTTGCGCTTACTCATGTGCGGTGTGCTGCCAGCTGGACTAGCTTCAGGAATGTCAGTGTATTCCACCATTAGGGTCAGGCTGTCCACGCTGACATGGTGGGTGGTATTACAAGTACTTTTAGAAATATGCCTATTTTTCAAAGAAACAACACATGAATGAAGAAATTCACAGTCTGGAAAAATGGTCCGTAAAGCTTGACAAAGAAAAACGTTCTCTTGAGGGTCTTTTTGTACATTCTTCTCTCCTAAACAAACAGAAAAATAGTTCACATAACAATATTTGTATTGCAAAGTTTCCATAGTTATGTGTTACGAAATCAAAAAACTTTAAGGAGTTATATCAAACTATCTAAATTAAGAAAAATGAATTCCAAGTTTATATGCCACAACATCCCAAGAGAAAATTCAAGTTTTATTTTTTAATGTCAAGATAGTATACCTACAGTAGTACCATGTTCTTTGTTCAGTGGGATTTGAGAGTATTAATAAAAATTATTTTTAATCCTAAAGTAGACAGATTCATCAGTTAGTGCAACCACTCATCCATAATTAGAATCTGAAAATTTTTCTTTAAAGCACAGGAACTTTTTACTTACGTGCTGCTTGAATCTGTGCTCGTTTTCTTTTTTTAATTTCTTGCTTTAATCTGTTTACATCCTTCAGCAGTTTCTCTACTGCTCTCTCACTGTGTTCTACTTTTTTGCATATACTCTGCAAAATAAAGTAAGGGCATAGGAGTTCCCTTGGTGGCTCAGCAGTTAACAAACCCGACTAGGATCCATGAGGACACAGGTTTGATCCCTGGCCTCGCTCGGTGGGTTGGGGATCTGGCGTTGCTGTGACCTGTGCTGCAGGTCGCAGAAGAGGCTCGGATCCTGTGTTGCTGTGGCGTAGGCGTAGGCGGTGACTGTAGCTACGATTCAACCCCTAGCCTGGGAACTTCCATGTGCCGTTGGTGCAGCCCTAAAAAAGCAAAAAATAAAATAAAATAAGGGCATAGGTAAAGTTCCAGGTTGTGTACTACAGTCTAGGTTCACAACATAAAATCCTTCATGGTATATAATATTTTTCTTCTTAAAATTTTTATTTTATTTTGCTATTTTTCTGGAAGAAATCAACAAGTATTTGTATGGTGCTTTATAGTTATAAAACGCTTTCCAGATGTATTAACTTCCCATTAATAAAAAGCTTTATTTCAAGTTATTTCCTAGATAATGCACAGGAATAAAAAGACTGTGTCTGCACTTAGGTCATCTTCCCACAGGCTGCTCTTAGCCAGTGATGGGGCACAGTGGGGTATTAGTACAAGTTCAGTCCTGTAGGACACCTTTGCTCACAGACTTTCCATCATCAGCCTGGCTGAAATGTGCCTGGTCTTGCAGTCTAAAGCTCTTCCTTTCCAATCTTCCTCCTTTCCTGTCTCCCTTCTCAGATGTCAGGCTTGCATTGCAGGTCTCCCAGCCACTCTTGCTCCCTTCCCTTTATTCTTTGCAGGCCTAATAAGCCTCTTGAATATCTAACCTGAGAGGACACAATGAGATAGAACTTAGTACTGTGGCAGACCATTTTGTTCCCAAATATTTGCTTCCCTTTTTATCCTGTAAAAGGGTTATATATCCCTGACTATTGACATGACATCCTCTGGCCAATGACATGAGTGGCAGTAACATGCCAGCTCCAAGCAGAAGTTCTAAGAGCTGCTGTGAATTGCCACCAGCTTTCTTGCTCTTTTCCCTCTGTCGTGAGAAGAGCATGTCCCATATAAAGGCCAGATGCTAGAATGAAGATGACATTTAGAACAAAAGCAAAGCTGCAGCCAAGTCATTATGTGAGTAGGACTAAACGTGTTTGTGTAGGCCACCGAGATGTAGGTCTTTGTCCTTGAAGCTAAACTAATACACAAGTCTACGTCTTATCAGCTGTCAGGTTAGCCCTAAAATATTTTGGTGACCAATTTGATATGAACTCTGGAAGCGGTCTTCAAATGTTTGTTAACTTACCTTTAATTCTTCTTGTAAAGAAGCATACATTTCATTTATCCTATGTACCTCCTTTAAAGATCCGTCTTCTTTAAAAAATTCAGAGCTGTAAAAAATTACCATTTCCTCAGGCAAATGTACAGAACTCATTTTAATGACACAATGAAAAACTTATTTGTAATTAAGGAACAATAGAAGATTCTTTTCAGTGGCTCTGTAGGAGCCATAATTTTGTCAACCTACTTGTATAGAGCAAAATTAACCAGAAAAACTAGTTCATCCATCCTCACCTTAGCAAACTTTTTAACCTAAGTACTACTTCCAGGACTCAAAAAGAGGTTATTTAAAAATAGATAAAGACTTAGAGTTCCCATTGTGGCTCAGTGGTTAACGAATCTGACTAGGAACCATGAGGTTGCGGGTTCGATCCCTGGCATTGCCAAGTGGGTTAAGGATCCAGCGTTGCTGTGAGCTGTGGTGTAGGTCACAGACGCGGCTTGGATCCCACGTTGCTGTGGCTGTGGCAAAGGCCGGCAGCTACAGCTTCTCTTAGACCCTAGCCTGGGAACCTCCATATGCAGCGGGTGCGGCCCTAGATAAGGCAAAAAGACCAAAAAAAAAAAACAGATAAAGACTGAAACCAGGGGTTGGGTTGAGATGGGTGGTTCTTTACAATGGGATCAATTATTTTACTGAATTTAAATCATCATTGATTGAAAGAGGCAACATTATTTTACATACCATGAGGAAAAGAGAAAAACAATTCTAAGGCATGTCTGTAAAAATTCCAACTTCAGAAAAATTTAAAACTGTACATCTTAGAATCAGTGAAATGTGATGTTCAGTTTCTAAAGACACTGTTCAGTACTGTGGGAACAAAAAATAAATAAAATCTAGTTCATTATTCTCATAAAGTTTACACTCAGGAAGTATCCTACAGTACCACTGTTGTTATTTTTGACATTAATTATTCCCTTACTGTCCCCCCAAAATGTACTGCTCAGCCATCTACAGTATGAATGAATCTTTAAAACGTTATTTTTTGTCTTTATTCAATATCCAGTCTAATTTCTTGCCTTTAATTTGAACTGCTGCCCTAAAAAATTATTTTGAAGCTAGCTCCTTACTCTTAGAATATGTAAAAATATGTAGGCTATTAAACAATGCCCCTCTCTTTCAGATTTTATAAATGGACATATAAAGTGCTACAAGGAATTTGGAGAAAGTAAAAACAGTCTGGTTTACCTGAGTAATGTAGTCGTTAGGTTTCATTTTTATTCTATTGTGTAATTAAAACATTAATTTCAAAAAATGAATAGGGGTTAAGTTTAGTGGGGAAACAATTGAGGAATCTCACCTGTGTGTTTTTACTGCTCGACTAAAACCAGCAGACATACAGGAACCAGATACAGCTTTATAACCCAGTTGTTCAGACATGCCCAGATTGGCCACCACTAAAGGTATTCTATGAAAAAGTCTGAAGAAATGGAATTGAAAAAAAAAAAAAAACTCAAGGTGAAAGATTAGCATCTATTTTTTTGCATAAACCACCTTGCCCTTATAACACTGAAAAACAAAAACTCCATTCCTTACTACTTAACCAAGAAAAAATTTACTGCCTTGAGGCAAACAGCTTTTAAAGTTGTGAAATAGGGAGTTCCCGTTGTGGCTCAGTGGAAATGAATCTGACTAGTATCCATAAGGATGCACGTTGGATCCCTGGCCTCGCTCAGTGGGTTAAGGATCTGGTGTTGCAGTGAGCTGCGGTGTAGGTGCAGACGTGGCTCATATCCAGCATTGCTGTGTCTGTGGTGTAGGCCGGGAGCTACAGCTCCAATTCCACCCCAGCCTGGGAACCTCCACAGGCCGCAGGTGTGGCCCTAAAAGAAAAAAAAAGACAAGAAAAACACTTTACCAGCTATTTTAACTGATTAGCACATGTGAAAATACGGCAGTCTTGCTGTGAATAAAATTATTCTATTCCCATCTTCCATGAATAAAATTATTCTTCTTTGGGACTGTCTTAACCTTGTTCTCATACTCCATGAAAATGCTGTTTACATCAACTGTGGGGAGTGTTATTAACTCATTTTGGCAGATCATCAAGAGGCACCCAGCTTCCTGGCAGAGGTCAGATAAAAGCTGCTCAGGTACACAGGCTTCAGTTCTGTATTAGCAACCAATATCTAAAGTATGCGTATTTTTTCCACCTTACAGTAAATAAGAGCAAACCCTCAGTGCCAGAAACACAAGTCAACGTTCCATAATGGGCTTCTAATTTCCTTATCTGACCTTCATTTTCCCATCTATAAAGAATCAATGGTGGGAGTTTCCATCATGGCTCAGTGGAAACAAATCTGACTCATATCCATGATGTTGCAGGTTCGATCCAGGGCCTCACTCAGTGGGTTAAAGATCTGGCGTTGCCGTGAGCTGTGGCGTAGGCCGTCAGGTGCAGCTGTGATTCGACCCCTAGCCTGGGAACCTCCATATGACTGGAGTGCAGCCCTAAAAAAAAAAAGAAGAATCAATGGTAAGACAAACTGAAAAGGGCTACTGTGACAATCTAATGTAATAAAAATAGTTGGCAAAAAGCACAGTAAAAATGTTAAGTATATTTTTCTATTAGTTGAAGACAGTCAGCAAATGGTCAACACTTACCCTTTCTGAGGTTTATATAAGGCATGCTCCAGCCGATGAGTAGAGCAGCTTTCTGTTATTATACTCGGTGTTAATAACAGAAAAACAAGTTCCTGGCTTGAAAGATGATGCTGTAAATTTCTGTGAAGGAGCCTCTCTCTAAATGTCATGACCTGATCTGAATGACGTCGGAATTTATACCAACCAACTACATCCTGAAAGCATATATGGAAAAATATCAGGTGTATACCTTAATGACTACAACTATGACACGGCTTACTGTCATAATCGAGCAATAAAATTGATAACCTTAGGACGGCTTTCTTAATATTTAGCAAGATGGGGCCTATGTAAACAAAACACATACTTACAAATACGCTTTACCTTTTGTAAGGTATGCAAACTGACTTGGAGTTAAATTACTTTCCACTCAGTTACAGGGCTACAATCTTATTTAATATAAAGAAAAAATTCTTAGCTTCCTTTAGTTTCTCTTCTGGCATTTACTATCTTAAAATCTTAACCTTTAGTCAAAATTTAAATGAAGAAAATGTCAATGAAAACCAGTTAACTTCCTGCGCAGATAACTGGTTTGCTAAGTAAGTAAACTGAACATGGTAGCTTTTAACTGAAACTTATATGGGAATGTTATCCTATATAACAACCCCTCAAAGTTGGTTTCAAGATTAAGATCATATGAAAGGGTTTTGTAAACTATAACATGCTAAACAAACATGTTATTAGTATTACCAAATCTTTTTTTTAACCTGGAAAAATAAATCTCATTTACTGAAAACAGTACTAATTGTAGCAAAGAAAAAAACAACTACTTATTTCTGCAGGTACATTTTTACACAAATGTAACTGGGGGGAAAGCACTTTCAACAAAAGATGTTTTTTGAAAGAAACTTCTTTTACTGAATATACTTTTATTCTCAACGAAGAGATCAAAAAGTTTTAAGAGGAAAAAAGTACCCAGAGGAAAATCTGTATTGGGAATAAGTATCTATTTTGATGATTCAACACCACTAAGTGGGCTGTGGAGGATCCAAATCAGGTACCGTACAGGAAATCGTCCCTGCGGTATAAAAGATAGAAACTATAGCCATGTAAAATACCAGCAGGGGACTGAGTCCTAGAGTAGTACTGTAAAGGGGCATGTTGAGAATGGAGAAGATCAATGTAAATCAGAACAGTCAAGCCAAGGATGAGAAGGGAGTTCCCTAGTGGTCTAGTGGTTAGGATTCAGTGCCACTTTCACTGCTGTGGCCCAGGTTCAATCCCTGGTCTGGGAATTGAGATTCCACATCAAGCAGCTGCCTGCTGCAGCCAAAAAGGATAAGAACACAATGAAGATTTTTTAATGATTAGCTTTGATTTCAGAGAAACCCCTTTCTAGAAAGAACAAGACTTTCCTCACCTGTTTACACAGGACATTGTAAAATTGTGAAGACAAAAGCAGATTCAAAGTTCTGTCATGTTTTTAGGAGCTGAGAAGTACATATAATACTAAAAAATATGAGTTCCTATTGTGGCTCAGAGGTAACAAACCCAACTGGTATCCATTAGGATGTGGGTTTGATCTCTGGCCTTGCTCAGTGGGTTAAGGATCCGGCGTTGCTGTGGCTGTGGTATAGGTGGCAGCTACAGCTCTGATTCAATACCTAGCAGATCCATATTCCGCAGGTATGGCCCCCAAAAAAACAGGAAAAAAAACCCTAAAAAAGAAAAAGTTAATCACCTTTTTGACACTTGATAATATTTTCTTCAGCGCTTGCTCATTTACTTCACCAGAAGAATTGTAAAAGCTGTAAAAAGCCAAAATTAAAGGCATTTCAAACAAGCTAAAAATATTAGATTTTATTACCACTTTTAATTTTAGTTACTCCTAGCCCAACCACCCAACCAAAATCCATATACCTACTCGCCTGTTAGATGAAGTTCTAAAATAAATAGGAGAGAAAGTTCTCAAATTAACACTTAAAACTGGTAGAAATATGTGGTTCCTAAGCAATGAAAGAGGAAAAGGAGTGGAGAAATTTCACGGGAAGTCTGGGTACATTTTTTTTAAAACCTAAAACAAAACAAACTATCCACTAAATATAGGTATTATAAGTTCACATAGCTGATTCACAATTTACTTAATAAAATTTTTTTTACAATAATCATATATACAAAAGAATGTGTAATGTAAAAAATGAAGCACAATAACAAAAAGACAATTTATTCATTGCTAATTCCAAAAGCTGTACTTAAGAGCAGTGCTTTAGTAGTTCCCTTGTGGTACAGTGGGTTAAGGGTCTGGTGTTATCACTGCACCAGCTCAGGTTGCTGCTGTGGCGTGGGTTCGATACCTGGTGAGGAACTTCCACAAGGCACAGCCAAAAAAAAAAAGAGAGTGAAAGAAGTGCTTTAGGAGTTGGTTGTTTTTTGGGGGTGCTAGGGGTTAGGTATTGGCTTAGTTTAGTGATATCTGTTCTGTAGTTGGAATGTCAAAGATGTAGGAAGAATTGAAAAATAATTCTAGAAGATTCTAAAGCATTTACTTCCAGCTTTCTTTCCCCTCCAGGGACTGCAAATAATACTTTCCTCCCTTTAACATTCATTTCTGTGATGAAATAAATATTTGTTATGTAAAATCCTTGACAAATAACATTCATTGAAATAGGCTTTCACTGGCAATTCTAATCTATACACTGAAAAAATTTAGTTACATAAAACTGAAAAAAAAATCCTAATGGGCAATATGTTTTCTTTTTAACTTACAAAATAGACAAAATAAAGTGTTCCACCTATCAAAGGGGGCTAATTCAGCTCATCACACAGATCCCTCCATTTTACTATTTATTCCGACATGGAAAACCTAAATACCAGAGTTTATTCCTATATTTCTCTAGGATGGTCCACTTCTGAGCTTCTCAAACTGGGGCACAGGGCAATACACCAGGGTGTAAGAAAAACTGTTAAGATAGCAGTGCACACCCTCTATGCAAGCACTGAGTTTATGTGAAGTTTCTGGGAAGGGGGGCATTTTTATGTAGAAATAGATATTTTGTGCAGTAGAATTCATATTAAACTGCATCATTTTTTTAACAGTGACTTTAAATTTGGTGCTTCAATAGGCTGTTTTCCACGTTTCTGGAATAAGGGAATAAGTGTTATTTCAGTGGAAAACTTCGAGAAACAATATATTAGAGCAAGGTTGACAATTTTTTTCTGTAAAGCTCCAGAAAGTAAATATCTTAGGCTTTACTTTACAGTCTCTGTTACATTTTCCTCCATCGTTCTTTTTCCCCCTCAACCCTTAAAAAAATACATATTAACTATCCATAGAGCACCAAGTAAAACGGTCCATGAAGCCAGACTCTGCCACCCTCTGTATTAGAACATAAAACTGGGTATTAAAGCTTATCTAGCTCGGATTCTGAGCAGTATGGTGTCAGAAGACTTTGTTTTTAACATGTTCACTTATATCATTTAAAACAAGGAAAAAAAAAAAACCCAGCATAGTATGCTATTGGATTAGAACTCAAGAAATCCTGATTCTTCTAGTTTGCCCTCCCACTCACCAGGTCTTCCCCTTATTCTCCAACTTTGCAGAGCTAAAAGGCTGAGGCATGGCTTCCTCGGCTTTAAGATGTTGGTCTAGTTACTTAAGGTAGTTGCCAAAAGATACTGAATCGTTTTTCCCTCACTTTCCCTTGTTAATCTATTGCTGGTCCAGAGTCCCTCAAGGAAGTACTTTTTATGAGTTTCCAAGAATCCCTCATTTGACAAATATTTTTTTATACCCTGTGTTCCTCTCTGGTACAGCAGTTCATGGACACACTGAGCCTTTGTTTCCGTCATCCCTACCAGTGGCGTTTCTCATCTTAACAATATGCCCACTTCAACTCTTACACAACCTTAGAAACGTGTGCATACCATGTGACTACAAGATAGTAATGCTGATTTTTCATTTATGATTTATAGAAATCATAAAGCTATTTCACCAAAGCTATACCATGTATACCATGTTGTCTGTGGTTACAGCTGTATGCTTTATGGAAATTCACCTTTCTATGTAAGCTGTTAACAACAACACAGCCTATCAGGGGTAACAGTACTACTACCATCTGCAGACCTGAGAGTGCAAGTTTCCACCCTGGAAAAGCAACAGGAAGCTGGTTAGATGAAGAACCTAACCAGTTAATAGACAAAGATAACATTAAAAGACATAAGTGAGGAAACAGATAATAACCAGGAAAAAAAAAGGATAGAAAAAAGGGCTGCTATTGATGTATGAGAATGTGTCACTGAGTTTATAACATGTGATGAGGTGACTGGGTGGGAGAAGGAAAAGCGACCCACAAGGTAAACTGGTCCCTGGAAGAGGGAGTGAAGACCCGCTAATGGGGTCCGATAAATACTGACGAAGCACTGCTCGACACAGTTGAAATGAACAGGTGAGTTTTTGGGGATAGGGAGGGACTACTGCATTTGGAGTGGACAAGCAATGAGATCCTGCTGTAGCACAGGGAACTATATCTAATCACTTGTGATGGAACGTGATGGAGGGTGATGTGAGAAAAAGAATATATATATATATATATGTATAACTGGGTCACTTTGATGTACAACAGAAATTGACACAACATTGTAAATCAACTATAATTTAAAAAGTCTTTTTAGAGTTCCCTGGTGGCACTGTGGGTTAAGGATCCAGCACTTGTCATTGCTGTGGAGTGGGTTCAATCCCTGACCTGGAAAGTTCTGCATGCCGTAAGTATGGCCAAAAAAAAAAAAAAAAGGGTTTTCATTTTAATCTGTACCATCATGTATAACTTTAACCAAGCTACTTTGTTAGTTTTAAAAATTCACTTGCAGGAGTTCCCAACCGTGGCTCAGCGGTAACGCACCTGACTAGTATCTGTGAGGACACAGGTTTGATCCCCAGCCCTGCTCAGTTGGGTTATGGATCTGGCTGGGATCTGGCTTTGCTGTGGCTGTGCAGCAGGCCAGCAGCTGCAGCTCCAGTTGAACCCCTAGCCTGGTAACTTCCATATGCCATGGGTGTGGCTCTAAAAAGAAAAAAAAAATTCACTTGCAGAAAATAATGATTTTCACAATGGACCATTTACATGCTCTTACTACTTACCTAAAGAGCTGATAGCATGGTATGTATTTCTGAATATCTGGGGGGGAAAAAAAATTTTAGTTATTCTGACATTAATTATCATTTGAATAACATATACTGACTTCATGCCAGGAATACTTCACCATTATCTCATTTAATCTCCACAAAAACCAATGAGACTGATGCTACCATTCCTTCCATTTTAAAGATGAGGCATCAGGCAGAAAGATTAAGTGGCTCACCCAAGCCAGTGGTGGAGACAAAATTCACACCTAGAGCATGACTTATAACTAGAATGCTATATTCCTTCTAAATATGTTTAATAACAGACACACAAAAGATTAAATTCCCAGTTGCTATATTCATTGAGTTCTGAAATTGCTATGGTCTAATTTTACCCAAGTGATAAAAACAACTGCTAAAGGAATTATCATTTGTTACTCCAACTGGTTGTTTCATAAAGAATTAGTCAATGTTAACTGTAGACTAAAGAAAAAAAAAAAAAAGTCCAACACCTCAAAAGAGGTGAGTTTTACCCTCCTGTCAATAGAAATACTACATCTAAATACATCTAAACTCTGGGAGCTGCAGATGGTGTGCTAACAGATTAATTTCTATCACGAGACATTGTTAAAAATCATTTAAGAGAAGTTCCCGTTGTGGTGCAGCAGAAACGAATCCGACTAGTAACCATGAGGTTGTGGGTTTGATCCCTGGCCTGGCTCAGTGGGTTGAGGATCTGGCATTGCATGAGCTGTGGTATAGGTCGCAGATGTGCCTTGGATCATGCGTTGCTGTGGCTGTGGTGTAGGTTGGCAGCTGAAGCTCCAATTTGACCCCTAGCCTGGGAACTTATGTATGCCATGGGTGCGGCCCTAAAAAGCAAAATAAATAAATAGATAAATAAAATGAACAAAAAATAAAAATAAAAAACTAGGTGTTTCTTCTATTATTCCAAATTTTTACATCCCCCGAGATTCAGTAGGGAACAGTGAAAGGAGATAGTCACATATGATCACACAGAAAGGCATCAAGACAACACCAGTTCTTCCCATCTTTATATGTCCCTCGTGTCAAGAATCAAATTTTATCAGACAGCATTTACTGGACCGCTGTAACGGTAATCACGTATCTCAAGCAGTTCCTGTGACATGTCCTACTTGTGTGTCTCTTCCTTGGGGAGATCCTAGCCAAACTGTTAGAAATTTCATTAGACATCTAAATCAAAGACATCAGTTTGATTACAGAGAATTTGTGAATCTTCATCTAGACGAGGAAACCCAATATCAAACTGCTGCTGAAGAGCCTTTCCAAGTAAACATCTGAAGGCCATAGGCATCTCTGCATCTTTATACCTGTAAATGCCATCTTTAAGGAGAAAACTACATGAAGACACCATCTCAATAACTTGATATGTATATATCAAATATTGATACTATATTATTATAAAAGTAATTCAGTCGGCCTTTTCCCCATGAAAATCCAGAAATTACGTAAGATTTTCAATCACTTAATCATTGAGTGTTTTCAGTTCTTATCTTCCACATTTTCTCGAGCATGTTACGCTTCTGTCCGACCTGTTTTATCTTTTTTCTTGTTCACTGGTTCCTTTCGCTGGACCATCTTCCTGCCACTTAAATATATGCAGGAGCTAATTCATCCTTGTTTCCTCTTCAGTAATCTTAATTCACTTCCTATGTCTCACACTGTTTCTTCCTTTAGACTAGGGCATAGCCATAATTTTAACTGAGAAAAGAGTGCAATATATTCTTTTAAAATTTGCTTTTAAAAATTCGTATCTGGAAGTTCCCATTGTGGCTCAGCAGTTAACGAATCCGACTAAGGACCATGAGGTTGTGGGTTCGATCCCTGGCATCGCTAAGTGGGTTAAGGATCCGGCGTTGCCGTGGGCTGTGGTGTAGGTTGCAGACGTGGCTCGGATCCCGCATTGCTGTGGCAAAGGCCGGCGGCTACAGCTCCTGTTAGACCCCTAGCCTGGGAACCTCCATTTGCCGTGGGTGCGGCTCTACATAAAGGCAAAAAGACAAAAAAAAAAAAATTCTTATCTATTTCTTAACCATTTAAAAAGTAATTTATGCTGGTCCCTTTTAGCATAAACTATCAAAATAGCTAAATAAGTGACTCACCAATTGTATAAATAACTTCAACATCATCCATTTGGGAATCAGTTATGCTGTTCTTAGCTTCACCTTTCACTTCCCCAAGGAGAAAACCTTCCTATGAGGATAAAAATAATAATCAGATATGGAATACACTGATAGAATTACCAGTCACTTAAGAAACCAGTATTTCCCAAGTACTTTACACTATGCACAAGTGTGTGCTACCAGCTGGAGGGCACACAAAAGAAAGACAGGTGCATTCCAGCTTAGCTGGAAAACAACCAGTTAAAAAAACACAAGTTGAAGAGACTGCAAACACCACTACATTTTAGCACTCTTGGAAGCAAAAAAGGCTTAAAGCCAGAAATAAGCACACAATGTTTAAGAGACAAGGAGCAGAGCAGCTAGCTTTAGAACAGAAGCCTCCTATTTGTGAGTTAGGAAATCATAAGTAGAAAAGAGTAACGCCAATAATGGACCATCCCGAATGACTGGCCAAGCACTCTGGATTAATGGCACCTGCTTCTGGAAACCAGGGAAGGCTTCTAAACTATGAAGAAATACAAGGGTGGTTTTCATTTTTATTTTTTAAAATTTTTATTTTTTCTCCTTCAGCAGCATCTGTAGCATATGGATGTTCCCAAGTCAGGGAATGAATCCGAGCCACAGCTGCGACCTACACCACAGTTGCAGAAACTCCGGATCCTTAACCCACTGTGCCGGGCTAGGGAACTGAACTCAGATCACCACAGAGCAATGCTGGATTATCAACCTGCTGTACCACAACAGGAACTCTTAAGAATAGGTTTTTAGATTAAACATTGTGCACGATATTCAAGATCTGGAATTCAGTATCAGAGTCTGTGTTCTAAATAGGTAGCTGTGAGCTCTGATTCTTTTTAAAATACATGCATTTTGCCATAATAGCAGTGATTTCTTGGAATTTTAGAGAATTCAGTTATTTCTCTTGGCATTTAGATAGCCAATGTGGTTGACAGTGAATTTTTAATCTTTATAATTACTTTAGAATGCTTTAAAAATAAGTTTCGGGAGTTCCCTTCGTGGCTCAGTGGTTAACGAATCCGACTAAGAACCATGAGGTAGCGGGTTTGATCCCTGGCCTTGCTCAGTGGGTTAAGGATCCGGCGTTGCCGTGAGCTGTGGTCTAGGTTGCAGACGCGGCTCGGATCCTGCGTTGCTGTGGCTGTGGCGAAGGCCGGCGGCTACAGCTCCTGTTAGACCCCTAGCCTGGGAACCTCCATATGCTGCGGGTGCAGCTCTACATAAAGGCAAAAAGACAAAAAAATAAATAAAAAATAAAAATAAAAGTTTCATTAGAAGAAGAGCACAAAAGGAATGTTTCCACAATGCCAGTCTTTACTAGCATTAAAGGGGGACAATCCAAAACAATATACTCTACTAGTGTTCAAACAAATCCCTGGACGAGACAATGTTTTAAGTACAACCATCTAGAAAACCACCTTTTAAAGACTTCAGGAAAAAGATCCCCTCCAACTTTTAGTACTAAGCATTTTGAAACTGCTAATCCTTTAAACTACAGAGGACTAACAGACCCATTCTCTTTACCGTTATACTAAGATGCTCCAAAATTACTTCCACAACCACATTTATTTTTTTTTTAAATGGGCCGCACCCATAGCGTGTGGAGGTTCCCAGGGTAGGGGTCGAATTGGAGCTGTAGCCCCTGGCCTACACCACAGGTCATGGCACCGCCATATCCTTAATCCACTGAGCGAGGCCAGAGATCGAACCTGCATCCTCAAGGTTACTAGTCAGATTTGTTTCTGCTGAGCCATGACAGGAACTCCCACATACATTTTAAACTATCATGTATTTGCTCTTTGCTAGGTGTTAATCTACAAGATTATTTAAAATTTTATACATGGAAATTATCAATTTTAACCTTATTAGAACTGTGCCATAAAACTATTTTGGGTAAGACAGATCTTTACTATAAAAATGAAGGGCACAAAGAAATGAATATGCTTTGTTCTCTAAACCGTATTGGCAAATTACTAAGCACTCACTCTAAGACACTACTCAAGCTCAAAATTTCAGTCCAAAATTTCGTAAAAGGAGTTCTGATACTGGCTAAATGGAAACAAATCTGAGTAGTATCCATGAGGACGAAGGTTCCATCCCTGGCCTCACTTAATGGGTTCAAGATCCAGCATCACCATGAGCTGTGGTGTAGGCAGCAGATGCAGCTAGGATCCCGTGTTGTTGTGGTTGTGGCCTAGGCTATAGCTCCGTTTTGACTCAACCTGGGAACTTACAAATGCCAAGGGTGCACACTAAAAAAAAAGAAAAAGTCCACCAAAAATAAAGAAAAACGTCGTAAAAATAAAAGCTCTAAAAAATAAGCACTGTGTTTTATAAGAGTATTTCACTGCTTCATCCAGAGGTTTTGAACCTGGGCAAAAGTATGGAATAAGCATTTAAATATCTAATATGTTGAGGACAAACTTAAAAACACTTAAATTTTAACGGAAAGCATCCGACAAGGAACTAGCTGAGGCCTCACAACATAACACATTTGATACCAGTGCAAACAAAAGTCAAAGATATCCTGTAAGCACATTAATCTTTTCATCTACTAAGATTTCTCCCCAGAGAGCCACTGGATACAGCACCTATCATTCCCTTACCAGCCGACCCTTTCAACAAACGTGCGTAGTAGCTGTTCTGTAGGAAAAAACAGTTGTCGGAAAACCACTGGAGGTCTTAGGAGAAAGTTAACCCGCAACCTTCCCGGAGGTGCGGGTAGAATGCTCAGTGAACTTTCTATTCCTTCCCTATCAAGTTAATCTGGAGAAGGGGAGCTGCTGCAAGAGCGGGCGTGCGGGACTCTCCGCTCGGGATGCGTAAACGAACCCCTGCAACCAGAGGAAAGGTTCGGAGGGCGGGAGGCACCTCTAGGACGCCCAGGGGCTGCGAGGGCGGTTCCGGCGGCACAGAGCCAGCCAGCCGTTGTTGAGGAGCCCGCGGGCGGTACCCGGGCAGAGGCGGCCAGGAGGGGACCGCGAGCAGGGCCTCTTCCGAGGCGATTGCGGATTCCGCCCCGCCGCTCGGCTCACCGTGTCTGAATCGGTGTTGAGGTGCTGGAAGGCGAGCGCGCCGAGCACAAAACCAGAGAGCACCGCCGAAGTGCTCTCGCCCTCCATGTTTCCGCTGCCGCGGCGCTGCTCGAGGGGGCGGGGCGGGGGCGGGGCCTGTCGAGCTGGAGTCCTTTGCCGCGCGACGATGGGGCGGAGCCAATCGAGGGGGCGGGGTCTGCGCCCGCGCACTGGCTGCGGCGCACTCCGGCGAGGGCACGGGCGAGAGGCTGCGGGTGCTCTCTGGTGCGGAGAGCGTTGCGCGTCGGTGTGCCTCTGCCAAGAGCGACGGACAGCGCTTTTGTGGTTAGCTGCCACCTGAGGCATCCTGGCATATATGTAAAACTAAACAGATAGAATATAAGTATTCTGATAGAATATAAGTATTGCTCAGTGATATAATATCACAATGGAAATGCCGCTTTGTGGTTTTTAAAGTGCCAGATGCTGCCCTTTGCCCGTAGAAACTTCTAGAATACTAATGACTGTTTTGGAGGATGGTGCTTCCAGAACTCTCCAGCGATGTTCATCCTGTGGAGCGGAGAGCGGAGGTGGGGAGTGCGTTTCTGTGAGTGGTTTTCTTGCTTTTAGAAAATTGTCTCAAGGACTTTTTAATTGAAAGAATACACAGATTTTTAACTTTGTTATGATAGTTTAACGTTAGGTATAAAGAGCCTGTCCTGGGTCCTATGATATAAACGTAAAGGGAGTGGGAAGACAAAGGCTTGACAATTTCCCACACATGATTTTAAAGGTATGGATTTTATTTTATTTGCTTTTTAGGGCCTCACTCACACGTATGGAAGTTCCTAGGCTAGGGGTCGAATCAGAGCGGCGGCAGCTGACGACCTGTGCCACAGCCAGGATGGATCCTTAACCCACAGAGCAGGACCAGGGATCGAACCTGCAACCTCACGAATACTAGTCAGATTCATTACAGCTGACCCACAACAGGAGCTCTCAAACCTATAGTTTTGAAATGAAAGTCAGCAAAATATTAGATTACTGAATTGAATTAATATCAGACCACTAATGTGAATTAATAGTGCATATTTCTCAGTTTTGTTGTGCAGCAGCCATATTTGACCAACACGTTGAAGACATATGTATAGTGTTAAAAATTGTGTTTATTCCCTAAAAATATTTCTTGTTGTCATTTCTGCAAAAGTTCTGTTAGTAGGAAAAGATTTTCTTGTAATTTGTATTTTATGGATAGCGATGATCTAGAGTTCCCTGATGGCTCAGTGGGTTAAGGATCTGGGATTGTCACTCCTGGGGCTTGGGTCATTGCTATTATGGGGGTTGATTCCTGTCCCAGGAATCTTCTGAGTGCTGTGGGTGCGGCAAAAAAAAAAAGAAAAGAAAAAGAAAGAAAAACTATACGAATGATCTAAAGCATTAAAAAATAAAATGTAGTTTATTCTAGGCCACCAGAAGTAAACTCTCACATATAAGGTCAAGCGGTTTTTTTTTTTTAGGGCTGCACCAGCCGCATATGGAGGTTCCCCAGATAGGGGTCGAATCAGAGCTGTAGCCGCTGGCCTATGCCACAGCCATGCAGGATCTGAGCTGTGTCTGCAACCTATACCACAGCTCATGGCAACACTAGATCTTAAACCGCTGAGAGAGGCCAGGGATCAAACCTGCATCCTCATGGATGCTAGTCAGATTCATTAACCACTGAGCCACAATGGGAACTCCTAAGGTCAAATGATTTTTAACATAGTTGACAAGACTTTCATTGGGGAAAGGACAGGCTTTTCAACAAATGTAAAACAATGAAGTTAGACCCTTACCTTACACCGTGTACAGCAATCAGCTCAAAATAGATGAAAGACCTAAATGTAAGATCTAAAGCTATAAAACTCCTAGAAGATAGCGTGAAGGAAAGCTTCATGACATTGGATTTGGCAATGATTTCTTGCATGTGACACCAAAGGCATAGACATAAAAAAAATAGATACATTTTACTTCATTAAATTAAAAACTTTTGTCCATTAAAGGACACTATTAAGAGAGTGAAAAGACAGAGCTCCCATTGTGGATCAGCGGAAACGAATCTGAGAGCATCCATGAGGAGGTAGGTTAGATCCCTGGCCTTGCTCCGTGGGTTAAGGATCTGGCGTTGCCATGAGCTGTAGGTCCCAGACACAGCCTGCATCTGGTGTTGCTGTAGCTGTGGTATAGACCGGTGGCTACAGCTTCGATTCAGCCCCTAGCCTGGGAACCTCCATATGCCGCTGGCATGGCCGTAAAAAGACAAAAAAAAAAAAAAAAGAGAGAGAGTGAAAAGACAACCCACAAAATAGAAATATTTTCAAACCGTGCATCTGATAAGAGGTAAGTATCCAGAATATATATAAATAATTCAGTGGCAACAGAAAAACAACTCATAAGCAAAGAACATGAAAAGACATTTTTCTAAAGAAGATATACAAAAGGTCTGTAAGAACACGAAAAGATATTTAACATCATTAATCATTAAAGAAATGCAAACCGAAACTGTAGTGACATACCCCTTCACACCCATTAGGATAGCAATGGTATAATAAAAAATATATTCCGTCTTTGTCCCTGCATTCAGGAACAGAGTTCCTATAAACCCTTAGAGTCTGCAGTGTGATAAAAGTTTCTTCTATATGTTATTGCAATTATTGGGGATGGGGATGGTGGGTTAGATAGCTTAAGGGTTAGATAGCTGTTTTCCAGAAAGACCAAGTCTTGATTGGAATTTTTAGCCCCACTGCTCACCTCGTAGGTGAGAAGGGCTGGAGACTGAGTTTAAATCACTAATGGCCAATCTTTAATCAGTTATGTCTAAGTAAGGAAACTTCCATTAAAACCTTTAAAGGAGTTCTCATCGTTGCTCAGTGGTTAACGAATCTGACTAGGAACCATGAGTTTGTGGGTTCGATCCCTGGCATCGCTCAGTGGCTTAAGGATCTGGTGTTGCCGTGAGCTGTGGTGTAGGTCGCAGACGCGGCTCGGATCCTGCATTGCTGTGGCTGTGGTGTAGGCTGGCAGCTGTAGCTCCGATTAGACTCCTAGTCTGGGAACTTCCACATGCCTCGAATGTGGCCCTAAAAACAACAACAACAAAAACAAAAAGGCAAGAAATAACAAGTGTTGGTGAAGATGTGGAGAAAAGGGAAACTTCATGCACTGTTGGTAGAAATGTAAATTGGTACAGCCTCTATGGAAAACAGTATGGAGATTCCTCAAAAAAAAAAAAAAAAAAATGAACAGAACTACTATATGATGCAGGTATCCCACTTTTGGGTATTTATCCAAAAAATACCAAAACACTAAGTCAAAAAATACTTGCACTGCTGGGTTCATCGTGGCATTATTTACAATAGCCAAGATAAGGAACCAGCTTAAGTGCCCATCAGTGGATGAATGGATAAAGAAGATGTTGTGTGTATCTGTATCTACACTCACTGTAATACTACTGAGCCGTAAAAAAGATGAACTCTTTCCGGTTTTGACAACATGGATGGACCTATGCTAAATGAAATAAGTCAAAGATAAATGCCATGTGACTTACTAATATGTAGAATATAAAAAACAAAGTAAATGAACAAACCAAACAAAACATGTAGATCCAGAGAACAGAGTAGTGGTAATCAGAGTGTAGGGTGCTGGGGGAGGGTGAAATGGGTAAGGGGTTCAACTGTATCGTGATGGATGGAAACTAAAATAAATTTAAAAGAAAAAGAGTGATTTAACCAGTACTGAAGGATAACATAGTGATGCTGATAATAAGAATCTGTAGGTGACAGTTGTTGAAGCTGGGTGATGAAAATGGGGAAAGGCAGAGGGAAGAGTCAGAGGACTCTCCCAGTGAGGTGGAAATTTCTAGATGATTATTAAGAAATGGGGGCGTTCTCATTGTCGAGCAGTGGAAGTGAACCCGACTAGTATCCATGAGGATGCGGTTTGATCCCTGGCCTTGCTCAGTGGGTTAAGGATCTGGCATTGCCTTCCGTGAGCTGTGGTGTAGGTTGCAGATGCGGCTCAGATCCCTCCTCTCTGTGGCTGTAATGTAGGCAGGCAGCTGTAGCTCTGATTCAACCCCTAGCCGGGAAACTTCCATGTGGAGCAGCGGTGCCAATTGCAGAGGGAAGGGCAGAATGGGCAGGCCTCGCTGGTGGCACTGAGCTGGAGAGCCCGGGATGCCTGCGGTGCTCAGGAGCCCCTCCAACTCGTTCCTGCAGGCCTGGACATGCAGAAGTTCCCAGGGGGCTGAACCCATACCACAGCAGTGACAATGCTGGACCCTTAGCTTACTAGGCCACCAGGGAACTCCTTGTCCCATTTCTTGTGGGAATATGCTTCCCAGCTGTATTGGTTTGCTCAGGCTACCATAAGAAAATACTTTAAACTGGGTGGCTAAAAGAACAGAAATTTATTTCTAGTTCTGAAGGCTAGATGTACCAGATTAAGATGTCAGCAGGATTGTTGTTTTTTTCTGAGGTCTCTTTCCTTGGCTTCTGGATGGATGCTTTCTTATGTCTTTGTGCTGTGCAGGAGCAACTCTGGTGTCTTTTGGGTATGCAGACTCTCTTCTTGAAAGGACATCAGTCATTTGGATTAGGGCCCACTCTATTGGCCTCATTTTAACCTAATTACCTCCTTAAAGACTTAAATTTCAAATACAGTCGCAGTTTGAGGGACTGTTAGCTAGGGTTTCCTCCTAAACATGGGGCAGGGGGTGGGGGAGGGGGGGAGCACAGTTCAGTCCATACCAGTCGCCTGATGCGTTTAGGATCCCAGATACCTAGTTCACTGGAGGTCTGATCCTGCGGCTCATTAAATGGTCTCCATAAGCAGATGATTTCCAGAAGTGGAAAGCTTTCTCCTGAAAAAAAATTAGTAAACAGAAATCGTAGTGGGAGTTCCCTTGGTGGCACAGCGGTTAACGAATCCGACTAGGAACCATGAGGTTGCAGGTTCCATCCCTGGCCCTGCTTAGTGGGTTAATGATCCGGCGTTGCCGTGAGCTGTGATGTAGGTCGCAGGCATGGCTCATATCTGGCGTTGCTGTGGCTGTCGTGTAGGCTGGCAGCTGCAGCTCTGATTCGACCCCCTAGCCTTGGAACCTCCATATGCCGCAGGTGTGGCCCTAAAATGTAAAGAAAAAGAAAAGCAGGGTTGGGAGGCCAGAAGGGGGAGCTCTCACACCTTCCAACAACAGGAGAGCCCAACGAGAAGAAAAACCCCTCTTCTTTCCTGGCCAGGACTCAGCCAACGAAAAGCCAAGGACTCTCTGCTTACTGTAGCCCTCCCAGCTGCCTTTTCCTCTCTATAAAAGTGTTCTTTTCTTTGGTTGGGACTTGAATGTGGCTTGCCATGGTTGCAGACCTCGAAATGCAATTCACTGCTGATCCTGAATAAACTCATCTTTGCTGGAGAAATACCTGACAGTTTGTTTTCAGGTCAATGCTCCAAACATTTTATGTATCAAAAAGATGGCACTGGGTATTGTCAAAAATAAACAAATCTGGCTTTTAATTAAAGTGGTAAAAACAGACTTTATTTAGGAACAGTTACCATAGGGAAGAGAGCTGAGCTCCATTCCAATTTGTGCAGCTGTGACTGGATACTTTCAAGGAAGAATGAGAGAATAGGAAGGAAGGCAGGGCTTGAGCAGAGGCAGAGAAGTGAAAAATTACCAAAAAGGAATGAGAGGGCTGGTCAGTGTAAATATGATTGTCTGTGCTTACGAATTGCAATTCTTTTTTTTTAATTTAAATTCCTTTTTTTTGAGGATAACTTTTCTGTCTTTATTTTAATGAGATGAGTTATTTTTTTAAATTAAAGTGTATTTGATTTACAGTGTTGTGCCAATTTCCACAATATAGCAAAGCAACCATGTCACACAATGTATATACATTCTTTTTTTCATATCATCCCCCATCATGTTCAGTCCCAAGAGACTGAACACAATTCCCCGTGCTCTACAGTAGGACCTCGTTGTCCATCCATTCTAAATGTTATAGTTTGCCTAATTGCTATTTCTTGAAATTAGGCTTCTGTCCTTCCAAAGAGACTGGGAGTCAGAGACCCTATCTTTCCTGATGATTACACTCAGAGGAACAGTTTTTCGGGCCCTTGAGAAAGACACTTGAATTGCAGGTGCTACAAATTCATCTAAAGGGACAGAGGAAGGCTTTATAGTCGGAAGCCCATTTAAGTAAATGCTCTAAGAAAGGGAGGTCAGGGGCCTATGATCAGGCGCTGGCTGGAACAAGCAGCAAATTCTTTTGGCAATCTTAAATTTTTCAAGACAGAAATTCATCCCAGGGCCACCCCAGGCCTGTGCCTCTATCTGCTAGAAGCCGTGCAGTCTCGTCAAGTCTCTCAGTGTATGGATTTGGATGGAGTCTTTTGTGCCAAGAGTTTTCTGCAGTTCTCAGCAAAAACATCTTTCTCCCACGACCTTTGGGTCAATATCCAAGATCCGACAATGGCCTTTAAAATTCCTAAATATCATTCTCAACAATCAAAGTGCAAATCTTTCCAAGGATTGGACTTTCCAACCACTGGACTTTGCAACTGTTGGATTAACTGACCCAGGAACCGTCTAGAATTTTATCAACCCCAACACATCTACATGCCTTAAGTGTATTCCAGGCCTCCAATAGTAAGCTGCTATTGCTATTATCCTCCAGAGTCTTAAAGAAACCCTAGAGACATCAGGAATAGAAAGAGACAAGGCACCACAATGGAAGCTATCATCTAATTATTTTCTCACAAAGTCATACAGAAACCATTATATAACTTCTTTAATGCCATTCAGGGCATTTATTTTCCAAAATCAGACCAGATAAATTCAGACGGCAACTGATACCTTAAACTGTGCGTTTATGTCTCCTCAACGAGAATCCCTGAGACGTCTCTTCCTGTGCTTACCTCCTCAAAATGCAACATATAATCTGGGCATGATTCTGATGAACAAGATTTACTGCTGCAGCTGCCAAAGTTTCTCTGAGCTCCAGGAAGCCACCATGTCCGTGGTGACATGGTGCCCTTTCTAGAGGGGCCAGCATCTAACCTGATGTCCAGGAGAATAAAGGCCTGGCCGTTTTGGCCCAGTAAGGGACAACTCTTGGGAGTCGTATATGCCCCATAGCTCCCTACGGCTGCGGTTTGGCTGAGGCTTTGCCAGGCCAGAATGAGTGCTGGATTCACCTTCTGCCTAATCCTGTGCCCCCACCCCACCTCCCAGGTGTTGCTGTTACTGTATCAAACCTGAGTCCATTTGCCTGACTTGCAGCAAAGTCAATCTGTTGACAGTGCGCTGTGGTAAAGGAAAGTACAGCGTCTTTTCCAGGGCACCAAGCAAGGGTATGGAAAGCTAGTACTCAAAGACCCAAACTCCCTAATGGCTTTTAGGGAAGAATTTAAAAAGGCGACGTTAGGGATGAGGGTGACAGGGTGCTTGTGAACATTCTTCTGATTTACTGGGGTTTTTTTTTTTTGTTTGTTTGTTTGTTTGTTTGTCTTTTTAGGGCTGCACCTTCGGCATATGGAAGTTCCCAGGCTAGGGGTCAAATCGGAGCTGCAGCTGCCGGCCGATGCCATGGCCACAGCCACGCGGGAGCCACGTCTGCAACCTACACCACAGCTCATGGCAACGCCAGATCCCTAACCCACTGAGCAAGGCCAGGGATCGAACCTTCACCTCATGGATACTAGCTGGGTGACAGGGTGCTTGTGAACATTCTTCTGATTTACTGGTTTTTTTTGTTTGTTTGTTTGTTTGTTTGTTTTTTTGTCTTTTTAGGGCTGCACCTTCGGCATATGGAAGTTCCCAGGCTAGGGGTCAAATCGGAGCTGCAGCTGCCGGCCGATGCCATGGCCACAGCCACGCGGGAGCCACGTCTGCAACCTACACCACAGCTCATGGCAACGCCAGATCCCTAACCCACTGAGCAAGGCCAGGGATCGAACCTTCACATCATGGATACTAGCTGGGTTTGTTACCACTGAGCCACAACGAGAACTACTCTTCTGATTAATTGGTGGTGATGTTTTGGGAATCTTAACACTAGTCTGGTTTCACCCGATCTGGGGTCTTCGTGGGGTTGTGGTCAGCACGTAGTTACCATCCTCTACCTGGTGTGGGGGGGGGGTCTTAGTTTCTGCAGAACAACTCAGAGATATGCCCCAGATTATTCTCTCTCCCTTCAGGAGGAACTAGGAGTCCTGTGACTCTGTTTTATGACTGAACTGTTGTTTCTTGACTGCTTTTCCTTTGGGTCTGTATTTCTTCGCTTCTCTCTAATTATTAACTTCTTGAGTCAGCTCTTTGGAACTTAGGGAAGGCCTAGGAGGCTAAATGTTTTCTATAAACAAGAAGAGGACACGGGAGGGCTTTGGCACCTGGGAAGGCCTCCCATGGGCCTGCTTAGTTTCACTGGTCCCTAATAAATGCCCTGAAAGTAAAATTTCATCTCAATGGTGGCTTTCAAAGAACCCAACGTGCATCAGGGTTCAGTTAGACTTTCCAGATATTCAAAACAAACCCATCAGTTGATTTTATGAGGATGATAAATTACCAAAAGAGATCAGAGACACTGCACTGGTTTGTCACTGTCACTAGTTTGTGCAAGGATTTTTGACCTAACTACAAGTTCTGTGGTACATAATTTAACCCTGACTATGTCCCAAATTGGCTAGTCCTAGGCTGACTAAAGAATTGGATATAAAAATAGGTTCAAAATATTTCTTATGATATGTATTTTTTTCTTTTTAGGGCCTCACCTGTAGCATATGGAAGTTCCCAGGCTAAGGGTCGAATCAGAGCTGCAGCTGCTGGCCTATACCACAGACACAGCAACACCAGATCCAAGCTGCGTCTTCGACCTACACCACAGCTCATGGCAATGCCAGGTCCTTAACCCACTGAGTGGGGCCAGGGATTGAATCCGCACCTCCTCAGCGACCTAAGACACTGCAGTTGGATTCTTAACCCACTGCGCCACAGCAGGAACTCCCTTCTTGTCTCAGTGGTTTTTTGTTTGTTTGTTTGCTTGTTTGTTTTTTGGTCTTTTGTCTGTTTAGGGCCGCACCTATGGCATATGGAGGTTCCCAGGATAGGGGTCAAATTGGAGCTGTAGTTGACGGCCTATACCACAGCCATAGCAACGCAGGATCCTTAACTGACTGAGCAAGGCCAGGGATGGAACCTGCATCCTCATGGATACTAGTCGGGTTTGTTAACCACTGAGCCATGAAGGAAACTCCTTGCCTTATTGTTTACCTTTGATTGTAACCAAGAATAAACTCCTAATATGCTACCTAAGTGAAAGATCTCCGAATTAGTCCCAAGAAAAGCCAATTATTTATTAATTTTTCTGAGGGTGCTATTTTGAGCTTGAGAGAGCTACACTAGGATTTCCAAGCTGATGATATAACCTGGACTAGAATGTAGCCTTCCAGTGGTGAGTCTACATATTTGATACCCGGAGCAAGTCTGTCATTATTTTTTTTAACATTCCCTCCTCTACAAAAAAAAGTATTTTTTATTCAGTAATAATCACAAAATGAAATAAATAGTGATAAATGGAAGAAAAGAAATGCATATGTTGAAATGTCCCTTTTATTGAATTATATGTATAGTTATGCCAGGAAAAATAAGTAATAAGTAAACAAATTGATGGTAAATATTAGAGTACAGAAAAAGACAAAAATAATAGATGAATACTTTTTAATTCCATTTTTTTTTTTAAATAGGGGAAACCCATATGTACACATTGGTCTATGTTGTAATCAATAATAACATTACAGTTTTTCCACCAGAGGCATAAGTAATGAGGTGTAATCTCAAGCTGCTTGAAATTCCCTGTGAAAGCTGGCAGGAGCCTTCCCTGAATAAGAGAGAAGGACTTACACTCACTACAGTAAAACAATTGTGTGAATAATATAGGTTATTGACATACTAGCCAAATAAAGACAGATGAAAACAATAAAAATAGGAAAACACTTTAGCTGTGTTATTAGAATTGTATTATAAGTTTGATGCTTCAGGAGAGATGTGCTTGCTTGCTTAAATTGGGATCCAATAATATTCACCTCTGTTAAGTATTTGAGGCATTTTAAATAGGTGGGTTAATGCAAGGAAAGACTGTATCTTTTTACTTCTTTTACTTTTACTTTTCTATTTGCATTTTTAGATACCTATTTTTCTGATAAAAAGGACCATAGCAGGAGTTCCTGTTGTGGCTCAGGAATAACAAACCTGACAAGTAACCACGAGGATGTGGGTTCCATCCCTGGCCTCACTCAGTAGATCAAGGATCTAGTGTTGCCATGAGTTGTGGTGTGGGTCACAGATGCAGCTCAGATCCGACGTTGCTGTGGCTGTGATGTAGGCCGGCAGCTATAGCTCCAATTTGACCCCTAGCCTGGGAACCTCCATATGCCGCGGGTGCGGCTCTACATAAAGGCAAAAAGACAAAATAAGTAAATAAATAAATAAATAAATAAAAGCTAAGGATGTTGGTTGCAGGTGTGAGATCAGCTCATGGACATTCTTCTGATTGGTTGGGGGTGAGGTAACAGGGTGGTATTTTGGGAATCTCAGTTGTCAATTTTCTGGTCCAAGCAGTGTGGGGTCTATGTACTGGTGGTCAGCATGGAGTTAACTCCCTCCACCTGGTGGGGTTTTTGGCTTCTGTAGACCAACTTGAGCATATGGCTTAGGATATTATCTATAACCTTTGAGGAGGAACTAAGGGTCCTTGATTTTTTTTTTCTTTTTGGGAGAAGGAAGTATTTATTATTACGTGCAGCAAGTAAGAACAGCAGAGATATCCCAGAGCAGCAAAACTGGGGAATTTTAAGCTGAGGACACATGCATATTCGTGAAGGGGCTTAAGCAGAGGAGAATTCAGCATATAATTGGGACAAAGGTCAACAGAGTCCAGGTCTTAGTTGATTGAAGTCGGGAGAGTCACCGTCATCATTCTGTCCTCCATAGGTGGGGCCTTAGTTCACGTCACTCCTGGAATAAAAGTCTGATAGAGCGCTCCCTCAGGAGGTGAAGATGTTGAAATTCCACCCTCATAATGTTCTCATCTGCACCGATTCATATCATTCATTCAGTTCAGTACCAAACCATGGTACCATCTGAGGCATCGGGGTCAAGAGAGAATGTCCCCGGGTTCATGGAGCTGCATCCTCTTGCCTTGACACATAACTCTTTTCTGCACCGTGCTTTTATTATCCGAAGCTTAGAGATGAGGAAACAAGTTGCCCTGGAGGGTGGACCCCCGTTCCTGTATGACTGGTATTCCAGCAGAAAGAATGCGGTGTAGAGGGAGATACGCACACGGGGAGGGCCATGGGAACGTGAAGGGAGGGCTGGGGTACTGTGAAAACAAGCCGAAGCATGTCGTATCACAGGCAAACCGCCAAAAGCTGGGGAAGAGCCCCAGAACAGATTCTCCCTCCTGGCTCTCAGAGGGAACCTGCCCTCCTCTGCTGAGTTTGGACTTTTGGCCTCCGGAACTGTGAGACGATGAGCTTCTGTTGTTTAAGCCATCTAGTTTGAGGTGATTTGTTAAGGAAATCCTAGTATGGTAATATATTGCCTAAAGTAGCAGATTATTCTGCTGTTTAAAAGCCTTGCCATGTGGGAGTTCCCAATGTGGCTCAGCAGGTTATGGACCCAACTAGTATCCATGAGGATGCAGGTTCCATCCCTAACTCAGTGGGTTAAGGATCCTGTGTTGCTGTGGCTGTGGCATAGGCCGGCAGCTCCAGCTCCAACTCTGATTCATCCCCTAGCCTGGGAACTTCCATATGCTGCAGGTTCGGCCCTAAAAAAAAAAAGCCTCACTTGCAATCTGGAGTTCCTTGGTGGCTTAGCAGGTTAAGGATCTGGCATTGTCACTGCTGTGGCTTGGGTTTGATTCCTGAACTTCTGCATGTGGCAGGCGTGGCCAGGAAAAATGTCTCACTGTAATTCATCTAATCTTCCACCACCCTAGACCACAATCTTTTCTCTACCCTCTGCCAAGATCATGCTCTTTTTCTACAGAATTTTCTTATATCCTTGCTTTAGTCTGCTTAGGCTCCTACAACAAAAATACCACAAACTAGATGGTTTGCTACCAAAAGACATTTATTACTCATAGTTCTGGAGGCTGGGAAGTCCAAGGTCATGGCCCCAGCAGATGTGGTATCTGATGAGAGCTTCTTCTTACATGGCATCGAGCTGGCTTTCAGGGGTCTCTTTTGTTAGCGTATGAATCTTAGTCTTGAAGCTCTGCTCTCATGATTTTATCAGTTCCCAACACCCACACCTCTTGATTCCATCACTAGGGGTTAGGACTAGAAATGTGAACTGGGGGTAGGGCACGGAAACATTCAGACCACAGCAACCCCTTTCACGTTTTCTCTCTCTTCCATGCTTCTACACCCCACCTATTGGAGTTCTACTTTCCTTGAATCTTTTTCCACTGTGGAAAGTTATTTTTGTTCCTGTAGGTTTATTTTTAAATCAATATTAACTGTTTTGCTAAAATGTGAACTTGGAACGAATAGAGATTAGTTGTCTGCCCCACCTCCACCCCGAAATTATTTTTAATCCCTGGAATAGGCCTGCATCAGGTTGACACTAAATAAATGTTTGTGGAGTGAATACGTTTTGGTTGGGCTATTTAGGTGTTTCTTGGAAATTTTTTTTTTCTTCAAATTAGGTCCCATGCTAGCTAGTGAAGATACATTGAATAATATAGTGTATGCTTTAAGGGAATTATAATCTAGTTAGAGACAGAAACATTAAAGACATAATCTCTTATGTTTGATGTAATTACAAGTCTGATAAACACTCTGTAGGAAAATATAGAAGGCTATAAGCAGGGATAACTACGGTACCTATGCCTCTAGTGTTGGAATCAGGAAAGGTTTTCTGAGGAATTGAAATGCTATGGAGGAAAAGGCATGAGGAAAGAACCAGTGCCCAGGCAAAGGAACATCAGGAGTGGAAGCCCCGACCAAAACTTGGGGAAAGAGTTACCTGGGCTGAGAGAGAAAACTTTGGAATATTATTATTATTATTATTATTATTATTATTATGCCATGCCTGCCACACGCAGAAGTTCCTGGGCCAGAGACTGAACCCGAGCCACGGCAGTGACCCCATCCACAGCAGTGACAATCAGTATCCTTAACTGTTGTGCTGAAGGAGGTTCGTTTGCAATCTTACTTTGAGTCAGCTGTGAACTATTCCCAAAGTTCTGGGAAATCTCTGGCATGAATTCTTTTAAATACACAACTGTGAAGCAAGTATTTACCCTTTGTGTTTAGGAGAAAACTAAAAGGAAAACAAGAATGTAGATATTTTATACTTAAGTCTCAATCAGTGGTATGTTTGAACTCTAAATAGTTGTAGATGATTGATTCATTACTGCACACTGAGGTTCATTTGCTTCTGTGGTGATATGTGTTTTTTGTTTATACCTAGAGTTCGCAGTCCAGCAAAGGGAGCTTACCCTTGGGGAGGTGGGTGTGGGCTTATTCAAGAATTGTTCTCTGGAGATCCAGAGCTTTTGCCTCAGAGCCAAGGAGCCAGAGGCTTCACATCGTGCTAGAAAAACCAGTAGTGAGGAGCAGGACTGGGATTGGCACAACCCAGTCTATGGTGGAATGTTGATACCTTACACATGACTGTAAAACTGCGTGACCCCAAACACACTGATGCTTGCTTTCAAAATGACTGCTCCGATAGCTGAGTGCAAAATGGACTGGAAGGGCAAAAGTGGATTCATTCTAGGTTATTCTCTACTTATGGATTTTAGTTAATTTCTTCACATGCCGTGGACCATTTTATTATTCTTTAAAGCTCCAAGATTTCCTATAATATCTGGCATATACAGAGTATGTCCTTCATATTTGCTTGTTGAATGAATGGATTTTTTCATTAGGAGATTATTTAAAAGGTCATTATATAAAATACATAGTAGGATATCCCAAGATCACCAGAATTTGGAAATAAAAAAATCCTTTGAGAAGGAAAAGAATGTGTGTGTGTGTATATATATGTGTGTATATATACATACACATACATATACATAGATATGCGTGTGTGTGTGTGTATTTCTTTGCTCATTTTTTTCTTGAATAGTTATTCTCAATTTTTCCCGAAAATGATTTGAAGGGATGAATAAGGGATGCATAATGAGCATCCCTTGGTAGCGAAAAAAAACTCATTTGAAAAGAACTGGTCCAGGTGTTACCTAAAAGATGTGAGGATCACCCATAAAAGTGACTAGAGTCAGTTTCCTAGAAGAATGACCTGAATATGACTAACACGAAAGGAACCTGTGACCTCACTGACTATTGAGAAATCTGTTTAAAGAAGGAAGGCAGGGAGTTTGTGTGGAATGAGGAAAAAGAAAAAAACCTGAGAAGCTAACCTGGGTGTCATCACATAGCTTGACCAGAGGAGGGAACGGATCGTGGTCCTTCATCTTTCAGCCACACAGCAGTGACCCTGCTCCAGGCTTCTCTTGGCCTTGGATGAAAAAACTACTACATTATATTGTCCACTTGCTCGCATTTCTTTTGATTGGGAGTTTAGACTTCCATCCCTTTGACACAGTGAAGAAAGTGGCACTATATTTTGAGGATGTCCTGGCTACTAGAAAAATAAGTAAAGCACCACACATGGCACTTGGCATTCTGATTCATAGCTCAGTCTCATGTGGATTTAATTACTCTGAACTGGCTCAAAAATTCTGACCAAATCAAGTTTTTGATTTTAACACCAAGGGCCATTTATTTTAGCTCTTCCAAATGATCACACTAAAGTAATGATGGGTCCCTATTTTTTAAATCATTGAATTTTATTACATTTATAGTTGTGCAACCATCATCACAACCTAATTTTTTTATTTCTCATTTTTATTTTTTTAAATTTTTTTAGGGTCACACCTGCGGCATGTGGAAGTTCTCAGGCCAGAGGTCGAATCAGAGCTATAGCTGCCAGCCTACACCACAGCTCACGGCAATGCTGGATCCTTAACCCACCGAGCAGCGCCAGGGATCCTCATGGATAAGTAGTCAGGTTCATTACCGCTGAGCCACAATGGGAGCTCCACAGCTTAATTTTAGAACATTCCCATCCCAAAACCCCAGTCTGCCCTTCCCCCTCCTCAGCCTGTCCCCTTTGGCAACCATAAGTGGCCTATGCCGCAGCCACGGAAATGCAGGATCCGAGCCGCGTCTGCGACCTACACCACAGCTCACGGCAACGCTAGGTTGTTAACCCACTGAGCAAGGCCAGGGATCGAACCCACAACCTCATGGTTCCTAGTCAGATAACCCCTGCGCCACGACGGGAACTCCGGCAACCATAAGTTTTTTAAAGTCTGTGAGTCTGTTTCTGTTCTACAAATAAGTTCGTTTGTATCCCATCCCTTTTTTAGATTCCACATATAAGTGGTATCATACGATGTTTGTCTCTCAATGTCTGACTCCTTATTTTTGATGTTCTGTCTCATCCTCTCTAACCCATTGGAATCCTACAGGAGGAAGCTGCCTCCTCAGGGTAGCTCATTCCTAGGCAGGCCTGCAGACTGTGCTGTGCATCATTGACGTGGCTTGGCTTTAGCAGGGCGAGGGAGGCTGGGTCACGTTATTTCAGGTAGGAGTTATGGAGAAAATGATTCCCAGACATACTTTTGTAAAGCTAGGTCATTAGGAAAATCTAAGAGGCTAAAGCTTTCATCAACATTAAGCAACCTGATGTTCTCTTTAATTCGTTCAACACAAGTGTGTAGATGAACCATCTGCTTTTTAAGGTCTTTAATGACAGACTCACAGGTTGGGCTTTTCCTGGTTCCAAAGAATACTCTGGCTTTAAGTTCAGCAGATTTGGAGCCATATGAACTTGGTAACAGATGTATCACCATCTTCTTCGGAAGTTCAAACCAGAGCATTCTCAGATCTCTGAGACAAATGTATATGCTAATTTAAGAAATATTGATTTAAAAAGTGGATGGCCACTACTTCCTCACAGGGGATTTAAGGACCCTGAGAATATGTGTGTGTTCCCCTCGAGTTCCAGAGACTCTGTTTCGGGAAGCACTGGGGAGATGATGGTCTTTTTTTTTTTTTTTTCCCTTTTTAGGGCAGCCCCTGTAGCATATGGAAGTTTGCAGGCTGGGGGACAAATTGGAGCTGCAGCTGCCGGCCTACACCACAGCTACAGCAACATGGGATCTGAGCTGCATCTGTGACCTAAACCGCAGGTTTTGCCAAGGTCGGATCCCTAACCTACTGAGCAAGGCCAGGGATTGAACCCACTTCCTCACGGATACTATGTCAGGTTCTTAATCTGATGAGCCACAACAGGAACTCTTAGATGATGGTCTTTAGCTGGTTGTTTACTCACAGACAAGGTTGGGTTACCGGCTTTCTGCGAATTTATGTTGGGGTTCTGCCCAACATGTTGTTAGTGTTTTAAGGACGATAAGACATGATGGATTTAAATGTACATAAAACAAAATTTTTTTTGTTAAACTAACAGTAAGAATCGTGGAAATAACTGAAGCTTAGAAATCAACTGGGAAATGCTTGTTACCACTATCAATTTCAAGCTTTGCTTAACTAAACCCTGGTTTGATAAGGGGGCACTTTTCCTCAAGACTCCAAGGAGGAGACACAGGAGGGGACAAATAGAGTTATGGTGGAGCATTATAAATAATAGAACTGTATTATAACAGTCATCTTGGTAGTTGAAGGGATTTTGTTTTTAACAGAGGCCAGAGTGCATTGAAGCTATTAATTAGTCAGCAAGTTGTTTTCTTTTTAATCGTTGTTGTCAGCCAGTTGCTGTCTGGGCAGAAGTGAACTTTAGTACTATATATTACTGGGTGGTGACAGCAACCTATTAATTAAAGGAAACTTCCATGATCTGAAAACGGTGTTAGCTTATGAACCTGCAGAGTGGAAGACTCCAAGACTAATTCTGGGATTAGAATGACTGTGGTCTTTAACTACTAATGTATTTATTTTTCTTCTGCCTTAGTAGAGGGAAGGTATGAGCCTGAATATTTAAAATACCAGTTTCCCTTTATTATCACTTGTCCATATATATAATCAGATGTATAATTCAGAGCTGCATTTGGTATTTAAACATTTTTATTTTTAAAAGTTTTTTTAGGAGTTCCTTGTGGCACAGCGGAAACGAAACTGACTAGGAACCGTAATGCTGCGGGTTCAATCCCTGGCCTCACTCAGTGGGTTAAGGATCCCGTGTTGCCGTGAGCCGTGGTGTAGGTCGCAAATGTGGCTCAGTTCTGGCGTGGCTGTGGCTGTGGCGTAGGCTAGCAGCTGTAACTTTGATATGACCCCTAGCCTGGGAAACTTCCATATGCCTTGCATGCGGCCCTAAGAAGCAAAAAGAAAAACAAAAATTTTTTTTTAGGGAGTTCCTATCTTAGCTCAGTAGTTAATGAACCTTGACTAGTATCCATGAGAACATGGGTTCGGTCCCTGACCTTGCTCAGTGGGTTAAGGAACCGGCGTTGCTGTGGCTGTGGTGTAGGCTGGCAGCTACAGCTCTGATTCGACCCCTAGCCTGGGAAGCTCCATATGCTGCAGGTTCAGCCCTGAAAAAAAAAAGTTTTTTTAAAAAAAATTTTCCCTGAGGAGTTTCCGTCATGGTGCAGCGGTTAACGAATCTGACGAGGAACCATGAGGTTATGGGTTCGATCCCTGGCCTTGCTCAGTGGGTTAACGATCCGGCGTTGCTGTGAGCTGTGGTGAAGGTCACAGACACGGCTTGGCTCTGGCGTTGCTGTGGTTGTGGTGCAGGCTGGCAGCTATAGCTCCGATTAGACCCCTAGCCTGGGAACCTTCCTATGCCGTGGGTGCGGCCATAAAAAAGCAAAAAAAAAAAAGTTTTTTCCCTGAAATATGAATACTTGGGTCAGAAGGCAGAAGATCAATTTCTGTGACAAATTTTCCAATCATGATTGAATTTCTGTGTGGAATTGATTATACCATTAGAGAATTATAAATCAAGAAAGCATGCCTGGAATCAGCAAACCCCTAAGACCTATGCCTGTACGTGTGTGTGTGTGTGTGTGTGTGTGTGTAGATATGCTGCAATGTTATCACCAGGGAGATGAGGACTTTACCCACTCTCAACTAAGGTCAGAGGCTACATGATATATTAGCATTTGAGCAAAATGTTGGGATTATCCAGAAAATTGAAATGTATAGTCAGTTTAAAAAAATCTGTTTTGAGTTTTAGTGATGAATATAATAATGTAATGATTTTTTTCAAAATTGGAGAGATATTTTGGAAAGATTGGCAAATTATGGATACTAGTGGGGGTACGAGTGGTTACAACTGCCTGAGTAAGAAAACCATTTCTTATTTTTATCTTTTTAGGGCCACACCTGCAGCATGTGGAAATTCTTGAGCCAGAGGTTGAATCAGAGCTGTAGCTGCTGGCCTAACTACAGCCACAGCAACATCAGATCTGAGCCGCATCTATGACCTATACCACAGCTTGGTGCAACACCAGAACCTTAACCCACTGAGCAAGGCCAGGAACTGAACCTGCATCATCAGAGACAACATCGGGTCCTTAACCTGCTAAGACACAGTGGAAACTACTGTGAGCCATTTCTTAATGGAAATGTGTGTCAACATTCTTACTACCTTCCAATTTTATCTTCCTTTGTTATCATCTCACCACCATCTCACCAAAGCCTATAGTGAGGTATTCTGTTTTTATACTGTTCCGAGGACACAGGACACTTGACCATCCAATTCCTTCTCTGATCTTTTGATCTTTTGAGCAGAAGATAAAATTTCGAAAGGAAGAAAGAAAATAAGAGAAAAGGAAAAAAAAAACCCTGATTCTTCATAAGATCCAGCTCTTAAGAATACTGAAAATACAAATCTTTAATAGTGATAGGGTAACAGAATTCCTGGTGGACCAAATTCTGACTGACCAGGATTGGCTGAAATGTATTTACATTAAAATTCAAATACCTGCTGGAGGAAGCTGTGCAGGTAATGAAAGTGAGGAAGTAGGCTGGGGTTAAGAAAAATCTTGATCAGTACTTAAGTACAAAGTACATGTCATTTTCCCCTTAACTCTGTTCTACCATAAGAAATACATCAATGCCAAGGCGATGGCAAAAGACCATGAGGGAGATGGACACGGATTTCACAGAGAGCTTATGTCTTGTAGGAATATGGGAGCTCAGTACTGCCTGATCATAAGAGAATCCAGAAATTCTAATTGTTGTGTGACTATTTTAATATGTGGGCAATCAATTCAAAATTTCTAAAAAAAACATTATAAGGATCATTGTAAAGGCTCTCTTGTTTCTCTCTTGTTGCTGATTTACATATAGGCAGTGAATAAAGGGATTGGGAAGAGGAGAATCTGGGCTTTCTGGCCAGAGGCTTCTTTTCCTCCAATGTACATACTCCTTGAAGCTGCATTCTTGCACTTTGGGGGCCTTCTGTTCAGTTTAGCAAGTCTGCATTGAGTATACCACTGTATCAGAACATTGTGCCCCAGGATGAAAAATTTTCACCACCAGTTTTTACTACTACTTTGGAGACTAGATACAGTAGGTCCAGACATCACGTTCTATGATAGTGGTTCCCAATCAGACGGTAGATTAGAATTCAGGGGGTTGCGTCCTATCCAAGAACTGGACTCTAACTCTAAGCCCATCCATAGAGAAAAAGTTGGGTATGTCAAAATTATCCTTGAAAAGTTCCCTGGGAATGCTCCACCGCAGAGACCAGTACTCTTTCACCATGTCAGTTTTCCCTTCAATTTTGGAACTAGTTCATTGCTTCTTGGACTGAGCGCAGATGGAAGTATTTGCCTGACTTTTAGGGCTAAGCTCTTGAAAATGTGCACTTTAGCATTAAACACCAGAATCACATTCCATGGGGGAAATGTTCACACTTTGAGAGGCCTCCCAGGAACTGAGACCTCCAGAAAGAAAAGCAGATTCATGTTCCCCATCTCATCATGCCTCCTACAAGTCAATGTTGGCTCTTTTCGTTTAGTCATTTAACTTAATTCAGAGAAATGAGGCATGAAGTATGAGGCACAAGGTATCAGGCATCTCCACTGTAAGTAATGTGCCTCCATGCACTGTTATGTTTTTGTTGAAGAAGCACTTTTACGTAGGTCAGTAGTTCTCAAATGATAACTCAGGGACTCCTGGAGGTTTCTGAAATCCTTTCAGGGAGTGCGCAACTATTTTTATAGTAATACTTAGAGGTTATTTTCCCTTTTGACCCTTATTTTCTCATGCGTGTGATTGACCATCTTTCTGATGTGTACACGTGGCCAGGCTCTTCGGTTACCCAGTCAAACACTATTTCAGGTGCTGCTGTGATGTTATTTTGTAGAAGTGTTTAAAGTACATAGTTGAGAGTTCCCGTTGTGGCTCAGCAGTAATGAACCCAATCCATATAGTATCCATGAGGACATGGGTTTGATCCTTGGCCTTGCTCAGTGGGTTAAGGATTTGGTGTTGCTGTGAGTTGTAGTATAGATCGCAGATGCAGCTCAGATCTTGTGATGCAGTGGCTGTGGCATAGGCCAGTAGCTGTAGCTCTGATTTGACCCCTACCCTGGGAACTTCCGTATTCTGTGGGTGCAGCCCTAAAATGACAGTAAATAAATAAATAAGTAAATAAATAAATAAATAAAGTACATAGTTGACTTTAGGTTGGGGAGATTATTCTAGATGACGTAGGTGAGCCTGAGTCAATCAGTCCATGAGCCTTAAAAGCAGAACTGAGGCTTCTCTGAAGAAGACATTCCATCCTGAGAAAACTATGACTCGAAAAGATCATGTACCCCAGTGTTCACTGCAGCACTATATACAATAGCCAAGACATGGAAGCAACCTAAATGTACATTGACAGAGAAGGGGATAAAGAAGATGTGGTACATATACACAATGGAATATTATTAAGCCATAAAAATGAAATAACGGTATTTGCAGCAACATGGATGAACCTAGAAATTATCACACTAAATGAAGTTAGGCAGTGAGACACAAACATCATATGCCATCATTTATATGTGGAATCTAAAAAAGGGATACAATGAGCTTATTTTCAGAACAGAAACAGATTCACAGACTTTGAAAAACTTCTGGTTACCAAACACGAGACAGGTTGTGGGAATGGAGGGATGGACAGGGGGTCTGGCATGGAAATGTTCTAGAATTAGGTTGTGATGATGGTTATACAACTACAAATATAATAAAATTCACTGAGTTAAAAAAACGAGAGACAGGAGTTCCCGTCGTGGCTCAGCGGTTTAACGAATCCGACTAAGAACCATGAGGTTGCAGGTTCGATCCCTGGCCTTGCTCAGTGGGTTAAGGATCCAGTGTTGCCATGAGCTGTGGTATAGGTCGCAGACACGGCTCGGATCCTGTGTTCCTGTGACTGGCGTAGGCCAGAGGCTACAGCTCTGATTAGACCCCTAGCCATATATATATATACACATGTCCATTCCCATACATGTTGTCACAAGTAGATTTCCCTGTGCCATTTAGCAGGTCTCCATTGATCATTCATTCTGTATATAATAGTGTGCATATGCCAGTCTCAAGCTCCCAGTCCTTCCCTCCCCACTACCTTTCCCCTTGGTAACCTTATAAGTTTGTTTTCAAAGTTTATGAGTCAAGAAGAACAGATTTTTTTTTTTTTTTGGCCACCCCAGTGCCATACTTAAGTTCCCCAGGCCAGGGACTCAAACCCAAGCTACAACAGTGGCAACACTGGATCCCTAACCTGCTGTGCCACCAGGGAATTCCAAGAGGAACAGAATCTTGAGTTTTCTGGAGTTGGTTTTCTAATCTAATTAGATTCAAGGGCATTAATACCTCTATTTTCATTGCTAAAGAGGACACTGGCAATTCATTTCATACTATGTAAAAGATACACAAAGTAGGCCATTGGATACTTCTAATCAGTAGCTGGTTTTGAATAACAGTGTGGCATCAAGTAAAATTCTGGGCAGGTGGAGAAAGAGTGAATTATGGGAGAGAACAATCCTGGGAATAACAGGAGGGAACAATAGCCTCGAATTATTCCCACCCTTCCCCGGTTTGCTATCCACATTGAAGTCTGAGAAGCTCTGGGTTAGCTGCTAATCCCTTTTCTTCAATCTCTGGTACAACATCATCTGACCTCAGCTGTTGACAAGGGGTCATGTATGGACTTGACAGTGAGTTTAATCAAAGAGTGTAACTTTTTAGGACTAGAAAGGGTCTTAGAAATTATGTAAGCATAAGGGAACACGATTTATCATTCAAACCAGGGCATTCTTGAGAGTGAAAGGAAACATCATTAAAAAGTTCCTATTGTAGAGAGTTCCCGTTGTGGTGAAGTGGAAACGAATCCAACTAGGAACCATGAAGTTGCAGGTTCGATCCCTGGCCTCGCTCAGTGGGTTAAGGATCCGGTGTTGCCATGAGCTGTGGTGTAGGTTGCAGATGTGGCTCTGATCCCGCTTTGCTGTGGCTGCGGCATAGGCTGGCAGCTACAGCTCCGATTAGACCCCTAGCCTGGGAACCTCCATATGCCGCAGGTGTGGCCCTAAAAAAGGCAAAAAGACAGAAAAAAAAAGATTCAGTAAGAGTAGTGGGTTGAACTGTAGCCTTCCAAATGTGTTCAAATCCTAACCTGTGAATGTGGCCTCATTTGGGGTAAAAGAGTTCTTTGCAGATTAGGTTATAACTAAGTGAAGAATCTCAAATTGAGATCATCTTGGATTAGAGCGGGCCCTAAATTCAGAATGATGTGCCTTTATAAGTGAAGAGAGGTGACGTGCCACAGGAAGACTGAGGCGGTGAGTAAGGATGCCACCACAACCCAAGAAACGCTGGGCTTTACTAGAAGCTGGAAGAAGCAAGGCTGGACTCACCCCTAGAGACTTTGGAGGGAGCTTGGCCCTGCAGACACCTTGATTTCAGACTTCTGGCTTCTGGAACTGAGAGAGCAAAATTTGTGTTGTTTGAAGTCCCTAAGTTTGTGGTTATTTGTTAAGGCAGCCCTAGGAAGTTAATTCAGTAAGCGAAGGAAGTCCTAAGCGCAGGGAGGGACGGAGGATCCTTTCTAGGTTTAATTGAGAGCGATTCAAGGTGGGCAAGGAGAGGGTGAAGGTGGGCTTCCCGGTGGCTCAGTGATTTAAGGATCCAGCTTCGTCCTGCTGTGGTTTGGGTTCTGGCCCTGGCACTTATGTGGGTGTGACAAAAAAAAAAAAAAAAAAAAGAGAGAGGAAAGGAGATGAATGAAAGGGAGCATTAGGATCACCCACCTTTTTTTTTTCCTTCCTTCTCCCTCTCTCATCACTGCCAAAGTGAGCCCATCTTGGAAAGATGGAGAGGTTTTGCACTTGCACCAGGATGCCTTCCACCTCAGCAATTTCTAACTCGTAATCACATTTGACCCTAAAAAGAATCCATTTTACCGATGAGAAAGTGGAAGCACAGAAGACTAAATCTGTTGTTGAAACTGACAAATGTCTGTGCTGGGGTTGGTCTAAGACACCAAATGCCACTTTATTACCATCCCACCAATCTTTTGTAAGACAATAATCTTCCATCATTATCATATTATCAAAACAATAATAATAATAATAAACCAAAGAAGAAATTCCAGTTCATGGAATTTGGTCACGAGCAACAGAAATCATTGGTGATTGTGGGCATTCAGCGGCTGGGTCAGTCTGGCCAGAAAAAGGCTTGTTGTGGCACAGCGGAAACGAATCCGACTAGGAACCATGAGGTTGTGGGTTCCATCCCTGGCCTCGCTCAGTGGGTTAAGAATCCAGCATTGCCGTGAACTGTGGTGTAGGTTGCAGATGCAGCTCAGATCCTGCGTGGCTGTGGTGTAGGCCTGCAGCTGTAGCTCCAATTTGACCCCTAGCCTGGGAACCTCCATATGCGCAGATGCAGCCCTAAAAAGACAAAAGCCCCCCCCCAAAAAAAGCCATCTTTAATGAAGTTGCGTGCACTTGAACTTCCTGGGTAAACTTTGGTTTAATCATTGAGCATTCCTTAGTTATCTTCCTTTGAGGAAATAAAAAGAGAGTAAGTTTTGCCTAAACGTTAAAAGTACAGTGTTAAATGAATCAATATAATCGTTGAGATTTTGTACTAAATATGTGCTTGTTTCCAGCCAGGACTTTGGACAGATTGACAACTGAGTTTTATAACTTGTTTTTTTTAAAATATTTTGTATATTTTATTTTATTTGCTTTTTAGGGCCGCACTCCTGGCATATGGAGGTTCCCAGGCTAGGGGTCTAATCAGAGCTATAGCTGCTAGTCTACACCACAGCCACAGCAACATGATATCCAAGCCGCATCTGCAACCTACACCACAGCTCAAAGCAACACCAGATGCTTAACCCGCTGAGCGAGGCCGGGCATGGAACCCACAACCTCACGGTTCCTAGTCGGATTCCTTTCTGCGGCGCCACCACTGGAACTCCATAACTTGTTTTTTATGACCAAGGAGGGAGCTTGGCCCTGCAGACACCTTGATTTCAGACTTCTGGCTTCTAGAACTGAGAGAGTAAATTTGTGTTATTTAAAGTCCCAAAGTTTGTGGTAATTAGTTAAGGCAACCCTAGGAAATTATAGTTTCTTTCCCTTTTTAGTGGAGAAGGGGTTTCCATACCTGCCTGGCAGGAGGTGTAGAGAACAAACATTGACATTCTTTGCAGGGGGCTTCTCTTCTCTTCCGCTCCCCATTTCCTCCACAGCCTGGCCCAGGGCAGCCTACTTTGCAGTATTTAGTCTAACACTGTTTCAATTCAATTTGCTTGCCCTCCCAGTTTTTCCAGCTTGCAATCAGACCCGAAATAGACCTATCTGAGATTTTAGTCCCATTTAGTGACATCTGGAAAAGCTGGGGAGCCTGATTTTTTTTATTTGTTACAGTCTCAACATCCCTTCTTATGCTTATTCCGAAAAACAGATCTGGTTTATAAGAGGCAGGAACTGCAGTGAAGTAAATACTTGCACAAGATTTTGCCCTTCATTGTTCTAAGAAGGGCTAGCGAGGCAGTGGTGCGGGGACTGAATACTCCGGGAGCGCATCTGCTGGCTGAAGCTTGGGCGGGCCTGGCGTTTCTGTGGCTTCGGTGCGCAGAGAGTTGGATGGAGGCAGGGGAAGCCGGGGCTGGAATCTTGCCCCTGGAAGAGGGCGACCCTCAGCGGAAGGATTTCTGTGCCAGGGAGGCAGCGGCTGAGCGTGTAAGCAACTCACAGAAGCTTTCCACTCGGGATTAGCAGGATTTCGCCCGGCAGCGCGGTAGAGGAGGGTTTAGTAGAGAAGGGAAGGAGGTGTGGGAGACCTGGAAGCGGAGGAAACCGCAGCTCAGCAGCGTCCTGGGCATTTCCCTCTCCTTGAAAGCCCTGCCGAGAGAGGTCGCTTTATACCTACACAAACAGAACCTTCTGAGGCGTACCGGACGCTTCATTTTGGGGGTGAGAAAATGCTAACGTTTTGCAGACGAAAACGTTTGCTCCCTAAAGGATCTCTGCTGAGAGCGCTGGGGGGAGGCGGGGCGCGGGGAAGAAGGGAGGCCGCCCAGAAGGCTGCGGCTTTGGTGCAGATCCCGCCTGGAAGCTCCCCGTTGGGTGGCGGAGGAGGTGGGGCGGGGCAGGGCGCAGAAATAGGCACCCACGTCGGCGCGCAGCCTGCCAGCAGCACAGTCCTCGTCCAGGTACTAGTTCCGCCGGCGGCTGCTGTGCGGTGCAGCGCGCCTCAGGGATCCTCCTCGCTCCGAGAGGGCCTCCGTGAGTCACTGCTGAGTTGTCGCAATCGCCACTCAGCGGAAATCAGGCCCAGGGTGGGGCGCATTCTCCGCTGCGCTCGCGCGTCCTTCCCGCGCCGCGGTGTCCCTGCGCTCACCCCCAGCCCTCTTCGTCTGGCTGGCGCTGCCAGGTCTGCGCACGCGGCGGCGACTTAAGCGGGGGCCGGGGCCTCCATCCGAGAAGGAGTTAATCGGCCGCGGCGAGGAGGAGCCCGAAGAGGAAGGAAGGAAATTGCTGTCCTTCTGAAAGTTTTTTTCCTTCCTTTCTTCTTTCCCTGCAGAGGTGAGGGCCGGGAGGCGGCGGCGCTGACTCTCGGGAGCCGGGCTCCGCGTCTCTGCTTCCGGAGCTGCCTCCCTCCTACCTGGGGACAAAGACAGCTGTCGCTCTCGGACCTTCTCCGTGGACCCCTTCTGGGTGCGCCACGCCATGGATGGCGCAGAGCTGGCCGGGAAGATCTTTTATACCTGGCTCACTCTGGTGCTCGGCTTCATACTCCTGCCTTCGGCCTTTGGGGTGTCTTTGGGCATCTCCGAGATCTACTTGAAGATCCTGGTGAAAACTTTAGAGGTGAGTGCTTTGAGGGATGCTGCGCCCCCGCCTGGGAGGGCTTTAGGGAGAAGCCAAGACCGTGGGAAACGAGGGTAGAGCTGAGAGCCGTGTAGGCGCAAGGGGACCGGTTAGCAAGGTCAGTGATCCTAAGCGATGTGTGGTTTAGTTTCTCCTAGGCTGCATCTAAGCTTCTCCTGCAGAGCTGGAGGGATCCGGGCTGAGACCACAGGACAACCCTGATGTTGCTCTGGTTGGAGGCAGAACTACCCCCCCCTTGCTGTTAATTGTTATTAAGATTTTTACTGATCAGAATAACAATTCGACCGCCTTTTCCATCATGGAATGCCTTTATATCCTTCATGCAGGGCAGTTTTCACCTCGCTCTCCTTAGATTTTACCCCAGGTTTCAGAAGTCCCATCTTGGACTAAGGCATCCTGTCCTGAAAGGCATCATGTTTTAATTTTTGTTCAAAATACGAAACCAATTGTTGGATGGTAGAAAGGCATCATGGAAAGTTTAACCAGTGGCACTTGAAATGTCGTTGAAAATCTGTATTCTTTGATATCAGCTCTCCCTACACCCCTGTTTCCAAATTTTGCAAAAAAGGTGTTAGATAGGAGTAGGCCTGGTGGGGAACAACTACAGGGCTTTACTAAATCACAGAGGGTTCCCTGTTGACTCTCAGATGTCTCCCAAAGCCTTGGAAGGTAGAGAGATCAAGTGATATCCCCCCTTTACAGGTAAGGAAACAAACTCGGAGGAGTCCGGTGGTTTGCTTGAATTAAGTGTTGGAGACAGGAGTCTCAACTGAGGAGAAGCCCTGTAGCCTAATGGTTAATAGTACAGACTTTGGGTACAGGTTTACTTTGATTTAGTACCAAAATACCAGCTCTGCTTCTGGACATATGACTTTAGGGAAGTCACCTACTTCTTGTGCTTCGTTTTCCTCACCTATAAAGTAGGAGTTACAGTACGTACATTTTTCCATAAGGTTGTTTAAGTGAGTTAAAATATGTCAGGTATCCTAGAATGGTATCAGTACACATTAGGTGCTATGTATGTGTTTGCACCTGTTAAAAGAATAATGTTATTATTACTTAGATTCTAGCATCCTTGTTGCTCTACCTATTTCAGTATCTTCTAATATGGGTTCTCATTTTTCAGCCCATGTTCTCTGTCTGCCCAGAGGGCTTGGCTTTGTTTGCTTTTCTCCATCTCTAATCTCCTGCCTGGAGATTACCTGCCGTCTCCCACTAACTAATAGGCAAATCTCTTCTACTTGCTCATTTTCTGTTTTACCCTACATTTTTGTTGCACTTTCTCCTTGTGGCTATTTTTCTGTCTAGTCTTTGAATTTATATTTGATTCTTCATCTTCAGCCCTCATGTTTTGAAAGTTCTGTTGTTTCTACTTTGGAGATATTTCACAGCTTTGAACCTTTCTTTTTGACTCTGAACTTGGTCACACTGAATTTCTTAGCTGCCTTTTACTGTTAAGATCATCCTTAGAAAACTCTCCCCATAGCAGCTAATGTTCACTCTTTCTCAGAATTCTGACATGATTGAACTGTTGTTCCATACAGACAGCAATGTCTTTTGGAATTTATATCCCAAGTGAGAACAGAGTGAAGTAGATCGAACACACTGTCTTCTGGGCGCTGACTCCTATATGCCTGCTTGAGTTAAGGTACAGCTAAACAGGTGTCAAGAAGGAGAGGCCTTCTAGCTGCTGTTAGCCTGGCGAATCACTGCTAGACTTTGAAGGGATATCTTCAGTCAGGATCTGGCCTCAGCATGGCAGGGCCTCAGGTTTTAATTTTTGTCCATCTAGGTCTGAAGAGTGACTTTTGGAGTCTCTCTTTATTAATCAAAATCAGAAGAAGGCCAGCTTTCTGATTGTAGTGGGAGTACACCACCTCGCCTGGAAACCCCGCAGATGGCAGCATAAGACTAAAGTTAGTAGGTCAGAGGGGTGCATAGCATATACAGAATTAGCATGGGGATTCATTTTGTGAGTCATCTCTGACTTGGAGGTGGCTGCCTGGAATGCCTGGGTTTGCGAGCAGCTGGGCTCCTCAGGAAAGAGCTATGTTCCGTGGCAGTGTCTGCTTTAGACACAGTAGAGGGAGATGGCAACCCTGGGCTTTTCATCTTCCAACCAGAGCAGCTTAGATGTTTCAGACATTTCTCTCAGGCAGGGACTGGTACAGTGGATTGCTTTTTTGCCTACTGTGGGGATAATACCCTTGAAAATTGTGCTGGTTTTTAAATATTAGAATACCTTTAGATCTGGATAAATTTTCTAACTTTTTATAGCATACATTCAAGGCCCAGCCCTGCTGTTACTCATTATTCCTTATATGTTCTCAACTGACTTGTTTATTCTTTCTTTTGCATTCCAGTCCCAAGAATATTCTTAGGGTTCTTTGATTGGAACTGTATATTTCTCAGGTTTCAGTGGTTGTAATTTGCATGCCATTTTATTTTTTAATTTAATTTTATTTATTTATTTATTTTTGTCTTTTGTCTTTTTAGAGCCGCACCTGTGGCATATGGAGGTTCCCAGGCTAGGGGCTGAATCGGAGCTGTAGCCGTCGGCCTACACCATAGCCACAGCAACTCCAGATCCAAGTCTCATCTGCGACCTACACCACAGCTCAGGGCAACGCTGGATTCCTAACCTACTGAGTGAGGCTAGGAATCAAACCTGCAACCTCATGGTTACTAGTCTGGTTCGTTAACCACTGAGCCACGACGAGAACTCCTTACATGCCATTTTAAAGGTCATTTAGTTTTGTACATTACATGTTTACTCTGATAAGTTTTCTTAACAATGGGTGGCTTTTTCGTGACCATAAACTTTATTTAAATTCTAGAAGTTGCAATATGTGTAAGGTACTTTGTGAATAGCCGACTGTGATAAGTGCTAATTGTCGAGTAATTCAGCCAGTTGCTCTTCTTGGGCCCCTTGTGGGCTCCCCCGTTCAGATAATCATGATTTACTGAGCACCTGCTGAATGCTGCCTTCTGCATTGCTAAATATCTCTAGATGTCTTCATAAGTCCCTGATATGGCAAGCTACTTGAGGACAAGGTGTGAATTCTTAGTTTAGAGTAAGTGTAGTGATCCTCTAAATCATTAATTTTCAAGGGATATATAATAATTTCTTAGGATTATATAGGTCAATTTTATAACTTTATATTGGGGAAAGTTATTTTAGGAATGCAAACAATGAAAAGTAAAACTTTTGGTTGAGGGGATTTGTAGGGGTTATCAACTCTTCCTTCATGGGAGGGTGTATGCATCCGAATCTCTGGGAGACTGTGAATGTTTTATGTTTATCAAACAGGAGCATGGATTAAAGGTTGAAATATACTGTTCTCAGTCATGCAGGGTTAATGATAGGGGTAAGGGTGGAGAGGATTGCTAGTCATTGGCCTAAGGTTCACGATTAGAAGGAAATGAAGAATGGGAAGAGAATATAGGACTGATGGGGAAGAAGGCGGCTGAGGAATAATACTTGAATTATCAAACTGGGAGTTACTGTTGTAGTGCAGAGAAAACCAATCCGACTAGGAACCATGAGTTTTCGGGTTCGATCCCTGGCCTTGCTCAGTGGGTTGAGGATCCAGCATTGCTGTGGCTATGGCGAAGGCCTGCAGCAACAGCTCCAATTCAACTCCCAGCCTGCCTGGGAACTTACATGTGCAGCAGGTGTGGGCCTCAAAAGGAAAAAAAGGTTGTGTTAGTTTCAGGTGTACAACAAAGTGATTTAGTTATAACTATACACATATCCATTCTTTTTCAGGTTCTTTTGTTTTTTTAATTTATTTTGTCTTTTTGTCTTTTTAGGGCAGTACCTGTGACATATGGAGGTTTCCAGGCTAGGGGTCGAATCGGAGCTGTAGCTGCTTCTCTACGCCACAGCCACACCAGATTCGAGCCGGATCTGTGACCTACCCCATAGCTCATGGCAACGCCGGATCCTTAACCCACTGAGCGAGGCCAGGGATCGAACCCACGTCCTCATGGATGCTAGTCGGGTTCATTAACTGCTGAGCCATGACAAGAACTCCCAGATTATTTTCTTTTATGAGTTATTGCAAAATGTTGAATATAGTTCCCTTCGCTACGTATTAGGACCCTGTTGTTTATCTGTTTTAAATATAGTAGTGGGTGTCTGTTAAGTCCAAAGTCCTAATTTATCCTTTCTCTATGCCCTTTTCCCTTTGGTAACTATAAGTTTGTTTTCTATGTCTGTGGATCTGTTTCCGTTTGGGGAATTATTCATTTGTATCATTTTTTAATTTTTATTTGTATTTTTTTATTTTTATTTTAATTTTTTTGTCTTTTTGCCTTTTCTAGAGCTGCATTCGTGGTATATGGAGGTAACCAGGCTAGGGGTCTAATCAGAGCTGAAGCTGCCGGCCTACACCACAGCCACAGCAATGCGGGATCCAAGCTGTGTCTGCGACCTACACCACAGCTCACGGTGACACCAGATCCTTAACCCACTGAGCGAGGCCAGGGATCGAACCCGCAACTTCATGGTTCCTAGTCGGATTCGTTAACAACTGAGCCATGACGGGAACTTCATATTTTTATTTATTTTTATTTTTTGCAGGACAACAAATGCCCTTTTATTTATTTACTTTTCAGTTAAGTTTGAATCCTTGAAGGGTACAGCATCACACAGATTCTATGTCCAATGACCTAAGCAGGGAGGTTGCTTCAGAATTTGGCACGAACTCTGCCGCTGTTGCCATGAGCGCGAGTTATCTTTCCCCAGATCACTCTGGTTTTGTTAGGTTTTCCACCAGGAGTCATTGTGTTATTCTTTGCTTTGTATCCATAAGTGCATCTCTTGCCTAGATACAATTCAGTTTTATCTCGTGCAAACACCTTCAAATTGAAGAAAAGCTGTGTGCTCCCTCTGGTTCCAGAGACCCCGCTTATAACCAGGAGAAGTGGCCTTGGACTGCAATCTTTCTGACATATTTGTTGTTTTAGTTGTATCAGTTTTTTTAGGATTCCACATATATTTGGTTGTGTTTTTATTTTCTTGCTCCTATGTGGCTGAAATTTTACCTCCAGATCTTTGATGAATCAGCACAACACACGTACTCAGAGCAAACTACTCCTATTTTCATTTAAAAAATTTTATTTATTTATTTTCTTTTTATGGATGCACCTGTGGCATATGGAAGTTCCTGTGCCAGGGGTATTGAATTGGAGCTGCAGCTGCAGGCCACAGCTATTGCCACAGCAGTGCTGGATCCTTAACCCACTGAATGAGGTCAAGGATCAAACCCGCATCCTCGTGGACACTGTGTCAGGTTCTGAGCTGAAACAGGAACTCCCTTTCATTTTGATTATTATTCTTGCCCTTACTGACTCCTCCATCCGCAAGTTAGTTTTCCATCTTTTTTAAAAGGTATGTGAATAATTCTCAGGTGGTTAACCACTCTGTTATTATAACACTCGGGTATTATCCCTGGGGTTAGAAATACAATAAATCTACTGGAAGGCCTTGGCTGTTTATGACAGAAAATCATGAAGAAAAGCTACCAAAGCAACATGCTTTTCAGTTAATTCTACAGCAACTGTCTGGGATGGCTCTGTTGTTATTCCCGTTGGTAGACTGGGGAATGAAGGTTCAGAGAGGTGATTTGTCTGGGTGGTGGCATGCAGCTGCCAGTGGTAGGGTCAGGATTTTAATTTAAATCTAGAGCCTGAGTCGCATCTGCGACCTCCACCACTCATGGCAGCACCAACCCACTGAGTGAGGCCAAGGATCGAACCCGCATCCACTTGGATACTAGTCGGGTTTGTTACTGCTGAGCCATTATGAGAATTCCCCTTAGTCGATTCTTAAATGTCTTTTTAGTATGAAACCTGAAAGTTGAATTGTCTAGGTGACAGTGTCTCTTTTTTGACAGCTTTTGGCCTAAACTTTAAAGATTAGACTAAACCCTTTCTTCTCAGTGAACTGTGGACAGCTACTTATCTTCTTCCACGAGGATTCTGAAATTAGGTGGAGTGACAATCTGCATGAAAGTTGTCACTGTCTTTGGTAGGGGGAGTGATATGTGGGTGAGGGGATCCAGGATTGTTAGAAGCTGTTATCTTCAGGGCCGTTTGCAGACAGAGCTGCTTCCTTCGTGGAACCTTGAGGGAGTTAGAACCGCTAAACAGAAGTTCGTCCTCTGTGTTTGGGCTTCCCTAATCAGCTAGAGAGGCTGGCGTGGTAAAAGAAACAGCTGTTAACTGGGAGATGCACTGATGGTCTGGAAAAAACCGATCATTTTGGTGCCCCCATAAAGTGAGATGTGGGGGGAGAGGAGGAAACCAACATTTTTCTACCATATGACGATTGTGTGGTGGTCATTGGCTAGGTTAGCTCCTTTAATCTTTTTTTTTTTTTTTTAGCTTTTTAGGGCCGCACCTGCAGCATTTGGAGGTTCCCAGGCTAGGGGTCGAGTTGGAGCTACAGCTGCTGGCCTACACCACAGCCACAGCAACGCCAGATCCGGGCCACATCTGCAACGTACAACAGCTCATGGATCCTTAACCCACTGAGCAAGGCCAGGGATCAAACCTGCGTCCTCGTGGATACTAGTCAGATTCGTTTCCACTGCGCCATGACGGCAGCTCCCTGTTTCCTTTAATCTTTACAGCGCTTGATGCTGTTTAGAGATGATGAAACTGAGGCCACGGGAGGTTGAAGTCTTGTATGAGAGGATGAAGGCAGGGCAGGGGCACAACTGCAGGTCACTCATAGTCTGTGTATTGGGCTGCAGAACGTCGGCGTTTGGTCACTTTCACTGGAGAGTCAGCCCCAGGACGGAAATGGGGTTTCCTGTCTAGATTCCCCTTGGCACTAGATGACTTAAAACCTGCTGGTCTCCAGCACTGCAACAGGCTTCGGTGTTAACGTCTCAGGAGAGGGTCTGTTTTCTGAAATGTGTGTGATGATGGAACAAGGAGCTCTTTGGAGCTCCCCATGCTTTTGGAGGACAGCCCCAGCATTAATTTGCTGCCGTCAGGAAGTTCCACAGACTGGGTGGCTTAGACCACCAACATTTATTTTCTCCCAGCCCTGGCGGCTGAAGTCCAAGATCAGGGTGTTGGTTCTGAGGCCCCTCTGCTCGGCTTGTAGATGGTGCCGTCTTGCTGTGTCTTCTGCAGAGGCCCTGGCTCTCTTCCTCTTCTTCTAAGGACACTTCACCCTAAGGGTCTCATTTTAAACCTGGTCACCTCTTTAATGGCCAGTTTCCAATAGAGTCACATTCAGAGGGGCTGGAGTTAGGGCTTCAACACATAAATATTTTCCAGAGAGGTGGGGGATACACTTAAGCCCATATTAGCCACAGAATACCAGTATTTTCCATCATATGAGCAGGGACTCCTCATCTAAGGTAATTACCATTTATATAAAATATAGGGAGTTCCCATTGTGGATCAGCGGTTAACAAACCCGACTAGTATCCATGAGGATGCAGGTTCCTGGCCTCCTTCCGTGGGTTAAGGATCTGGCATTGCTGTGAGCTGTGGTGTAGGTCACAGAGGTGGCTCGGATATCGCATTGCTGTGGCTGTGGCATGGGCTGGCAGCTGTAGCTCCAATTCGACCCCTAGCCTGGGACCTTCCATATGCCATGGGTGCCGCCTTAAACAGACAAAAAGAAAAAAAATTATAAAATATAAAAATCACATACCACAATAAAAAAAAAAGGTGAGCTCCAGAATGAGGATGATTGATTGTTTACAAAATTTTATTTTCATCATATCTTTGGTCTACTTACAACTGATAATAAACTTTCAAGTGAAAAACTATGGAAAATTTACCTTTCCTCTATTGAGAATAGATGGGAGGTTAGAGTTTGAGAATTCCTTCCCCAGTTCATCAAGAAGAGAAAAGAATGCAACTGGTTTAAGACTGAGCCTATTATCATTTGGGATTTGCCACTGGAAGCCGGGAAGATTAGGTCTCTATTTATAGGCTGTTTCCTAAACATAAATGGCATGTTCCTACTTTAATCTTTGGGATGTTGTGTGGGCGTCCTGACGTAGTTAGATCATGTCTTACTCCTTGACCGTCATGTATGTGTTTTATGTTCCTTATTCTCTATCATTTGTTTTTTCTTATTTATTTGAAAAAAAGTTTTTTTAACCTCTCCGTTTAATATTTTCTAAGCTTAGCGGTAACTGAGGTTTTTGCCTTGGCATATTTAATAAATTCTGTCTCTTTGCCCCTGCAGGGGTTCCCAGGTCCTAATTATAGTTACTACAATGCCTTTATCTCTGTTTTCACTCTTCCATCCCCTGCCCCAAATCGTTTTAAACATTGTTAGCTTCTAGAATTATAATCGTCTAAGTAATAATTTATTTTTTAATTTTTAAAATTTTTTATGAAAGTCTGGTTGATTTACAAAGCTGTGCTTGTTTCTTCTGTACAGCGAAGTGATCCAGTCATATGTATATATATAAACATTCCCTTTCTTCTTTTTTTTGGCTTTTTATGGTCGAACCTGTGGCATATGGAAGTTTCTGGGCTAGGGGTCCAGTCGGAGCTATATATAGCTTCTAGCCTACACCACAGCCACAGCAATGCCAGATTCAAGCTGCATCTGCAACCTACAACACAGCTCACAGCAACGCCGGATCCTTACTGATTGAGTGAGGCCAGGGATCGAACCCAAGTCCTCATGGATACTAGTCGGGTTCGTTACCACTGAGCTACAGTGGGAATTCCCATCATTCCCTTTCTTATATTATCTTTCATCTAAGTAATATTTCAGTTGCTCCTTGTCTAAATTAGAAAAATAGGCATTGTGATTTTCCTGAATGCTGTAAAAAGAGGTCACTTGCAGCTTTTGAACTATGATATTAATGGTAGATAATTTTGGAGATGCATATATAAAGGAGAAAAGAGCAAATCACATCTTGGTATATTTCTCTCTCTCTCTTTTTTACATCTTGGTATATTTCCTTACACTTTATTTTTTTTCTTTCATTTTTTAAAACTTTTATTGAAGTATAGTTGATTCAAATTTTGGTATAATTCCTGCTGTACAGCAAAGTGATTCAGTTATACATGTACACACATCCATTCTCTTTCAGGTTTTTTTTCCATCACAGAATACTGGATTGAGTTCCCTGCGCTATACAGCCTGTCCCAGCTGGCCAGTCATTCCCTATACTACAGTGTGCATAGCTTTTGCAAGATTGTTTCTGATATAAGCAACTTGGCTTCTTTGAGTGTGTCTCACCCTTGAATGCCTGATTTGTTGTGAAAATACTATTCTTTGTGACTTCTGTTTATGTCTTTGCATAAGTGTTAATCTCACTTAATCCTCATAGCAATCCTATGGGATAGGAACTATTAGCCTCATTTTACAGGTGAGGAAACCGAGGGGGATTTAGTAACTTTAAACCCAGATAGACTTGATGCCATAATCTATGCTTTTGCCCTTCATGCTTCATGACCTTTCCAAGGAGTAAGTTATTGGGGTACCAGGTGTGTGTGAGGGTTTTAACAGGGTAAACCTGATTTTGTTTCCTCATTTTACTTGAACATTATCGGTAACCAATATAAGAGTATACCTGGGACTTGGAATACTACTATATCAGAGATTCAGTGGGGGTGTTTCTTCAATTCACATAGCACTAGGACTTAATGATTAATTTCATGTCTGTATAGGATGGCTTAAATATTTTACATTCTGTCTGTGGCACAGTTTACATTAATACTTCTTGTTTTTGAACAGTGGGCCACAATACGAATTGAAAAAGGAGCCTCAAAAGAGTCAGTTCTTAAAAGCTCAGCTTCTGTTGGTAAGTTTTCCTTTTCATTACGGTGGTTAAAATATCCAAATTGGGTATACTTGTATCTCCCCAATGTGAACTTGAAATATGCGTAGACTAGTGTATTTTATGGGCCTTGGCGTGTTTATAATTCTATCCTTTATGCAAAATAGCAGCCATCTGAGTTTTGAATGGGTTTTTCCTGTGAAGGTGGTAATATGTACCAGTTCATCTGTGGGTTCTTACAGGGTGTTTCTAAAGGTTTGCATTTAAAGGTGGTTGCCCATGGTAGTTAATGGTCTTAAGAAAAAAAGAGGGAGTTCCCTTTGTGGTGCAGCAGAATTGAATCCAACTGGTATCCATGAGGATGCGGGTTTGATCCCTGGCCTTGCTTATCAGGTCAGGGATCTGGCATTGAGATGAGCTGTGGTGTAGGTCGCAGACGTGGCTCAGATCTGGCGTTGCTGTGGCTGTGGCGTAGGCCGGCAGCTGTAGCTCCGATTGGACCCCTAGCCTGGGAACTTCCATATACCACAGGTGTGGCCCTAAAAACCAAAAAGAAACAAAAAAAAGGAGAGGGTGGGAAGGCTAATTGGACAGTGCAACCTGTGTTCAAGGTTTCATTAGCACTTTATTCTAACTTATGGTTCTCAAAGTATGTTCCTCAAAATATTCTTTCCTGCTAAAAACTAATTAGTAATCCATGAAGTAGAAAAGCAGCTCCCTGGTGAAATAAGCTTGGCATCACCACATACCCCACGTTCCTTTTGGAGAGCAATAATATATGGTAACAAAGGCTCAGAAAAGTCTTGAGCAAAGAAACTTGTTTAATTTTTGTTAGAAGTGAGTTAACAAATCAACGGAGCTAACTAGTTCCTGCTTCCATTTATGTGCTTTGCCTTTGTCCTAATAAACCCTTTCACTTGGCTTAAGAATTGTAAGACTTTTTAAAAGACACTGGGTTCATAGGCAAGTAGAATTCTATGGAAGTGATGGCTCTGAAATTGGGAAGAAATAAATCTTTGCTTTAATTAAAAGATTACGCCTTTATGTGTTTTTCAGAAATAATGTGGAAACAATTTTGTGCCCATCTGATTTAGGGTTAAAGATGATCAAAATGCCTAACTTTTGGAAGGAATTTAGCTTCTGGAGGCTTGTCTATGAGGAGCTGTAGAAATTACATATTATAGTGTATTTTGGAAATAAAGAATTTGAGGAAAAACATCTATGCATTTTTGTGTAATTAGATTGTTATGTTCAAATAATTGAAGAAACTGGTAGATCTTCATGGTGTCTACCCAAACACCAAAGGATTAGCGCCGATAACGTTTTTCCAAGATTACATGTTTCTGGCTATGTTTGGTCCTTTTTTTATTGCCAGATAACCTTCTCTCCATTATGGCAGATCTACTAATTTTTAAGTTTTCTGAGTTCTTACAATTTAAGGAGAGGACAAAATTAATTGCTGATTTTTTCTTGTACTTGGTGAGACCTTGGGCTGTCTTTGATCTTGGGTGAAATTCTGTGTAGATTGGGATGGTGGTAGCACATGTCTTGGGCCATGAATTTAAAAAGGCACAAAGGGCAAAGTGACAGAGTGTTTCAATTTGGTAGGTTAAGAGGATTAAAGAGTCACTAGGTGAGCGTGTTTGGAGCATTGTTTTAATTTTTTCAGTCTATGTGAGAGTGAATATTTCCACTTGTTAGATTTTTTCTTTCTTTTTTCTTATTTTTTTTGCTCCTGTGTCAGTCTTTTCTATTTCTGGTTTTTGCCTTTTTAGTGGTACTTCCAGGAAAGAGTAAAAGTCAGCAGGAGAAGAAAATATAAGTCATACTGATTTAGGATTAAGGCTGATGCCTATAGAATTTGTCATGTTTCGTTCAGAGCGGCTGCTCTTCCTTTTAGCCTGTGAAATTGGGAATTGACTGCAGCAGTTACTGAGCATTTGCTACCTGTGAGGTTGACAGGGGATCCACAAATGATGAACGCAGGGTTCCTGTGAGGAGACAGGCATCCTACGACAGGCCGCTGGGATAAATGCTAAAATAGGTGCATAAGCGAAGGAGGATGTGTGATCTCATCTCTGTTAATCCCATAGCTGTGCCTGGCATGCACCTCCACTCCCATCCTGACTTATATCCTTCTTGGGTCGCCCTCTTGCAGGGTGTGTGCCCTATTGGTACCTGTTGGTATTTTGAATCAGCCAAGAGGTAGTGTCACAGTCCTAGACAGAGGTAGAGGATGATGAAACATGCCAAGCACCTGTGTGTCTGCCTGGCTGGTGCAGTCTCCTGACTTCGGAGCATCATGTCTGTACCAAAGCCGATCAGAGCACAAGTCAGTGTTGAGCTGGTCCAGGTTTAGGGAAGGGTCACTGGCAGGCCACGGACCCCAGGGGTGTGGGTACGACTTTGAAACGTCTGAGTGATGTAATGCTGATGAGAGATTTGGAGAGTCGAGAGGGAGAGATGAGCAAACTGGGACAAGACAAGTTTATTTTTTGCAACCAAAAAATTCTTTTTGCCTCTCTTTCTCTCAGTAAAGCACATTTTTGGAAACAGCTTTCAAGTCTCCCACTCTAGTAAAACCCCTCTTTGTATTGTATTTCTTCTGTGCTTTTATTGAGTGGGCCAGTTGAAAGCTGAACCTAGGGACATTTTATCTCTGTGTTTAAGTACTTCCCTGCTGTCTTTGAGCATTCTCTACCGTGTCTTCTCTTGAAACACTATCTTAGCTCACTGAGCTTCTGGTGTGGTCTTGAATAAGAGCTCTTTAAGAAGCTCTATCATTGCACTTTCCTCTTGTAGGTTTAAGGACTTTTCTTCCTTGTTAATGCAATGAAGGTAAATTTTTCCCCCCTTTCAAGTAATTATGTTTCAGGTAAGCATTCAGCTTTGGTGGTGAATACAGGGTTACCCTTAACCTTAGTTTTTGTTCCGTGAGAGCTGATGTGCTAGAAGGCAAAAATAAGGAAAGAGAAGGTTGCTGGCTTCTTGGCTTCTTTGCATTGGCTGTGCTTTTATCACTCCAGCCATAGGACACAGGCATCTCCTCCAATCCTGGGACGTGATCTGATGGAGAATTTAACAACTTTTATTTCACTCTGTTGTATATAGTCCAAGGGACTGTTTGACTCTAAGAAGCCACCATCCTAACTCTGCGTACCTGGTTTCCAGGACTCATGCTTTCAGACTTGAATGCTTATAATTTTGATTGTGATTGAAATGAATGTAATTAATTATGTCATTTTCCTGACTCAAGATAAATTCCATTGTAATTGCATTATGATGCAAGGAGGTTTTGAATGATTACCAACCAAGTGGTAGGAGTTAAGGCCTGCAAATGCTGTTGCCTGGGGAGTGAGTCACAAACAATACAGATAAATAGAGGCAATGGCTCCATTTTTCTGGCAGCATTCCCTGCAGTGTGTTGCTGGCCTGACTCAGCATTGCCGACAGTGGGCATGCACTTCGCTCCTCAGGTTCTTTATGTCATCCTGTTCTAGCAAGGACTGGGGGTCACATGGTCTGCTGTTGATTAAGCCCCTCAGCTGAATATCTCTGCTGCCCTGTATCTCTTGCCCCTCAGCATCACCTCCCTGCTCCTCTACTCAAATAATATAAAGGTTAGAATGCTATGGTGAAGCTTCAGAGAGGACTCAGGCTTGAAATTCTTTCTGTGACAATTGACCAGCCATGTCGATACCGGTGCAACACTGATTACAGCAACATTAATCAGATCTCCAGTTCCTGATGTGGCGAAGTGGGTTAGAAATCCGACTGTAGGAATTCCCACTGTGGTGCAGTGGATTAATGATCCAGTTTGTCTCTCTCGTGGCACAGTTCAATCCCAGCCTGGTACAGTGGATTAAAGATCTGGCATTGCAGCAGCAGCTGTGGCGTAGGTCACAGCTGTGGCTCAGACTGGATCCCTGACCCGGGAACTTCCATATGCCACGGGTATGGGGAAAAAAAAATCAGATCTCTTGAATTCACAGAAAAAAAAATCTGATGCAGATATGACTGGGTATTTATTTTTTCTTTGCTGAACTCATAATTTTTGGTTAAACTTATATTTTAAACATGAACACTTTAAAAAACATCCCAACCAAATAAAATAGCAATAATCATTCAGCTGGAGTCTAGTTTGATGAACAGAACTAGTTTTGTACAAATAGAAGAATACGGGAATTCCTGTTATTGCTCAATGGAAACAAATCTGACTGGCATCCATGAAGACACAGGTTTGATCCCTGGCTTCACTCAGTGGATTAAGGATCCAGTGTTGCTATGAGCTGTGGTGTAGGTCACAGAAGCAGCTCGGATCTGGCATCGCTGAGGCTGTGGTGTAGGCTGTGGTGTAGGCGACAGCTCCAGTTTGACCCCTAGCTTGGGAACTTCCATATGCCAAGGGTACAGCCCTAAAAAGACTGGGAAAAAATTTTTAAAAAGGGAAAGGAAATACATACTATGCTACAGGTACAGCTGTTAAAAAAATTAAATTTAGAAGAAAAAAAGGAAAAAAAGGTACCTGTCTTGAGAGTGTGATTGATGGTTACTTGGTCCAAAACACATTTCCAGTCAGCGATGACCAGTGCCTGGAATTTAAACGTAAAGCTGTGGTACAAAGGTATTGTTAATTGGAGTATATTACCTCTCAGAGCTTGGTTTTGCAACTTCAGTACTACTGACATTGTGGACTGAATAAGTCTTTGTCACAGAGAGCAGTCCTGAGCCTTGCAAGGTGATTAGCGTGTCTTGGGTCTCTCTACCTACCAGATAATAACAGTAGCACACCCCAAAGCTGACAACCATGTCAGATATTAACAGGTGTCTCTGGGGGGCAAAATCCTCCTCTTTCTTCCCCCAGCCACCTTTCCAGTCCTTTGAGAATCACTTCTCTTAGTGAACGAATCTATTGGTACTCGCTCTCATTAGCATAACTTATTTTAGTTCTCTAAATCATAGCCCCTTGAAGGAACAGAACTCGATTTCTACGGTTTGCGGTAGCTGGTTTGCAAGGTGAGGCGTGGGAATGGCAGAGTTCACAGGGATCCCTGGGCAGTGGGAGAGGAGGCATATGCTTTAAGGAAGGTAGAGGTGAGACAGATGACTTCCTTCAAAATTCACCGCGTAATCCGACAAAAGTATGTTGCCTGTTTCCGGGAAGCTTTACTTTAGAGTGGATTAGAGACTTGACTATGACTATGTGCTCTCACCTCTGAGAGCAGATGACTTAGCATTTAATCCTGGCCCACAGTGAGTAAGTGGGTGGAGTGTTGTTTCTGGCAGGAAAGAGGCAGACAGGAATGGGCTTAACTGCGTTGGGAGGCATAGGTGGAAAAAGCACTTTAAGCCAGAAGTCACAGAACGGAAGGTCCCCATCCTAAGAAACCAGTTTTCCCAGTATGTTTTGGCCCATAAAATATACCTCCGTTATTTTTCAGATTGTTTTTCTTTTCATACAGCGGTAACAAAGTGGATGGCTTGTCCTGTCCCTATTTTCTATGAAATTAGTTAAAAAAAACTAGCTATTGGAGATCTTGTTGGTGATTTAGCTCTTTTAATACCAACCAAACCCCTTGGCAGTTGAGAAGAGGGTGCTTGCATCTCAGAATCATGGAGGTTTGAATAAGCTGGTTGAGAACTAAGAATGAAGGATTCTTTGAGAGTGAAAGGATCATGGGGTCAGATGTCAATTTAAGAATAATAAGATAGTCCCCTGTTTAATCTGGAGTTTTCTTCACTGTTGGGAGGATCGGACATCTCATCAGGTACCCATCAAATTCAAAATCCAGCTTGTGATTTTAGACATGTTCCCTCCCATTTACCACACCCCTTCTGGCCACCCTCTCCCACAGAGAAAACCCCAATCAAAACCCCAAGCTGCTCCATTTTGTTGCTATCTTATAGAAACACCTGTTAATGGAACCTATCAGTAATAGTAATAATCACCGCTGTTTGTTAAACACTGACACCACTGCAAATTCAATTTACACGATTTACTTGAGGATAACATCTTGTTGATCCTTCTGCTGTAGTTTCCTCTTCAGTAAAATGAGGAAGTCAGGTGACTTGCTTCAGATCGTATCAGTAGTCAAAGGTAGCCTGAAAAGGAATCACAGTTTGTCCTTCTCACTCATAACTCCCTGCCCTAAACCATGTGATGTGAAGGCATAGTTGAGGCCCGGTTTGCTGTTGATATTAGGAGTAGTAAAGAGGAGGGCGTTCCTATTGTGGCTTGGTGGATGCAGGTTAGGTCCCTGGCCTTGCTCAGTTGGTTAAGGATCTGGTGTTGCCGCAAGCTGTGGCCAGTAGGTTGCAGATTTGGCTTGGATCCGCTGTGGCTGTGGCATAGGCCTGCAGCTCTGATTTGATCTGGGAACTTCCGTATGCTGCAGGTGCAGCCCTGAAAAGAAGAAAGAAAAAAAAAAGCAGTAAAAAGGAAATTCTGAGGCCATAATAGTTTAAAAAATTGTTAATATAGGGGTAAATGAGATCTGTGAAGGTTGATTATTAAATTTAGAGAAAAGAAGAGGGATAATTTGTTAATTATTAGAGGGGGAAGTCATTCCACTTTTCCTTCATGTCCATAAAAGTTGGAACAAAAAGATTGGCTGAAATTGAAGTTTTAAAAAGATAGTAGATGTAAGCGAACTTGTTAGCCAAAACTGTACAGAAAACTGGACCAGGCTAGTAGGTAGGTAACAGAGAGATTTTCTTACAAATAGGAGATTTGAGAATTTGGGGAGAGGTATGAATTCTATGACAAAATTCTTTATCTTTTAGTAGTGCCTTGTCATCTTGATTGTAACAGATTCCCTATAGATGTTTTAGGTATTTCAGTTTTCACTCTGCCTGTATGTGGTGTTCATCTCTGGAGCACTGGTGTCTGCTTGCAGGTGACTGGCTGCTCGGTGGGCAGAGAAAGCCCTTCATCAGTTCTTTTATCTTGCTAGCAAGTCACAACGGCCCTTCAAGCCTTCTTCGCTTTTTCTCCTTTCTTTAAGAGGTTTCGTAATAGCATTTCCCAATTTTCTGGGTTTTTTTGCTGAAGCACTTGGGGCAGCATAAGTTTTTTTTTCCTTTCCTTTTTTTTTTTTTTTGCTTTTTAGGGCTGCACTCACAGCATATGGAAGTTTCTAGGCCAAGGGTTGAATGGGAGCTGCAGCTGCCAGCCTACACCACAGCCATAGAAATACAGGATCCAAGCCCCCTGTCTGCAACCTACACCACAACTCAGGGCAATGTCAGATCCTTAACCCACTGACCAAGGCCAGGGATTGAACCCATGTCGTCATGGGAACTAGTCAGAATTGTTACTGCTGAGTCACAACAGGAACTCCTGTGGTGGTTCTTTTGTTGAGAATAGGCTCTTGGGCTGAGAGAAAGGAGAGATCCTGTTGGACTTGTGTTTAGACAGTTTTTTCTTGGGTTGGAATAGGAGGAAGTCACTGATGTCTGGATGCTCAGGGGGTGAGCAAAACTCTCAGGAGCGGACCTCCTCCTTTGTGTGCTAGCCTCAGAACAGTGTGATGAAAAGCTCTACTCCAGACCCCTTCCCTCGATTTTCTAGGTCAGGTGCCTGGTGTCTCTGCTTCTCTTCCTCAAAGCTCTGTTTGCCCTAAAGCTTGGGCTGGCTGGAGAGGAGCTTCAGTTCTCTGGAGTCCTAGCCCATTCTTTGGAAGGTTCCTCAAGGGGCAGAACCAGTAGACCCTTTATGTCTCCCGTAGCTTCCGGGGCACCCGGTGAACAAGAGGAAAGGACAGAAGGCTCTGCTTGTTAGGGCCTCGGAGTCGTCTTCCTGTCCGGCCTTGACGTTTCCCTCGCAAACAGAGGTCTTGGCTCTGCGCTTCTCCGGTGTTGAATGCCGGGCAGCCTGCACCTGCTCATTCACCTGGAAAGCGGGAGTGGAATCCCGGTGCCCGGGGATGCAGGCGATGACACGGACAAGCTGTGTGGGGGGCATCATATGGTCTCTTTATCTATGAATATCTGAAAAATGCCGTGTCTGTGGAGGACAGCAGCTTGAAGGAACATGGCTTCAGGCCTGTTATAAAAAAGTTAAAATACTTTAGAGACAGTGCATGTGCATAGCAAGTGACACCCTTTGGCAAGTTCTAAGTGAGAACAGCGTCTGGGGCAGTGATTTTGAGAAGCAGAGGGGAAATGGATAATGAATTCCAGAGACCATCTCTTAAAAAGAGAGAGAAAGGAGATTCAGACCCAGTGGAGAGTAGACGCTTGCTGTGTGAATTGACCTGCTTGCTAGACCATGTAAAGCAGACCACGTCTTTGCAAAGGGTTAAGTGTATTTCTTTTTCAAGTGCGGTAAGCTTTTTGTTAGTGTATCGTGCGAACGAATCCCTTCCTCTTCCTGCCTCTGCAGTGAGGTTGGCACAAGTTTACTTAATAGATGAACGTTCCCTTTTTCAAAGACTGGTATGTTCAGAGCAGTGAGTTTCTTTGCCAGTCACTGGCCAACCTACTGGACCCTGCCACCGCAGATATCAGGCATTGCGAAATCCCAGCATGTGACAGTGTCAACCAACCTCTGATGCTCATCTGGCGTCTCTACAACTAGCCTGTGGCCAAGATCGCTAATCAGTGGAGAAGCGTGTGCAGCAGGGTTTGTATGCAGGAGGAAAAAAGGCATTTTGTAATCAACAAAAGGACGTAACATCCTTTTTTTTTTTTTTTTTAAAAAGGGATGTCATGGCCTTAGCATTTCACCCTTATCCTCAAAGGAAGTTACCTACTGTGTCCTATAGTACAAGCCTGATTTAGTTTTAGAAACTTCTGTGATTTTGTAAGTTTTACGAAATGTGTTCTCCCCTCCCCATCTTTGCCGATAATCAGTGCAAACAACTCCTGCATCATATAATAAATGGGGTTGGTGGTTCATGGGCTCGAGGAAGACAAAAAAGGGGAAAGTGGACCTCTGCTGATGTGAAGAATCTCGAGTGATTTTAGGAAAAGAGGTATCAGGTGGAAGAAATCATAAGCAAAAGCAAGAGGGTAGGAGAGCCTAAGAGATTGGGGGACCTAAGAACTGATTTAGTCTGGCTGCAGCTAGGACGCGTGAAGATGAGCTGGAGGTGGGAAGGGTTGAGACTGGATATTTCAGTCCTAACAGGGCTTGGATGCCAGGCCAAGAAATTATGTACTTACATTTCGGGATCTCAAAGTTTTGGGAAGATGAATCTGGTAGCTTTGTGGAAGCGAGACTGGACAGGAAGAGGGCAGACTACGTGGAGAAGGAGGGTGGCAGGTGGAAAGCCGTTCTGGGAGGTAGTGGGGCCTTGAGCCAGAGGTGTGGGGCTGGCGGAGAGGCGGAGGGTCTGGGCAGCTACATAAAAACGTGGGCCTTGGGGAAGAAGTCAGGACTACAGATGCACATTTTGGGGAGTTATTTGCAGAGGGTGAAAGTTGAAATGGTAAATTGAATGAACTCAGAGTGAGAGGCATTGATGGAGGCTAGAGAAAAAAAAAAAGCTTGAATTATTAAAAAAGAAAAAAAAAGAAAGAAAAGGGGCAGGAAGAGATAAATGAACCAGATGAGAATCAGCCAGGGAAGAAAATGGGAGCAGAGGGCGTGGAAGCTCAGAGGAGAGGGAATTCTAACTTTATATATGTGTGTGTGTATATATATATATATATATATATATTTTTTTTTTTTTTTTTTTTTTTGTCTTTTCTAGGGCTGCACCCTGCGGCATGTGGAGGTTCCCAGGCTAGGGGTCTAATCGGGCTTTAGCCACCGGCCGACGCCACAGCCACAGCAACACAGGATCCGAGCCACGACTGCAGCCTACACCACAGCTCATGGCAACGCCAGATCCTTAACCCACTGAGCAATGCCAGGGATCTAACCCGCAACCTCATGGTTCCTAGTCGGATTCGTTAACCACTGAGCCACGACAGGAACTCCCTAACTTTATATTTTTCTCTCTCCTCCTTCCTTTACCTACTGATATTCTTTTGTGCTATATTTTTCTCCCAAGAATATCAGGTGTTATCTGTCAACTCCTTTTCAGAAATACAGTAAGAATACCATATCTGTAAACTAAGTGTGTACACAGGTGAGGTGGTGGGGGGTGGGTGGGGACATTACTAGAGACTTCTAAAGCTAACCCAGAAATTATGTGGTTGGGGGAATATTTGAAATGCAGGGGTGACACTGGTTATGTGGGAAGCGGTCTTAATACGGTTTCACTTTGCTGCATCTTTATGGTCCTGGACAGGCTGAGCCATCAGGCTGAAGGGATTCTGGGAGAGCGAGCAGGTGAACACACTAAGGGTACCTGTGCGCCAGTTCTTGTGTAAATATTTTAAGTTTGGGTTTGCACATCTTTTAAAAGCTTTTTGTTGTAAGTAATGTAGTTGCATGGTACAGAAATCATGGCAATTTAAAAAGGAGCTTTTTGAGAGTTCTAACCCTGGCGCAATAGGATTGGCGGTGTCTCTTCAGCACTGGGACGTGGGTTCCATTTCCAGTGTGGAACGCACGTCCAACACAGTGGGTTAAAGGACCTGGCACTTGCACAGCTGTGGCATATGTCACAACTGTGGCTCAGATAAGATCTCTGGCCTGGGAACTCCATGTACTGCTGGGCAGCCAAAAAAGAAAAACACACAAAGAAACCAACTTGTGCTCTTGAAGTTCCCTGGTGGCCTGCTGGGTTGAGGATCCAGCACTGTCACTGCTAGGGCGTGGGTTGATCCCTGGCCCAGGGACTTCAGCATGCCATGGGCGTGGCCAAAAAAAAAAAGTGCTTTGATAAGTGTAGCTTCCAGCCATTACCAACACTTTCAGGCCATATCGATGTCCTATGGATGGTCCAGTGGCTCTTTATGCTGTCACAAACGTGCTACTATAATGCAAGTGTTTATTTTCTTGACTTGCCAACACCAAAAATGACATACAGTGAACACTGCTCTGAGCCCTGGGTTTTTCATCTATGTCCTACAGTCCTGTCTACATTATGACTTGGAAAGTTTCTTTTTTAACAAGTACAAGAAATTTCTTTACATGAATGCAAATGGTTCTCTTTACCTATAGTTCTCCACCTTTTGCTGGCAAAAAAAAAAAAAATATGCGGTGATACACACTCTGTGTAATGTGAATTATACGTAACATGTGTCTGTGACATGAAGGAGATTGCCTGGCGGAGAGCATTTGTAGTTTTGTCAGATCGTCCTTCGTTGGTGGTTGTGCTGTTGTTCTTCCGCACAGCTTGGCCGATGGCGTAAATGTATCTCAAACTTTTGGGTTTGTGCCAGTCTGATAGGGAAGAAATGGAAGCTTAAGTTTAGTTTCAGTTTGTGTGATTTTGTAATGTTTTATGCTTAAGGACCACTTGTATTTCTTTCCCTAGGACTTACCTACTCACGTCTTTTGGCCATTTTTCTATTTCTCTTTTTTTTGTCTTTTTTTTTTTTTGCCTTATCTAGGGCCGCACCCGCGGCATGTGGAGGTTCCTAGGCTAGGACTTGAATCAGAGCTATAGCTGCCAGCCTACGCCACAGCCACAGCAACCGGGATCCGAGCCGCGTCTGCAACTTAAACCACAGCTCACAGCAAGCCGGATCCTTAACCCACTGAGCAAGGCCAGGATTCGAACCCGCAACCTCATGGTTCTTAGTCGGATTCTTTAACCACTGAGCTACGAAGGGAACTTCTCTATTTCTCTTGGTTTCTGTTTTCCTTTGACTTCTAGGACCTTCTCATATATTAAAGTGATTAGCTTTTGTCTGTGCTGAGATACAAGTATTGCTTTCAGTTTGCAGTTTGTATTTTTTCCTTTGAGTATCGTGCCTCTTATTTTGAAGATATTTTTCATTTTTATGTATTCAAATTTATCAATATTTTATTTTCATAGCATCTGCGTTTTGAGTTTTTTAGTGGAAAAATTTTCCTTTCTTTTCTGTCTTAAGGGAATTCTCTAACATTTCTTTTGATTACTTTTGTGTCTTTAAAAAATTTTAAATCTTCGGTTCACTTATTTTGGTGCACTTGTCCAGATGGCTATACAATTTTGGCAACACTCCCTGTTAAAAACTCCATCTTCCTGACTGATTTGCAATGCATCTTTAATAATTCCCTGAATTCTAGTATAATTGTGGATCTATTTCTGAACTTTCTATTCTCTTTGTCTTCTCATGCACTGGTATCATGTTTTAATTATTGACATTTTAATAGATTGTTTTCATATCTGTTAGGAATTGTTGTTCTTGTTGCTTTTCCTTACAGAATTTTCTTTTCTCTCTCTCTCTCTTTTGAAAAGCCATACCCACAACATACGGAAGTTCCTAGGCTAGGAGTTGAATTGATGCTGCAGCTGCTAGCCTGCACCGTAGCCATAGCAGCTGAGCAAGGCCTGGGCTCAAATCTGCATCCTTGTGGATACTAGTCAGGTTCGTTACTACTGAGCCAGAATGGGAACTTCAGTATAAGTTTTGAACAAACAAGAGGATGAGGAACCAGGGCACCAAAGTGGGCCTTGAACACAGAAGGCTGGAGAGATGGGGAGCAGATCCTGGTGGTTCTTTTTTCTTTTTTTTGTCTCTTTAGGGCCACATCCGTGGCATATGGAAATTCCCAGGCTGTGGGTTGAATCGAAGCTACAGCTGCCAGCCTATGCCACAGCCACAGCAATGCGGAATCCGAGGCAAGTCTGTGACCTTCACAACAGTGCACAGCAATCCGGATCCTTAACCCACTGAGCAAGGCCAGGGATTGAACCTGCGTCCTCATGGATTTCATTTTCACTGAGCCACGATGGGAACTCCTATAGGTATTTAAAGTAAACTTTGCCCTTTTCATGTTAAAAAAAAAAAAAAATTGAATGTAACTCTCTCTCTTTCTCTCTCTCTCTCTCTCTCTCTCTCTTTTTTTTTTTTTATGGCTGCCCTGCAGCATATGGCTTAGCAGGTTAAGGACCAAGTGGTGTCACTGCTGTGGCTCGGGTCAGTCCCTGGCAAGGACCTTCTGCATGCCCCAGGCGAGGCCAAAAAAATGGGAATAAATTAGACAATACCCCATAGGATTATGGGGATTACATACATTAAGTGTACGTATCAAGGGTTTAGCACAGTCCCGTCAAGAAGCATTTAATAAATGTCAGTGCCGTTTAGTTAGAAAGGAAAAACCTAGAAAATATTCATGGGAAGGATAAGTACGATTGGCTAAAACCCCTAACTGGGATTATAGCTAGAAGTTCTAGAGACTCTTAAATGGAACATTTTTCTGATTAAAAAAAAGAGAGAGAGAAGCCTTGCGGTGGCTCAGCAGGTTAAGGATCTGTCATTGTCACTGTCATGACTCTGGTTACTGCTATGGCAAGGGTTTGATCCCTGGCCCTGGAACTTCTACATGGTCTAGGCTAGGTCAGAAAAAAAACTGAAACATAATTAACATTCATTAAATTACACAAATATCAACCGTTCAACAGTATGAATTTGTGCATATTTGTAGACCAATGTGACTACCACCCAGATTCAGCGAAACAGCACATTCATGATCTCAAAGTTCTCTCAGGCTCCTACCTAGTAGACGTCACTCATCCCTCAGTCTCCATGGTAACCTCTCTTCCGATTTCTGTCATTATCAATTAGTTTTTCCTATTCTTTCTTGAAATTCATGTAGATGGAATCATACAGTTTGAACTCTTTTGTGTCTTTTTTTTCACCTAGCATAATGTTTATGAGATTTCTCCATGTGGTTGCATGAATCAGTGGATTTTTTTAAATCGCTGTGAAGTATTTATACAAATACCTAATAATTTGCTTACCCGTCATTGTGCTGATTGACATTTGGGTTATTTTCAGTGTTTAGCCGTTTGGAATGAAGCTGCCATAACCCTTGCTGTGAATCTGTTTACTCATTTTTCTTGGGCAAATACCATGAAGCAGACTTGCCAGGTCATAGAGTACGCAAGTGTGTTGGAAACTGCTAAGTACCCTTCGGAATGGTGTGCACTCTCAGAGCCAGGTCTCGGTCCTTCCAGTTGCTCCACAGCCTCTTCAATGTTTGGTATTTGGAGCCTTTTTTAATTATAGCCATTGTGGTGAGTAAGTGGTGGTATCTCTCTCTCTCTCTCTCTCTTTTTTTTTTTTTGGCTGTGCCCTCGGCATGTGGAACCCAAGCCTCAGCAGTGATATGCCTGATCCTTAACCGGTAGGCTACCAGGAAACTCATTTTAGTTTTTAAAAACAGCATTTTAAGTACCTTTGTCTCACTATGTAAAATAATACATATACTTTATTGAAAAGTTAGACTTGCAGATGTATAAATAAGAAAATTGAAAAGCACCCACATAGAAATCTTATGACTCAGAAAAGACCTTCTATGTTTTTTTTCCCCATTCCTATGTATTTTAAAAAATATAGTTGATATTTTTGTTTAGTAGGTTTAGGGTTGGGCCCTGACATCTATCTGGGTATTTATGGATTCCAGAGATTTTCTAAGATGGCGGCCATGCTTGGGAACTACTTAGCAATTTAAGTTCTTTTTTTCCCCTCTCCCTTCTATGTATATAGGTGCCTGACCTGGCACTCTCTGTAATGACTGACTGAATGAATGAATGAGTGCTTTTGATTTAGATGATGAAATAAATCCCCAGCTAAATTGACTTTTCGAATGAATTTCTCAGGTAGATTTTTTTTTTAAATATATAGTAAAAGTAGAGAAAGTAGTACAATTTTTTTGGGGGGGTTCTTTTTCTTTTTTGTCTTTTTGCCTTATCTAGGGCCACACCCACGGCATATGGAGGTTCCCAGGCTAGGGGTCTAACAGGAGCTGTAGCTGCCAGCCTACACCACAGCCACAGCAATGCGGGATCCGAGCCGCGTCTGCAACCTACACCACAGCTCACGGCAATGCCGGATCCTTAACCCACTGAGCAAGGCCAGGGATCGAACCCGCAACCTCATGGTTCCTAGTCGGATTCGTTAACCACTGAGCCACGATGGGAACTCCGAGAAAATAGTACAATTAATCCTTTATACCTATCACCCAAATTCAACAAAGAATTTGCTTCATCTGTCCTTTTTTCAGTTTTTCCTTTGTAGAAGTACTTTTTAAATTAAAAGTTTAATTAAAATGCAGTATGTGAGCATTATAGAACAGTAATAAAGATAAACAATCACAAACACCATATTCTTCTCACCTTTTTTTTCTTTTGTCTTTTTAGGGCCATATGCGCAGCATATGGAGGTTCCCAGGTTAGGGGTCCAGTGGAACTGTAGCCGCTGGCCTACGCCACAGCCACAGTCAGATCCTTAACCCACTGATCAAGGCGAGGGATCAAACCCATGTCCTCATGGATGCTAGTCAGTTTCATTAACCACCGAGCCACAATGGGAACTCCATATTATCATCTTAATGAATGTCCTTTTATGGGAATATTTTGAAACTAACCTAGATTAGGTCCTTTTACTTCTAAATACCTTAGTATGCATCTCAAAGTCTTGACTGTTTTTTTTTTTTTTTGCGACACCCTACTGTGTTCCTGGGCCGGGGATTGAATCTGGGCCACCTGCGCCTGAGCTGCTTAAGTGACAGTGCTGGATCTTTAACCCACTGCGCCACAAGAGAACTCCTCAAAAACTTGACTTTCTAAAAATATAATCCTGCTACCATTATTACGTTTAACTAAGTTAATAACAATAAACTGTATTTTTAAAAAGTACTTAGAAAGGAAAGCAGTGGTAATCAGGAACACAAAAGATTCCCTGTGAAGTAAGCACAGTCGAATCATCTAATTTACGTGCTGAAAATTGTAACTTGACTAATAGCCCAGGGAATTTTTTGCATAAGATACAGTTACAGTTTAGCCTTATGGCGTTACAGCTAAACTATTTTGAAAAAGGGTGGCAAAAAGTGGACTGGAAACCTGCGTAGTTGGGTGATTGTGTCGTTGATGCACTGATCAATGTATTATTATCTGTGATGATTAATGAATTGGAAAGGCAAGAGAATAGAGCTCGGTGGTCTGTTTCAGGGGTCTCTCCTTGGTCCTAGTTCTTAGACTTGTATAAGGACCTTATTCTACGTCCAAGTGATTGAACATGTGTCTTATCTCTCCGGAGCTTGGTACTGAATATTTCTGCTCTTTAACCCCAGCATCTCTGATCCACCCCACTCCCCAACCCCAACCACAAACAGTCTTTACACCTACTTTACCCTCGTCTCTTTAATCAGGCCAGTCACGTTTATGGATCAGGAAGGCTGTTGGGACTTGGGAGGGAATAATATAAGCTTGGCTTTCTTTTTCTTTTTTTTTTCTTTTTAGGGCTGCACTCCTGACATATGGAAGTTCCCAGGCTAGGGATGGAATTGGAACTACAGCTTCCAGCCTACACCACAGCCACAGTAACTCCAGATCCTAGCTGTGTTTGCAACCTAGGCCACCACTCATGGCAACGCGGGATCCTTAACCCACTGAGCGAGGCCAGGTATCAAATCTGCATCTTCGTGGATACTAGTCAAATTCGTTTCCACTGTACCACAAAGGGAACTCCCAGAAAATGCTATTTTAAAAGACACAGTTCCAATTTATTTAGACAAGAACTATCAGTAGCTGCTAGTACAATGGGGCAAATGTTTCTGTAGTCTCTGTGTCTCCCCTTTATGGAGTTCCCCTGTGGCTCAGTGGGTTAAGTATCCAGCGTCATCACTGCAGTGTCTCGAGTTCAGTCCCTCTTCTGGGAAGTTCTCGTGCTGTGGGCACAGCCATAAGTAAGTAAGTAAGTAAGTAAATAAATAAATAAAATTTTTAAAAAGTATCTCCCCTTTATAGACACTTATAGGTAATAATTATCTACTTATTAAAATCAAAAGAAAAATAATACATTTACAGTGGAGAAACCTTGCAAGCACTGATTTCCTCAAGCCAGGTGATCAAAGTGAAACATCAGCAGTCACGAGACCAGCTGACATCAGTGCCTCATGTGACCCTGTGGAAGGGAAAGAGCACCACTTCCACAGCGTTCCCTCCCACGGTACCGCCTGCCTCCAATCATGAAGAGGCATCAGATAACCCAAATTAAGAGACCTACAAAATAAATGGCTTGTACTCTTAAGAAATGTCAATATCTTGAAGAACAAAAAAAGGCCAAGGAATCTTTTCATATAATTGGAGACTAAAGAAATGACACTTAGAGTTCCCTTTGTGGCTCAGTGGATTAAGGATCTGGTATTGCTGCAGCGGTGATGTAGGTCAGAACTGAGGCTCGGAGTCGATCCCTGGCCTGGAAACTTCCATATGCCGAGGGTGAGGCTGAAAAAGAAACAAAGAAAGGAAGAGATGACATGCAAGTGTAATGTATGATTCTGGATTGACTCCTGGACCAGAAAAAAATCTAGGATACTATTAGGACTGTTGTCAGAATTTAAATAAAGTCGGTAGATTAGATACTGGTATTGCAATAATGTCCACTTTCCTGATTTTGATAATTGAACTGTGGTTAAATGAGTGAAGCTTTGTGTTCCAAGGAAATCTATGCTGAAATATTTGGGGATAAAGGACATGAAGACTGCAATTTATTCTCAAGTGGTTCTGAAAAAAGTGTTGTTTTATACAACAGTAAAGCAAATGTGACAAAATGTTGGCAATTCTTCGATCTGGGTAAAGTGAACTTTTCTGTATAGTTGAAATTATTTAACAAAAATCTTCCTGAGTTCTACCTGGGAGTAGACTTGCTAGGGTCTTGCGCTACGAATATCTTTAAATTAACTAGACAGTGCCAAATTGTTTTCTAGTGTGGTTTTAACACTTGATACTATTCAATTAAAAAAAAATTTTTGTAGCTGCCCCTGCAGCATGCAGAAGTTCCCAGGCCAGGGATCGAACCCACATCACAGCAGTGATCTGAACTGCTGCAGTGATAATACTGGATCCTTAACCTGCTGAGCCACAAGGTAACTCCTTAATAATTTTTTTAAGTCAGTCTTCATAAGTATGAAATAGTACATCATGTGGTTTTAGTTTGCATTTCTCTGTTTATAGTGAAACTAAACATCTTCTTAAATGTTTACTTGTGGAGTTCCCATTGTGGTGAATTGGAAACGAATCTGACTAGTATCCATGAGGATGTGGGTTCCATCCCTGGCATTGCTCAGTGGGTTGGGGATACGGCGTTGCCGTGAGCTGTGGTGTAGTTCACAGATATGGTTTGGATCCCGTGTTGCTGTGGCTGCGGTGTAGGCCAGCAGCTGTAGCACTGATTCTGGTTAACTTCACCCTAGCCTGGTTAACTTCACATGCCACAAATGTGGCCCTAAAAAAAGCAAAAAAGAAAAAAGTTTTTTGTTGTCACTGCCGTGGCACAGGTTTGCTCCCTGGCCTGGGAACCTCCGCATGCTGTGGGTACAGCCAAAAAGAAAAAAAAGTCAGTCATTAAGGCTTACTCTTTTTATAAATTGCTTGCCAAATACTTAGTGATTTTTTTTTAACTGAGGCCTTTGACTTTTTCTTAAATTTTTTGTATGTCTGAATATATTCTGGAAATTAATCCTTTGTCAACTAGATGCATTGCAATTACCCACATACTTTCGACAGAGGTTTAAGGAAAATATAAAATTGCATTATATTTCAGTTACACAGAATAAAGTAGGTCAGGGGGCAGAGAAGACATTGCACATCAAGTGTGTAGGGGCAAAGGAGCTGGTTTCTGTTTACAGATATCTTTGCTCCTGGTCTCTTGGCTCAGTTAAATAATCTGTGGCAACTTGAACTTGTGTTCTTATCTCTGGTCCTCTTGAAAGAAATTATTTTTAGAAGGACTGGCTCCAGTGTGTTGCATTCAGAGGTTTCCTGAATAAACTGTTCATCCGTCCTCTTCTAGGCTTAAAAAAAAAAGCCTGTGCAAGTTGCTAAATAATGAAATTCTCGCACTGCTTAATATAGTGCTTGGATTGAGTAACCTGCTCTAACTGGCACAACAATAC